>JAHXMU010000072.1:957339-1029813 GCA_019455685.1 Philornis downsi
TGGGTATTGAAAGCTTTGGATTGACTGTTTGACTGTTTGATGTTTATGAGCAAAAAATTTGACGGGACTCGCTTGTTTGCTTCTTCGGCCTTTTCCGTTAAAGTGCAACTTATCCTGATTTAATTTTCAGTATTGTGACTTTATTTGCGTTCTGAAATGTTATTTCAAGATTTTTAATTATATAATATAATTATAATTATATAATCAAAGTGATATATATTATATATATATATATATATATGTATACCTATATTATATATACAGGGTTGCCCATATTCGACGGACCCATCTGGCAACGCCATAACTTTTGACAGAGATGTCAGATCGCTTAATGACATACCGCGTTTGAAGCGTCATTCCAAGCAGATTTTTACCATGGAACAATACACGCCACGCGAGCGCTCTGAAATAGTTGAAATTTACATTCAACAGAAGAAGTCGATTGTGAAAACTCAACGTGCTTTTAAAATATTAAAAAATGTGAGAAGTGCGCCTTCTAAGAACACCATTAAGCGTTTATATGAAAAATTTTCGACTGGTGAGGCTCTTTCTAATCCGAAGAGGCCAAATAAAAGTCGACCAAGGCGATCGGCCGAGAATATCGCTGCCGTATGAGCCAGTGTTGAGAGGTCCCCAAGAACATCCCAAAAACGCCGTTCTCAGCAGTTGGGCATGGCTCGGTCCACTTTACAACGGATTATTCGCGTTGATTTGCATTTGTTCCCGTACAAAATTCAATTGACGCAAAGATTGTTGCCTGCGGACAAGCCTCGTCGATTGGAATGGGCCCAACGAGTCATCGAAATGGCCGATGATGACGAGCAATTTTGGAACAAAATTATCATGTCCGATGAAGCCCATTTCACATTGAATGGGACCGTAAATAAGCAAAATTGCCGTATTTACGCCACTGAAAATCCTCAGGAGATCCAAGAATTGCCTCTTCATGACGAAAAAGTCACAGTTTGGTGCGGCGTTAGTGCGAAAACGGTCATTGGGCCGTTTTTCTTCCAAAACGAAAATGGCCATGCTGCGTTATCGCGACATGATGACCAATTTTGTGATGCCAATTATTCGTCGAAAGCGTATGAGGCAGTTCTGGTTTCAACAAGACGGCGCTCCACCGCACACAAGTCGCATAACAATCGATTTTCTGAAGAATTTGTTTCCGGGCCGTTTGATGTCGAAAAGTGGTGATTTGGACTGGCCACCGCGTTCGCCCGATTTGACGCCCGCTGACTTCTTCTTGTGGGGACATTTGAAGTCAAAGGTTTACGTTAACAAGCCAAGGACCGTAGAAGAGCTCAAGGACAACATTCGTGAAGGAATAGCTTCTATTCCGGCCGAAATGTTGGCGAAAACGATGGAAAATGCTGCAAAAAGGGCACAATACGCCATCAACGCCAGAGGCGGCCATTTGAGAGATATCATATTCAAAAATTGATGTAAACAAATCTACTTAGAACAAATTAAATGAATAAGATTGCCAACCGCCAAATTTTTATTTTTTTCTTGGATTTTTTTTTAAAACATGGGTCCGTCGAATATGGGCAACCATGTATATATATATATATATACATATATATGTATACCTATATTATATATATATCACTTTGAACCTTCCTAATGTGAAATACCTGTCGTATATGAAGTAAACAATGATATTGACAACGCTTCTTATTCATTAATTTTCGGTCAGTATTTGTAAACAAATAAGAAACAGCCAATAAAAACAAATGCGAAGATATGTCGTGACGAGAGCACAGAGTAAAGAACTTTATCTATATTATTATTTGCTCTATGGAGAAGAGTGTGTGAATCCACAAGATGCCCCAAAAGCAAAAAAGAAAACAAAAGCAACAACACGAAAATAACTAAAAGAAAGGAATGAAAGAAACATCAAACATGAAAAGGAGTGAATTCAAAGTTTAAGTCGAACTCGTATTTATGGTCGGCTGTGAGAGCTGTTTTTGCTTCTAACAAAATGACTAATTTGTCGAGGAGTTTGCGAAGCTGCAGATTAGTTGCCGCTGCTTTATTCGGTATTTGCAACAAGCTGTAAGTTGAAAAAAATCAATATTTATCTCTAATTTGACCAAAAACACTTCATTAATTTTTTGTTTGCGAATAATTCCCGCAAGTATTACATGGGAATATGATGGCAGTTTAAAGATAGAAAAAAGCACTGCCAAGTCTTAGTTAAAATGAAATCAATTTGTTTAGGCTTAGCTCCCATGCAAAATACTTCAGTCTTTTAGGAGTGTCTCAGAAACCAAAAAGGAACAGCTCCAAAATTGTGACTGAACTACTTGACACAATTTTAACTAAATTTCCACCCTCTTTAGTTGGTTTCTTATACACGAAATCAAAAATCAATATCTACGTGGTAACTTAGAGCGCTCAAAAATGAGTCCTTTAGAAAAGAGAAGGTTAGGTTCGCGAGAATTCCAAATACCTATTGTATGTACCCTCGAATATTTGGAACTCCCTTGCAGAGGGAGTCCAAAAAGAGGTATATTTTTAAGAAAAGAACGAACTGAACAATAAAATCGAAATTTCTTCTGGTATATAATGGTTTTGCCAGAAAGAACACAGACTTCTACTATTTATGAAACATGGTTTCATTCATTTAAGTCATATTTTATTAACTAAGCCAGTATCCCATACCTTGTTGACAAGCTGTGCAACAATTAAGCCCACAAAAACTCTACCGACATGGGTAGATGTGGTAACTTTGTGAGCAGACATAGTCGCCGATGTGATATTCGTGTCACAATAATATCTGATTGCAAAGACCATCCGTTATAGGGGTTGATGGGAAAAACTTGGCTTGGGCCGTCGATCCAATTGTTGATTTTTTTTGAGCTGCTGCAATGAATAGTGGGATCGAAAATCTAAAGGCATAACAACCAGTAAATTTATTTAGTGAAACAAAGTCTTTCTAATTACAAATTATTTTGAAAAATAAAATATATTAAATGCATATTAATTATTGAATTTTTAGAGTCTAATCTGATTATTTCGTTGTGTTTCAAATGAAGTGCGAAAAATGTATTTTATAGATACTATACTCTTTATTTCAAAACCTTTTTACATTCTCTTGTAGAGCAACAAACAAAGTTTGGTTATGTAATTTAGAATATGTGGTGATGACTCTATGGGTGTAGTAGTTCTAGTTGTAACGAACGGAATAACAATCTTATTGCGTATACTCATTGCATAGTGAAACCCTCCACTATGCAATGAGTATAAGAAAATTTTATTAGAATCTTAAAATTTCAAAGAATGTCATTAACAAAGTTTGGTTCTGTGTTCAGTAATTTCATATGGAATTATGTTAAAACCCATCTAAATTATTTTCCTGGAAATACATTGAAGAAAATGCTATACTTTGTTAACTGATACCTTATTTTTTGGGGCTAGAGGTTTGCAAACATAAACAATTTGTTTAGAGTGATCTGCTAGAAATGTGTCCATTTCTAGAGTTATCAAGTATCCTAATATTAAGGCAATTATTTAAGTGTTATATTAATTGGTTATTAAGCTAGCTATACTCGAAACGCGGGCAAATGATTGTTATTAAGCTTATATTTTCAGTTAGCTAGAAGACTATGTTAGTGTGACTTATGGAATTGTTAACAAATTGTATGCCTTCTTTTAGGTAATATAGCTGGGTATATCACTCCGGAATGTGCCTTATTGTCACTGCATTTGTATGGATTAGGCAGGTGAAAACCTTCATTTTCTTTTTTCTTTGGAACTAGCGCAGTGAAAATGTCATCTTGTAATGTTGAATTTGTATGCCTTATAATCTCGTTGTGTAAATGTGTTGTCGATTTTATTTGCTCCTACTATTATTTCCCAGTATTTTGGAGAACTTTTTTCAACCTTTTAATTGGAAACAAATGATCCTACAAATTTTACGAACAACAGCAGCTCAATTAAGAAGTAGAAACAGTTGTCGGCTGAGACATTGCAAGATGGCGAAAGAAATGTGGCGAAATACTTGTTTTATATGAGTACCCATGAATAAGTAAATAAAATAATAAAAACAAATATTTTTTTTTAGAGTTCGTCATCAAAAATAAATAAAAATACGAAATATTTTGGTTTGATGAATTCTAGATGAGAATGTCGGTTTTGTTTTAGAAAACATTTTTGATTTTGTTGGCGGATGGTTCATTTTCTAGTAATTTTCTTCTTTAAGACACGGAGTTCAACATGTTGCAAAACGATATGGCATCTGTTTTCCGTATTGTATAATCTAATTGTTTAGTATTTTTAAGCAGGTACCCCAAACGACGGTTATTAGGCCGATGTTTGAAAAAAAAACTGGTGTGAAGGAAACGTAACGAATATACGTGAAATATTTACATAGAAATGTTTGTTTTCTAACTGACTTTATGAATATATCGCAAACTTATATATTCGATTATTATTTGTACAAATCACAAATCAAAATTTAATAATTATTTTCGAGATTTATAATAAAATCTGAAAAGCCGTGTCAGTATAATCAGTTTCGCAAACAATCTGAACCGAATTAAGAATCAAAATCAAAGTATAAAACGTTTGTATTTTAGTTTTATAATACAAATCAAAAATAAAAATATTGATTAACTTTTGTTTAAAAATCAGAAATAAAATTCAAAAACTATAAAATGTTAAAATTTGACTCACAAAAAAAATCATAATATATTTTGAGTTATCATTCATAGAAGGATAATAAAAACACACTGATAAAAAAAAGATACTGAAGATTTTAACACTAACCAAGAAATCCACTTTTTTCTTTCAAAAAGATAAACCGATTTTGATTTTCATTCATTTTTAAAAATAAAAACCAATCTTGATTTTTATTTCTGATTTTCAAAATAAAAATCAATTATAATTTCTTTCCAAAAATTGTTGAAAATATAAATATTTTTAATAATAAATCACTTACTAATTATTGTTATTATAAAACTTAAAAATAATTGCAATAATTACGTCGCTGTTTCCAAGAGATAATAAAATTAAGCTTGACGTTATTGTATATCTAACAGATTTAGACAACCAGTCGAGGTTAATTTCGAATAGATTGATATTACTTTATTCGCAAAAAATAACTAAATATTACTTTTTTGAAAATCAAAAATTTTTACAAAATGCGATTTGCAACAAAAATCTGCAAATAGGATTCTGATTATGAAAGGCAGAATCAATGCATTCTTGACATTTTAAGAAGACCGCTAGCCATTATGAATTTTTTCTTCTCAGTCTCAATTACTAGCTATCTATATCGTTAAAGTATACAAAAATGCAAAGATTAATTTTGTCATGATATATTAAATTTAAATCAGTAGAATCGGTGGAATCGGCGATAGCGAAATTAGATCTCCCAAAATACAATGGTTGTTAATATCTAGTTTGTCGAAAAGAGATTCTGAACAAAAAGTTTAGAATTCAGAAACATAAGTACACTCAATACCTTAACAACTAACATCAAACTCAAAATAGTTCACTTCACTTTCAGTCTCAGCCTGCACGTATAACAGAATTCAACAAAGCCTTGTTGTAAATGTAAACTATTAGTAACGAAATGTAAGGACATTTTCTATGGCGTCTGTATAAACACAATCTGCACGAAACGTCGAATCCAGTAGAGACTTCAAAAGATTAGCCATTTGGTGTTAGAAACCAAACCAAAAACAAAAGTAGGAATCGAATCAGAATCAATATTTTCATCTTAAATTCTCCAAATGACAGTTAAAAAAAAAATTTTTCATATTAGTTTTATTTTTTGACAAGTCTTATTCTATTATTTCGAATATGATAGATAGCTTCCTTTAACATCCTAAATAAAAGCAAATGAAAGTTACAGGATCAGTTGTTTTTAGTTGTGTGGTTTTGGTTTTTTGTTTTTTTTTTTAATTGTATAGGATTATCTATTTTTCGGTTTCAAAAGTAAAGTTAAATAAAGCACATATGGAGGGAGCTATTATTTCGATGAAATTTTTATTTCATTATAATGCTTGGACCTTGCCATTTTTTACGAAATACAATGTCATTTAAATGACCGACTACAGCGTCATTTTCGAAAAATACGACCCAATGGGCACTGCTACACGTTCAATATATATTGAACGCGATCTAATATCGCGATATTTATTGAACGTGTAGCATGCGGTATTGATGGATCGCGATCCATATCGCATAATGGCCTAAATTATGAAATCCAGATCGCGGATTACGGATCGCGTGATAAATATTGAACGTGTAGCAGTTTCATGGTATTAGATCACGATGCATTAATAAGAAGTGAAATAAGTGTGTGTATTTTTTCCGATCCTGCAACGACTTTTTGCCTCAACATTTTCTATCCACTTTTCTCTTCAATGAAAAAGCAAACAAAATAGCTAAACAGGATTTTTTTTTGTTTTTCTCGCAACATTTTTTTAATAACCGATCTGCACTGCACAAGAAAAACGTAAATACTGACGCGATGAATATTGAACATGTAGCATACGCTCGTGATCCATCAATCCATTAAAATGGATCGCTATCCAAATATCACAATATATATTGAACGTGTAGCAGTGCCCAATGACATCTCTAGACCATAATGCGTAGCAAACAGTAACTTTCCGGATGCATTGACTTTTTCACAATCACTTCCCGGTTTTCCGAGTCCCATATGCGATAATTTTGTTTGTTGGCGTAACGGCAGAGCGAGAAATGAGCTTTATCGGTGAAGAAAAATTTGTTCGATTGAAAGCCCACGTTTGAATCACCACTTTTGCAGTAAGTTTTAACTATTTTTATGCGTTCTTCGGTTGTTAAACGATCCATATTCGTAAATGGTAACCCTTTTACTAAATAAACAATACTTCAGATGACAGGCATTTAACAGCTGACAGCCATGCCAGACCAAATTTCCTATAGTCTCAATGACTTTTAATTAGAAAAGGCTGCATTTATAGCGAACATGCCAAAAACTAAAATTTAGTTTGGTACCTTCATATCGTAAAACACATTTTTTGTGGGTGCCACGCTGACAGTTCTAAAAGCTTGTTTTTTTGTTACTCCTATTTTGAATGTACCACAAAGTATTTCGATTTCAGATTTTTTTCGTATACAGAACTTTTTGGCTGTTTTTCTTCTGAAATATTTAGTTAGAATGAATGAGAATTTTAAAATATATTAGAGATATTGTTGATTCATTAAGGAACTTTATAGCGTGTATAACGAACTAAAATGCATATATATAAAAAGTTTCTGGAAACGGCCAGAGAGTTCGTGGCATTATCAATTGAATTAAGAACTGTTTTATTATACAAAATTATACAAAATCTCCAAATGCCAACAAAATTCTAAAAATAAGTTATTGTTTTTGAAACGCTAGTAAATATATGTGAAACATATTGTAAATTATATTAACTGGTTATAATTTTATTGTAGAAACTTGTATCGACCATTAATAATAATTTATGATAATTCCCTTGTCAAAAAATCTGAAATTGCTGTTTCAAAACAAATTTAATTTTGAGTTTAAATTATATCTTACTAGCAGTGTACAAATCTTGTGTGAGCCCTACTGGTTCTGCATATACTAGTGAAAGTTCAAGAGAAACAACTGCCCCTGTTACCCTGACTTCTGTAGCCGTTAGTCGAGAACCAGTAAAGAAGTACTATTTGTGCGGCAGTTAATTATCACTTTTGAAAGTTTTGTTTACTATTTATAAGGAGGATGGCAGGGACTGTTCCAGTCAAATTAAATTAATAATAATTAAATACAGCAAACAAATGTATTACATGATTGGGTACAAAACAAATTTTAGATTCCTGAATAATTTATATAAAACATTTCTCCAGTGATTTTAAAAAAGCATTCTGAAATATTGTTTCCAGTATTATTAGTTATTATTAATGTAGTTTTCTCTATACATAAATTACACATCAGTATAGGTACGATAGAATTGAACCAAATGTAGGAAATCTGAACTGTTCAATTAGAAATAATTTACATAATCATTCAGCAGTGGCGAAAAGTTCTAACATGGAAGAACTGTATAAAACGTTGTCAATAAGTGCTTTGTTTATTATTTCACAAACTACTTCCACATTTTTAGAACGAGTACTAGGGAAGACTTTCATTGCAAAGTGGTCGAAGTAATCGCAATTGTGTTTTAAACGTTTAAATTTATAGACGATTGCACACTGCTATAAATCAGGTCTTCACCATTACTTAGTTCTTAATAACTTCAGGGAACATATTTTTTCCAGGACTATATTTATACCAAATTGAAATGTGAGATTACCAATGATACAAAAATTAAGCACAGGTAAACATTGGTCGAAGATGGTACAAACAAATTAGCACAAAGCACAGATTCACAGCTGTATATATACGCTTGAAAAAGCATCCTACCACCATAGATTTTATGTAGTCCAGATTGTAGTTAAAACAAAAAGCTGAAAACTGTGATATAAACGACTTCATATATCATTTGAGACGTCTCCCGCGATAGGAATGATGTTGTATGTACTTATTGTTTTAGCTATTAGTTCAAAGTGATATAACCAGGGAAATTTTCTTGAAATCTGGTTAGTATAACATGGTATTAATGTCGCCTATAGCGTTGTGTTGGTTCACAATGTGGCAACGGGCATTTCAATCCAACCCGCGCGTTGGCAAGCGGCGCTACTCCATGATTAATTTCACAGAGAGCGATTGATGTGATGGATGAAACCCTATGTTAGTAGGAGGCTCATCCCGTCGAATGTGTTATGTGTGAGATTAAAGCCTTTTGAGTATTATCAGCGTGCCGTTAGAACTTATAAGCAATAACTGAGAACTATGACAAATGCTAGAAAAGAATCTTGAAAAAGAGATCGAATGTTATTGTGAATATAAACTCTGTCACGGCAAAAATTCTTTGAAGACATCTCTGAGTTCGATATTCTTACGAATCTGATGGTTCATTGAGGACACTGATGACACGAAGTCGTCAGAGAAGATAGGCAAATCTTATTAATCCATTTTAGACCAAACTTGGTTTCTTTTGGATATAATAATGAGGAAAGCTGAAGGAAACGCGACTATTACCGGCTGTAATAGTTGCATGTCACTTGCGCATGTTTTTGATGGTGACATTATTTACAAAAAACTGCGATATATTGCTGCAGCATTCTCAAGGCCTGGGGACGAATAGCAAAAGTGGGGTTGGCGGTAAGCGGGAACAGGAAAAAGTTATCCATTTCGAAGAAGAATGAATCTACACGTTTGAGAAGATGCGTGAACGACTATAAATAACGTCACCCTGGATATAAAAAGAAGAGTACAAATTAGAAAAGTACTCCGTAAAATATAACGAGCCATTACCATGAACGAAGAGCAACGTCGTTATATGAACCATGAGATCTATAATGATTGATTGATATAAAGATTGCGCTGGCTAGGTCATGTAGTGCCAATGGATATAAATATTCTTACATAAAAAATATCCGCCAATAATCAGACTTTTGAGATCCAACCTAGCTTTGTGCGACTAATTGGAAAAGGAGCGCAGAAGACGGGAGCACTTGGGCTTATTTCCTATGTGCCATTTGCAGAAGGTAACACATTAAACCTCCATCTGCATAAGTCAGAATGTAAGCTAACTTACTATAAGATGTTCTCCCATATTCCATTGATAGAAGATTTATGAATTAGTTTTTTTTTTTTTTATTTGCTCAAGGACTCAAATACTCATTACATGCAACAAAAAAATCCAACGTGGTATAAAATATATTAGCTATGTAACGTTCCTATTTGTAAGACTATTAGATCAACTGTAGTTGATTCTGTTGTATCTCATAGTATCCGATTCAGAAATATAGCAAGTGTAACTCGTTAACATCAATTTTTAAAGCAGTAAAACATTAATTTTTTCAAGCGTATTAAGTTTTACTAATAATACACAGCTACTTTGTTCAATATGTAATGGTCTGAGCTGGGGTTTCTCTAAACGGGCTCACAGCTCGTTGTTCGCAACTATTGTCTTTAAAAACGCGGTTATTGTTCACAGTTTCTCCTTTTATGACACATTTTTCTCATGGAAGAATTCAGTGTAATTCTTGCAACATTTAATGAATATTCATGTGGACATATCGCAGCATAAAGCAAACATGAAAAGCTTCCAAATGTAAATGCATAAAAGCAGAATGAAAATGAAATATATGTAAAAAATTGTTTGCTTGTTAGTTTCTTATTCAATCCAAATTTTCGAAACTTATTCGGAATTTCCCATGTGATCTTATGAAAATAGCTTGCGAAACTAGTTTCCTATTATGGCATATGTATCGATAAGTTATACTTTTTTATTTTCTATCCTTACATAAGTTCATTTGAACATTGGCATAAACGTTTACTACAGGGTAGCTGGTGAATGTTATTACCGCGATGTTACTTAAGGATGTTGAAAGATTCTATTTGCTTCTAACTATGACCCTATCCAACTTTTTGTGGTTTCAGCAAGATGGTGCAATTTGTCACATATCCGGGTCGGTTATGACAGAAATGCAGCAAAAATTCCCTAACGACGATTTCATGAAAATCCACATTCCGTTGGCCTTCAAGGTTCCCCGACTATAGTCAACGTGATTTTTACTTATGGTGTTGTTGCAAACAGAAAATTTACAAAACAAACAAATTTAAATTATTTTGAGCATCACCGAGCGTGGACGTAATTCAAAAATAAAATAAAATAAAAAAAATTGTATTCTTTTTAAAACAAATGAAGAAAAATAATTTATATGAATTGGAAACCAGTATATGATTTTCTTGACGTTGCTACTTTCGACCCGCCTGTATTTAATTGATTTAGTTGATTTGTTGATTGATTGATTGTTGATTGATTTAGTCAAGTCCGAATTGTTGCTATAATTTTGGGCTAGACGAAGCATTTTACCCTTTGATGTTTAATAATCTGCTATCTTCAAAAGCATTTTGTCGAAATCCTCTATATTTGCCTTCATGAGTTATGTTCTAAAAATAGAAAGAAGATGTTGGCAAATCAATACGTATAAACGTTTATATCTACACCTAGTTCATAATTGCATTCCTTAGAATTAACTGTTTTCAAAATAGCTCATATTTTTATGGCTTGTAATTAGTAGATCTTTGAACAACTAGGTGGGTAGTCTATAAGAAAGATAAGTCTATAAGATAAGATAATACATATCAAACTTTTTGTTACATTTTTTGACCTATGAAACATAGGTTCAATATAAATCCTTTTAACTGTATTTTTTTTTCTAAATTACAATAGTGAATTAAATAAAAAATATTCCGAATCGCTTCTGCAATAATAGTGGAAATGTTGTTCTAATTATATTTCATTCAAATGATCTATAAATGGAAAGTTTGTGGTCGCCTGATCTTGCTATATTACAGCCTACATTTATTTTTTTATTTATTTATTTATTTATTTATTTATTTATTTATTTATTTATTTATTTTTTATTTATTATATTTTCATCAATAGAGGAAAACCTCTTATAGACTACACAGAATTATTATAATAATCAAGAAAAAAATATATTAAAAACATTATTAATTAGGATTTAAAGCCATAAACAATTGTTGCTTAAAACTAATTCTAGAAATGTTATTAAAAATATCACAATAAATAAGGACAGAATTACATATTTCAGAGCAATGAGTTAGAGGTTCTTTATGAGCATATTTTGAGCTAATCAGAAAATTCCGAAAATGAAAATTCTCGCGTAATGATTTCATAGGTGCGTAAAAATTGATACGTTCCAACAAAGCAGTGCAATTAATATGTCCATGTATCAAATCACGTATGAAGTTAACTGAATACATTTTACGCCGACGTTCTAAAGAACTCAAAGCGAAAATGGCACAGCGAGTAGTGTAACTTGGTTTATCAATTTGCCAATTTAATTTAAAAAATACGCATCTGGTAAAATTTTTTTGAACTCTTTCAATTCTAATAGAATGAGAGCTGAAAATAGGATTCCATATAATGCAACAATACTCCAAAAGAGGACGAACTAGGGCATTACAGAGAGCCTTTAATGTAAAAGGATCAGAAAATTCAGCTGTGTTACGTTTAAGAAAGCCTAACATTGAGTAAGCTTTGGAAATAATAAAATCAATATGATCGGTAAAATTTAATTTTCGATCAAGAAAAATTCCAAGGTCCTTGATCAAGGATACTCGTAAAGCGAAAAGATTTGACATTTTTTTTATATCCAAAACAAGATAATTAGCATCACACCAATCAACTAATGCATTAATATCTTGTTGTAAAAGGTAACAGTCACTTAAATTAGAAATGGATCGAAATAATTTGAGATCATCCGCGAAAAGTAAAGATTGCGATAAACGAATAGTTCAGTTTGCAATCTTCTGTCAAAGTTCTGATAAACATAATTACAAAAAAGGGAAAGATTAGTGGCAGTGGATCTGCCAATACGAAAGCCATGTTGATTATCACAAAAATATTATTAAGTATAGGATTAATTTTTATAGTAACAATTTATACCATATCTACATCAAAAGCATGCATTTTGAACAAGTTCCAATCAACAGCCTTACATATGGTACGAAACCGCTCCAAAATATATAATTACCTGTCCCGCATTTGGCATTTCTGAACTGGTTCTGGCCTTTTTTCAGTTAATAGTAGTACAACTAGTTCATAATTCCATTCGCTGGAATTAGTAATTTTCAAAATAGTTTATATTTACATGGTTTAGAATGTGCACGTTTTTGAATAGGCTGGTAGGCAGTTTATCAGGCATGTAGTTTATGAGGAGAGGAGACTACTAATGTTAATACTAGTAATGATGCGCTGTAGATCAAACTTAACTGTTATATGTTTTGAAACTTGAGTCCAGTATGAATTAAACAAATAAATATTCCGGATTAATTTTCCAACAACATTGCACATATTGTTTTAATATTATTTCGTCTAAATGACTTACAAATACATATAGAAAGATTGTTGGCCAGTTTATCTAGCTCTATTTTTTCCAGTCAACCATTGTATAGAAGTTATTAAACCAGACTGAAAAAGATAATAATCTGGCACGCTAATGATATTTCTGAATTATCTCTAGACTGTGGCAAACTGTTTTTCAGTTATTTTTTTTAATAGTTTGAGCCTTTTTTCTTTTTAGAACTTTTTTGTGTTCCAATTTTTTTTTTCCATTAAAAAAAGAGATCAATTTTAGTCAGTACCTATTATTCTTAATGGTCACCTATATTCTACAAATTATGTCGTCCTTGAGATATTTTCTTAAAAGGGATAACCGTTCGAACGGAACTGTAAAACTTATAATAAGCAAGATTTACAAATGTCTATTTGCTCCCCGCTATATTTTAACAAGTCCTTCTTACATTTACATTTCATTCTATGAGATTAGAATAGTTTGAGCTACAATTCGTTTTTGTATTTCCAACAATGTAAACTTTGCTTAACGAGGACAGTTTTAGTCTAAAACATCTCTGCAAGTTTGGGAATGCAACTTCATTGTTTTCGTTCATCGTCTTTGGCTTAGATTGCTTATGTGCATGTTTGTGAATGTATGTATGCTATGATTATCGAATTGTGTGTTTCGCTTGATTTTTTTCGCGTTACTTAAAACACGCAATTGTGTACATGTTGTTGCTATACGTTTGGGCTTAAACTCAAAATAACGATTGTTCGCGCTGGATGCCTGACTGACTGCTGGCCGGCCAACTGGCTGGCTCTTTAGTGGCCTGTGGTGGTAATGCTGAATTTGACTTTTATTTTTGTTGATACACGGCAAAATAATAAAGCTGAACACACGAGCACAGCCCAGCACGTCTAAAATCCCCCAACAGTGTCTTTGCTCTGTTCGTGTAAGCCCACCATTATGGTGCGGCTGCTATGATGATGATGATGACGACTACGACGGTGATGGTGGCGATGGTTGGTGATACTGCTGTGGCCCTCGTCGTCATCGTAACACACAGCAGTTCGTTGCCGTTACATTTTCTTGCGTTCAGTTTGGATTGGTTTGAGTTGTGCTTGGGTGACTTCACATTAATTTCAGATACTCGACGATATGTCGTTGGGTTCCGTGCGACTGCTGTTATTAACGTTTTAGCTTAAAGCATTTTAATTTAAGATTGAAAAAAAAAAATCGTGAGCCTCCTCATTTTCTTCCTCTTCTGCTGCTTCTTCTTGTTGCTCCCGAGCGAACTCCTCCACTTCTCCTGTGCTCGCTCGCTCTGCCACCGGCCCCGTCTCGACAAAGCGTCACTAACTCGTTATTTGCCGTCTTCCTGCAGTCACTGTTTTCTGACTGCTGCGAGTGACTGTGGCTCGACACAGACGCCTGTGATTCCAGTTTATTTCGTGATCACACTGCCAGCCAACAACAACAATAACGCCAGCCCCAGCACCTAAAGTCCGTTGTCGAGCAAAATTCGTATGAATATAGCTCTAGCTAGCCGTGTGTATGTATTGTTGTTGTCGTTGTTGCTATTGCTGGATACTAACTCTGTGCTGTGTGCCATTTGTCGAGTGCTTAGCCGAGTAAAACAACTGTGTTTTTTCACGATTTTGTTTTCTTATTAGTGTTTTTCCAATTATTTTGAGCTGTTTCTTTTTTTCAGTATGTGCATCTCCTCCGCTGTTGGTGTTTTGTGCGATGACGGTGACGCAGTGAAATCCAGTTGGGTTTTAGAGAGTTACTGGAAAACAACCATTAAAGAAAACCTCGCTAATTTTCATTGGCCTTTTTGGAAGTTGTTTGCGTTGTTTTCACTGGACTCTACGAACGTTCGTTTAGCTAAAGAAAAATCTCTCGGATATTCAAAACATAGTAAGTATCTCTATTAATAATTTCTAGTACGATTTAAAATGTTTGATAATTGTATTATATATTACGTTAGAATTGCAAATTTTTATTGCGTTTTCGTCGTGGTCGTACTAATGTGTGATTGTGTGCCGTGTATATTTTGCACGGAACATACTCTGTTGATTGAGAAAGTTTAAATGTCCGTGTGCAATCGTCCGTCAGTCGTCAATGCTTATCGGAGGTATGAGAGAATATCTTACAGATACAGGATACTAGTAGACGACTTGGTAGTGTTAGATAGCAGCAGTGTGCGCAGATTATTTTTGTTTTAATGGTGATATTGCTTAGAATTTTCAAAACTTCTAGTTGAAATTTCTACATGCACAAATGGTTATGAATGGCTATCGAAAGCGTAAGAAAGAATCAACAACAGGTATTTTCATCCTGCTGATATATAATACTTGCTGTCAGGATTTCGATTATTACTATTACTGTTTTAATAATTTCTATTACGAACATTCAAAATTTCTACTCGTCATGAAGTTATAGTTTTTCAGTGGTACTTATAATGGCAAAACCAACGCAGGTATTCACGTTGTATTTAATTTGAAAATTTAAACATGAGTTTGCAGATAGCTAAATGAGCGCTAGACAGCCCAATTCTTTTGAAAAGCATTTTCGAACATCTTATCAGGGCAGTTAGACGTTGTACGGCCTACTTTATTTTCACATTCAGTTAGGAAATTATTCTAGTTTAGAAGTATAGGGTTATCCATTTGTTGTTTTCAAGTAAAGTTTAATAAAATACTCATAAAGCTACGATTTCGATTAAAGTTTTATTTCATTATAAAGTTAGGGCCTTGCCATTATGTACAAAATACAATGTCATTTAAATGACTGCCTCTGGATTGGTTGCAGCTTGGATCCTTTTGAGGTAGTTTTCGGAAAAAAATACGATCCAATGCCACCTCCAGACCATAATGCGCACTATATTGCGATCCATATTCGTAAATAGCAAATTTTTCACTAAATAAGTAACACTTCAGATGACAAGTATTTAACAGCTGACACTCTTGCCAGACTGGTGGTTTTGAAATCACTAAATGGATAACTCTATAGTTCAGTGTTAGCCAGTGTTGGCAATCTTTCAATTTAACTCTAAGGTATTTTTCCGGCTTTTTTTCATATAATTTTCAGATTTTATTTGTTTTTTCGCTAAGTTATTGTCGGAAATTACTTCAGAATAAGAAAAGTTCAAGGAAAAGATAGAATAGTTCTACCAATAAAATAAATAAAGAATATCAAAATTCTAGAAAAGTGTACTCTTATCCAGATTCAGAACCCCAGTTTTTAAGTTGAAGTCCAACGTTAAGCTCGGAAGTAAGCAAACATGCATAATGCTTTGCTGTCGAACAGTTTGGAAAAATTCTTGCAAAGTTGAAAGTTATAAGTTATTATTTTTACGTAAAAAATAGTATTTCACTGCCTCCGTACAAACTGTAACCGAATTTTTTTATATTAAACAAGGAAAAATATATTTGAAAAAGTAAATGATGCAGACTCTGATACGGAAATCCATTTGAAATAGAAAATCTAAATAAATAAATACTCGGGTTTTGATCAAACCTGTTGCACTTAGGTCTTCCCAATTAAGTGTAAATAAATGAAATATTGATATATTCGGTAATAATAAATAAACACTATCAAAAGAATTAGCTTCACACAATATTTTTACGTGAACTAGTAAACCATTCATACAGCTAATTTATAATGTAATATATGCTAAAATTTATGGGAAATTGTCACTCTTTGAATAGTCTAAAACTTGAACTGATTGTGCGAAATTTTATTACCTCTTATCTAATCTATGCTGACTTTTCGCAGTGAAATCTCATATAAAAAATGGTCGTAAAGTTTGAAATAAATTTTTCTACCCATGTTTTTTCACCAGTAAAATTTTCTTAATTAATGCCAACCATTTTTTTGTTTGTTTCCAACATTAAAATCTATATACTTTATATTTTTACGTCATAATATGTTCGATAATATAATAAACTTGTGAAATAAAATAGCAATAAAAATACACAATTTTGCGAATATATTATCAAACACATTTCGACATAAAAACATGAGTATTGGAAAGCAGTACAACAAAACCTGGCGATGCCGCTATTTTTTTCACGAGTAAATAGTGTCCTGTGAAATTTTTTCCTCGTGAAAATAACATAGTACCTAGTTTCATAAGGGAAACGTTTTTGGGAACGAGTACCATATAGATGTATTAGAAGTATTGTTATTTTAAAAAACTGAAATAGTCCCAGATCATTGTTTTAAATTTTGTACTAAGGTACACCATGGATCTAGATCAGAACATCCATTTTATGCCTTATTTGGATTAGATTCGACAAAAATGGCAACTTTTCGTTGTTTTCGTTCATTTTCTATTAGTCGTTGTTATTGTTGCCCTTGTTTATGTGCATATTTACGTCCAATCCCCCTTTTAACAATTCGGTATAGTTTACAGTTATAGTACTTTTTCAAATGAGCGATTTTTGAAAAGAAATATACGATGTTTTAAATTTTGAATAGACGACAATGTGTTTTTTGTTGTTATTGTTTGTGTCGCTATAATGCATGTTATTCTTTGGGCTTGATTTCCAAATTTAATACAAGTATTACGATAGTTATGTAAAATTACCATAATAGCGATTTTTTGAAAAACACTTAATAGCCCAATCCAGTCAATTTCGAGGTAAGTAAGTTTTCTTTGCAAACGCAGATTTAACATTTTTCAAATGTAAATCGCTTCTATGACTTCCACGCACTAAAAACCTTCCCCATTTAGTGTTGTAAATCCAGAACCTTATGATTCCCGAAATTTTTTTTTTTATATCTGTTTTTTCAAACGAAACTCCCTTTTTAATTTGATAGTATAAATGATTGAATTTTTTAAAACAAAAGCTTCTGTGCTCGCAAGGAGAAACGAATTATTAGTTCCGATCTATCCCAGCAAAAGAGCATCCAAAGATTTGGAAAAGATCCGCCGCTTGTGATCCGAAAGTAATAACAATTTAAATAATCATCGATGAATTTAGTATTTACTTGTCATAGGAGGGATGCTGTTGTTATAGTTTAATGCTTTTTCATAAATTCCCATAAATCAGTGAAACCGCAATGGTTTTCCTCAGAATCGCTTTAGAGTTTAAGAGCACCTCAAATACATAATGAACATTTTATTGATTTATGATTTAAGTCTTTCCAAATAAACGAAATTCAGAGAAATGTGATGTTCAATGGTACAGAACTGTGAAAAAGTTCCAAAAGGTACTAGTTCTAAACTGTGTAACCCTGTCACAGAATTGCTAAATTATGAATAAATTCTTAAAAAGTTGGTACTAAAAATGTCTTGTTATTTCTTCAATTTCTTTCATTAACTTTATAATGCCACGGGAATAATTTAACTAATAATTATGTACAAACACGATTATGTTATATTAACCGATACTGATAAAACACATTCCCACAAGTAAAATGTTTACCTCTGAAATTCATTATGTATTATCAAATATTGTAAAAATTTGGTTATTCCCAGTTAAGAAACGACTAAACCATAGAATTTAATCAAACGCTCTTGCATTTCAAACTCTTTCGTATTGAAAACGAATCGGATTAACGTTGTGCCATCAATTTGGTATGTTATACACAAGTATTGCAAACATATTCTAATGTTGACGGACCAAAAGACTAATTTAATAGCTTAACTACTATTCAAAAACTGGCTACGCATACAAAAAAATATATATATATATATAAAATTCAAGTTTAAATAAAAAAAATTGTAAATATATCTAAAATTCATGTTTACAATCTAGAATATCTAGTACTATACAATTCACATAATGTCTAGCTTGATTTACTTTTGGTTACTTTAGTACTGTATTTAAATCATTATCACAATTTTTCTAGAACAGAAGTAGTCTTGAACTAACTGGTATTTTTAAACTGATCCTAGACTAGTATAAAATGAAGTAGTCTAGTCTATTCCATAGACCAAGGGCAACTTCTATATTATAATTATTCCCTTCTAGATAACATTGATTCCAAGCAATTACGAATCGCAAAAAAATTTCAATAAATTTAAGGTGAAAGCAATCTTATAATGACACTGATGTTATCTTAACAAATCCACATATGTGGACCTAGTACATATGCCCTGTGACAGACCGTAGCGCAATGGTTAATATATTGCATCGTGGATTCGAAAGCCGTTACAGCTCTCCATCTTGCCAACAGGCTAGGCAAGCTATTCTTAATAGACAGAGGGTCTTTTTCAGTGAGTCTAAAAATGGAATACTCAGCAAAGATATACTGTGTCTCATATCCCATTCGTGGGACGCAAAGAAATTTGTTTTTTTTTTCTTTATATGTGTCTTGAGTTAATTTTTTTGGAAATCTTACACCCTCGCATAGCTTGTCCACATTTCTTACTATAATACTGAGCTGTGAGTAGTGTAACTAACTTCAGTATAAATACTATCAATTCATTTCGTTATTCAAATTTATCCACTGCCTTAATATTTATTATTCATACTTTTTAACAAATTGATTTTATGTTTCAAATTTTAGCAAATGGAAATAATTATGAAAGTAAAATGTTCTCCCAATGCTGGGGCTGGTTCCACGAATCATTCGTCTTTGAAAATAGTTGATCACAATCATCAGTTGCAACAGCATCATCCCGGATACAATAAAGCGACTACAACACCGCCACAAATTGCATCATATAGCAGTCCCCCGAATACTACCAACGAATGCCCCCCGCCAACTTCACCGTGCGCTGAATGTAACGTGGGCTATTGTTGTAACTTACCCTCGTGCTGTATTGCATCACCAACAACAACTCTAAATCATCTTCCAACGCCACCGCCACTGTTGCCGTTACAAACCACTGCATACACAACTATAAATACAAATCAGCAGTTGGCAGAAGATCAGCCACCAGAATTTGTATCAATAGATGATGAAAAAGTTAAAGAGTATCTCATGAAATTCGGCCAGCAACATTTGGCTCAACAACGCAAACAAACAGTGCAAGATACATCGAAAGTCACACGTGTCTTTACATTACCTTCAACTCCAGAGGAACACTCGAGACCTGTGGTATATGAGATTATTGAATTAGACGATGAGGCGGAAAGAGAGAAACTGAAACAGATCAAACAACAGGCAGAACAACGGCTGGCTATCAAGAAGTCCATTCCTTGTATTGATGTTAACTATGCCGCCCGACACACGAAGTCTTTGAACATTAGTTTAATACCCAAATCTCCTGAAATCAAGAAGCAAGCTGAAACTCAACCTAGCCAGCAATTGCCGCCACTAGCCTCAACGCAAGCGAAACCCATTCCTTCAAATCAGAAAATTATTGCAGAAATTAATTTGATAGATTCAAGCGATGATTCTTCACATGATGAAAATAGTGAGGATGAGGAAGAAGATGCCCTGCCACTCGTCGAAGTAAGTTGTGAATTGGAATGCGATGATGACGACGATGGCGATACTTCCAATTCGTTTCTGCAAAATACGTCTTATAATAATTTAGAATTTCCAAGACCCCGCAACTATCAATCAAAAATCTACCGCAGAATGGATACAGGATCAGACAGCGGACAAAATAGTGAGCATTTACTGTTACGTTGGGAAGAATACGAAGGCCATAGAGAACGGGTATTCTTTGAGTGTTTTCTTTGCGGGAAAAAAGTGCAATCAAGCTACAATCTTAGGCGTCATATGATGATTCACACAGGTTTGTTTTACATATATAAATAAAGCACCTCAATCCTAATTTTTGGCCAGATATTTGATATCGCAAATCTGTTAATTTAGTTATGATTGTTCTTAAGCTATAAAAGAGTTTTCCTGATTTTCTCCCGTTTTCGAGATGTCATGTTATAATGTTCGGGAAGAGCTATATTTTTAAGCACTGGAAGGAGGTATCTGCTTAATATAGTTTAGCGATTTTAAAGAAGTTCGTAGTTTTACAGACTTCAGTATTTCATTAAATTTTTCTGTGTAGATTCTGGTTGTAGAGATGTGTCAGAAGAACTTGAAACATATTTGAATAAAATTGTCACTCTTGAATGGTCTTAACAACATGATGTCTGAAATGTTTTTTCAGATATCTCGTAAGCTAGGATCAAATCAGACATCCTAAAGATGCTTTTGTAATCCTTAAATCAAACCTCTATAAGGTGTAGTAAAAATTAATCCACTATCCATTAGGCTTTAATAAAATGAAATTTAAGTTCTTAAAGCGCGATCGTGTTGCACTAAATGATGTTTTGTGATTGCTTGATTCAGTGCATTTTGAGCGAGAAAAATGGGCATCAACAAAGAAATAAGACGCTATATTTTACAGTTTTTCTTCGATAAAGCAAGCCAGTGGCAGATAATGTAAATAGTGTTATAATCCAAACACTATAACAGCCAAACACACGCAAATTTAGTTTCGTCGATTCTACGCTCCACGCCACCACACTCTAGAAGACCAATTGGCGAAAATTTCGATGAAATAATGTAAATCATCGAAGGAGCTAAATATTGAAATCACTTGAATAGGCTGGATACAAAAAGAAACTCAACGCCAGACCACATACATCGATAGTTGCTCACCAAAAGCTTGGTTGTGGGGTTCTTATACATCCATCTTATATCCGGACTTGACACCAAGTGATTACCGCCTGTTTATCTCTAAGGCGACTGTTTTTTCTGCAAAAAAAAATTCAACTCAATACCACCAAGTTATCGAACAAAGTAGGGTCCTAAATCAACCTAGTCTAACTATGCCTATTAAAGCCTTCGATTTCACGCAAAATAATACATTTTTCTCTACTATACCTTATATTAATTTATTCTTCAAAATCTGATCTTGAGATTAAGTTGGTTCAGAATGAATGTCAAACGTAGTCCTATGTATAACTTTTCAAATATAAGATATCTCGATACTCGAGGAATGCAAATATGTTTTTGAGAAAGAAGACCTTATTATATGCATCCTTCATCATCGTAAAATATTGACTATAAAATACGTAGAAGCCAGTCACTTTTGAAACTTTGGACTGCAAATAGCGAGGCAGTCTATAATTTCTGAAAATATTAATTCTGAAACATTAATACTTATCTGAATCAATATTCCAATGCGTAATAACCTCCAAAAAGTCACTTAGTGGTGCCCAAATTTCTTATTAAAATGATAAGCAAAATTAAAAATTGTCTCATTTATTTGTTTGCTTTAATACACAAAATAAAACTGTCAATATTGTGTTTAAAAATTTAAAAAAAATAATAATAATCACTAAAATTCACATAACGCACGTTCATATATATACATGTTTTTATCATCTATTTTCACTTTTCAAAAATCGTTCATCTTCTTCTTTATTAACATAGGTGAACGGCCGTTTGCTTGTGATATGTGCGATCGCAGATTTCGTGAGTTTAGCGATTTGAAAAAGCATCGACGCCGTCACTCCACCGAGCCTAATTTCATATGTATGGTTTGCCGAGAACATCCACCGATTGAAAATGATTCTACTCGTTGTATTAACTGTTGTACACAATCGAAAAATTCTGTACTGGAGGCATCGATGCGTATGAATGAAGACATCCTTACTCCAGACATGGATATGCCGGAACAGCCGGAAAAAGAAATGTTTTCAAAATCCACAACAGATATACTTTCAAAGCCGGCCACTATAACATCAAATTATCAAACAATAACATCATCGGTAACTTATACCCCTGCAACATCAAGGTTATCAAAATCTCCAGATGACAGTAAAAGCCATCGGCAGGTGTCTCCTAGTAATTCTACAAATTCAGAAGACACGCATCGTTTGCTTGATAACATACCTGCCGTACATCGTCCAGGATATAATCAGCTAGGTATGATTACTCGAAAAGAATTTCCTTGTCCCTTATGTAATCGAGCATTTGGCACCCGCCACAATCTCAAACGTCATTATATGATACATACCGGTGAAAAACCATTCAGTTGTACTAAATGTCGTAAACCATTTCGTGAGTATTCAACACTGAAGAAACACATGGTTACACACCAGCGCGATCGTTGGTACAAGTGCATGCAATGTCCCATGAAATTTCGAGATTTTCTCAAATACACCGAACATAAACAGTCACATCCTACTGACGGTGAAAGTGATGGACAATATTCAGAGCGATCTGCAGGGAAATCTCAAAATAAATTTCAATCAAGTGATAGTTATATAGATTCCAATGAAGAAGATTCCAACTCTGATGATTGGCTAGAATGTTGTGAATGCGGTCAACGTTTCCATGAAATAGATGCATATAATGAGCATGTTAAAGAGCATGAAACCGTCTATCAATGTTACATATGTAAAGATCAGTTTGAAAAACGTAATGAATTAGAACAACATTTAGGATCAAAGCATAAACAAGATTCAGAAAGTGAAAACGAGACAAACTAAGCGATAATTATTCATATGTTTATGTAAGGTTTTGAACGAATATATGTTTTATGATCGGTGTTATTAAGAATATTAAAATTGGCTATATAGTTTCACAAGAAATTCTAAATTTTAAAATTTTTCAAATATTTTGTTTAGTCTTAGAATAAAAAGTCCATTTGGTAACCTTGATATTATAAATGTCAACAGACATTAATCAAAATAATAATACTTAAAGGTAAATACGTATCGAAACGATATCACAAACTTTTTTAAAAGGCAGATTTCCATTAGTATTTTTGTAGAATTGTAATACTGTAATGCTAATTCTGAATAATTTCTAATCATCTTAAATTAAATTATATCTCATAACGATACTTTATAATCGTACTTATTAATGCATACGCATCTACTTTTAAGAGGCATTGAAATGCTAAACACTTCAAAACAGGATTCGAAATTGCATTTTAATATTAAACGTTTCGTTTCGAATGTTATTATTTTCAATAACTTGTAATACAAAAACTAGTTTGAGAAACTACTATGAGATTATAACAGGAATATGTATTACTTACGAAAAAAAACAAAACGCAAGTTTCCTTATTAGTACAATTCTAAAGACATTTTATGATATTAATTCTATATGCTAATTTTATCTGTCTACCTTTACATATACATATAGATTGTAGTACATTTAATATAATGTTTATGTTTTATAACAATTTGCACTCGTTGTTGCCTTATGTAGAACAATGTACTAATTATTTTTGATGTCTAAACATTTATTGTATCGTCAATCGAATTGAATTGAATAAAAGTCAATACAAATATTTTTCAAGATATTTTGAAAATGTTCCTTATTACTTAAATCAAAATGTTCCTTATTATTATATACTAATTTTAGTAATTAACATATGTCCTTATAATATCTAATGTCATTGAGTCTGTTAAATGTAATGAGGGTACTATATTCTCGTAATGTAGTATCGACCGATCCATCTGCCTGGGTTCTCCGTGCTTGCAGGTATCTAAAAATGCCCAGTCTGTACACTTTTGCCACAGGGCGACCAATCCCGTGAAGTATAGTGTATAAATCACAATTTGGTAGTAGCTTTGCTTTTTGCTTTGCTACGCAGCTGCAACCGGTGAGTTTGGCCAGTAGCGTGGAGATCATTAGGCCTCGGGACTAAGTTCCCGCCTGATAATTTGATGTAGGACCCCTAGTGGGAGCATAACGCGGGTCGTAGTTGATACCAAAATCGCTGGTAGAGACTTTGTACTCGAATGTAGAGTTGCATTGCAACCCGGTGCTACAGACCCATAGAATAACAGAGGTGTTAAGATAGGCCTCACCTCCGCCAATGGGGATTATATTCCATACTAGCATAATCAATTTGGCATCTCCTGGCTACGAAGAAAGGGTTGACAATTGCGGTAGTGTCAGCCCCTTTTTCTATGTATTACAAATTTTACTTGGCTATCCCAGGGGGGCGTTGCCAATCGCATTATTATATGCCCAGCGTGTCGCACACCGTGGGAAAGGCCTTCACGGCGAGACTCACGTAAAACCCTCGCTAACCGTAGAAATATGCAAATGTGAATATTATTTCAAATTAAAAAAGCTTAAAAAAAATATTTTAGATCACGAAATTTAAAAAAAGGATATGTGCTTTCTCTCCCAATGCAAGTGAATTTAAAACAAAAACAAAAATGTTTTTTTTCTAAGTCCCGTGATTTTCCTCCTCTTTGATTATTACCCTTTTTTAAATTGCCAAAAAAATCAATTTTCCTCTTTAAAATTTGTATAAAAAAATTTCTTCAAAATGTACAAAATTATTTTTTGTTTCAGTTTAAACAAAAAATTGTTGCCTACCAATCAAATTATTTTATTTTTTTTATTATTTATTTCTGTGCCTTATGTTAGACAAGTGAATTTAAAAAATAAAAATCCCTTTATTTTCTTCTCATTAAATCGTTATTTACCAAAAATCGAAGTTTTATTTATTTTTATTATGAAAATTATTTTTCAGCTTCACATTTTTTTATTGAATTGTGCGCAATTACTTTAAAAATACTCATTCTTATATTTTTTTAAACAACTAAAATGCAAATTTAGAAATATTTTTTGATGATATACATATAAGGCATACTATTTATTTTTGTTAATTTATAACTAAAACAACATATTTTATTTTTTTTACCTTCACTTTTTTTTAATTTGTGTGCGTGAAATTACCTTAGAAATATTTTTTTTAACAATTAAAATACAAATTTAGAGTTTTCTAAATAAGCCTCCAACAATAAAAATAATAAATTTCTTTTGATGACATAACTTCAACTGGTCTAATAATTAACAAGTCTAGTAAAACCTGAAACTAATATTCAGAATTCTCATTGCACAGTAGATAATCTTGAAACAAGGAATTCCGGTTACAACCTAAATGCCTTGTAATAAATAATATATATCAGAGTTCCAAGCTTGTACAATATATTCGGCGCGCTTGGAACACTTTGACTGGTCGGCGTAAATATATTTAAATTTTGATCGGCGATGGCTGATCAAATCTATATCTATTCTATGGATACATTTTTAAGTAGTTATTTAAATAGATAGTCAATTGATTTTGAAGCAAATTTTATCAGGAATTAAAATTTTTTTTTAAATAATCTATCTGTCTGCATTGAAAGTGCATAGGAAAGTACTTTTTTATATGAAAAGTGCCTAAGGAAGTATTTTTTATATGAAAATTATCTGTGAAGATCCTTTTTTATAAGAAGAACTATTTTAAAAGCAATTTTCAGTATGAAGTGTAAGAAAATGGCGGCTTGGGATACTATCGCTGGCTACTTTAAGTCAGCGATACGGCAGACGCGCGTCTCATATTTTTTATAAGTCTGTAGGCATAGACATATTTCTGGCGTAAGCAATTTCAAACGTAGCATCAATCTTTCTGGGATATTGTATTTATTTGAATCTGAAACCTTCCTTACATTTAATTCGGCAATCTTTCAATATGGCAATTCTGTGCCCACCAGGAACAGCTGTTCATTTGTAAATAAACATTGCTATAGCTCTGCACGTGCCGGTGTTAAGTTATTTGTTTACATCCATAGTTAACAATATAAAGGGAAAATAAAATAGATATGGAAGAAACTAAAGGTTTTTATGATATGTGCATACCGTACAATAAAGATAAAAAGGTTCTAAGAGAGATTTGTGCCGAATTAATCGATCGTAAGTAATTTTTTCTACGAAAATACAGTCAAACAATTGCAGGATTTCAATCTTAATTTGTCTTTGCAGTCGGATATAAAACGATAGCTATAGAACAGATATTTGATAATAGCAAAAAAGATAACGCAAAACGCGCCTCGGATATATTTCCAGAACCGTTAAACATTAAGGAATTGCAGACTGAGTTTAAGAATAAGCTAAGGATACTACAACGCCTAACTATTATCTATGTGGATGTCGCCGTAGCACATGCAATGGTAATTATTTCACAGTTTGCCTAAATAAAAGCGCAATGCAGTAGCTATGCTATGCAAGTTTTGTAAAACTTAACCAACCTAATAGATATCACAACGTTTCTTTTTTTTTAAGGATACGCAAAAAAAATTTAAATTTACAATTTTTCTATCGTCATTATCAATATCATTATTATTATTAGGTGTATGTATATTATTTAGATGTATATTTATGTTAAATCTAAATTTTAAAATTTCGTATAGTTCACAAGATACAATGTTTTTTTAAAACAGCGATTTTTGAGGAATTACTTAAGTCTCTATACATTAATGTAAGCAAGAATATATCTTTTGTTATTATAGTTTACGTCGTTAAAACGTTTGTAATTGTCTAGAGCTATTTCAAAATTTCGTGTATTTCGGAAATTCTAACAAATTTTCAAAACATATTCTCAGCTAAGTTGTTTTTAATTGATAACAGATTCTAGTTGCCAATCATCTATTGTGGGGAAGTTTTCCTTACTTAGCGTCCAGACATTCATATATTTATCAAGAGAAAATCTTTAGGAAATATTTTTTGCGACAAAGTTTTTAGTACAGGAGACCTCTCGCTGTTTATTCTAAGCAAGCATATTTGAATTCATATTTCCATAGATAGAGAGAACGTTCTTTCTTTTTTTATAAAATGTGCATATTACGGTTTTTGATATTGATCTTTTGACTTTTGTCTCAAATGGTAGGGTATTTTCTTAACCTAATTAATTTCTTAATTTCGGTAATTGATGTATAAAATCTGTAAAGAAGATGCATATTTGTTTTAGTTAAAACATTCTAATCATAAAAATCTTTAATTGCTACAGCTAACAGAATCAAATGTTTATTTATTTTACTCTCTGAATTTTGTCTCCAAGGGCAATTCCCTGAATTTGAAAAAATTCAATTTAGTGGCCGGACTACCTAAAACAGATGCAGCTTTAACGGTAAGTCTTATGTCTTCTTATTTCCCTTCCTCCAGGGGATTTTTATCTATGTTTTTTATTTTTTTAGCACTGTTGTACCACTTTCAACGGTGATATTGTAACATTTGATTCCCAGGCCGGTGGGCGTTTATACGTTAATCGTAAAGCCTATCAAGTTGCTGTGAAAAGAGGAATGTTTTTCGAAATCAAATACTCACCACTGATAACAGATACCAGCTTTCGCAAAGACATGATAAAAGTAGCGCACAATTACTTTGTTAAAGGAAAGTCTAAAAGTATTATCATTAGTAGTGGAGCCACGAATATGTTTGAACTGAGAGGACCTTATGATGTGGCAAATTTGTAAGTGTTATATGCAAATGATTAGTTGTTAATTGATGGATTCATTTTGTAATGTATTTCAACAGATCCTTTATTTTTGGTCTATCCGAAGATCAAGGCAAATGTGCCATTGATAGGTTTTGCCGCCAGTTGTTTTTGAGGGCTGGTACGTATGTTGATGATATATCGCACCTGTGCCTAGAAAATTAATTATATGTATTTCTTTTAAATTATTCTTATTTGAAAATCTTAAGTCATAAACCTGCGTACACTAATTATTTGATATCTTTATCGGTGTAGAAGTTAGCAAAGGTAACAGCTCCAAAAAGTAAAACAGCTTTTTGCTGCTTTGAAAAGTCGATAAAATACATAAAATTAATTTCGTAGGCTCAACAGCCGTATGTTGTGCCATATTTATGTGATTTAATCTCTCCTTAGAATCTCGTCGTATGGGTAAAACTATAATGTTTGTCAAAGCATCGGGCCCTGTGGTGTTCTCAGACAGTTCTGATAGCGAAAACGAAGACGTTACGATGGTAACGGAAGATGTTACAAAATTTTCTCAAAATTCTGAATCAGATGTTCAAAGCAATGACGATGTTGAGCAACCAAATAAAAGGAAGAAATTATCTTAAATTAATTTTTTTTATTTATTTTTATTAATATCGCTAACATAAGGAAGCCATGGCTGAACTAAATTTGAAAAATATTGTGTAGATAGAGCGTTAAGGATATAATTATTAGTAATTATCAATAAAAAGAAGACGTGAACTAATTTATATACATGGGAACACATACAGATGTAAAAATTGATAACTGCTAAGAATTTGTAAAGTCGAATTAGTTATGATTGTTTATTAAATAAACAAATGCGAGTGTTAATATAGGCGAAACAGTTGAATATCACGGCATAAGTTACATTTCTTTAGGTAGTTAAATTTTCAAAATGCAGTGATGGGAGAATGATTAGGGACTTCTCTTCTTAACAATTGATAAGTCAGCCCCAAAAAGTAAATTGTTCGATAAGATCCTAGAGGAAACCTTATACGTGCCTTTTGAATAGGGCTTAATTTTCCAAAAAAAAATGTTTGTTGCAACTGTTAAGAGCTATAATTGAATACGTGAGAATGAAAAGTGGATATGAACCAAAAAGGTAATTTTACAGGAGAACAAAAAAACAGTTTATATCTAATTGAGTTAGATTTTTTTGCTAACAATGATTTTAGAACGTTTATACACATATATGTATGATAACGAACCAGTATATATTGATTAAAAAAAATGGCTTTTTTAAGATTCGGATATGTCCTGTTTTCATACTCATTTTTAGATTTTTTTAATAGCAGCTGGATACAAAGGGTATATTAAGAAGAAACGTTTTATTTTGAGACTTAAAAACGTTTTATTTTGAGACTTTTACATTTTTTTGATATTCTCTGACATTTTTTGAGAATTTGACATTTTATTGTATTTTATAACGTTTAACTTTTAACGTTTAACTTTTTTAAGAATGCTTCAAGGATATACACTGTCAACTCTTTCATGTTTTTAACTTTAATGGATTGATTGGTATTGGTATATCATAAAGCTTTTTCGCATTCCACAAAAAAAGCAATAATACGAATCGGAGATGTACAATTTTCATACCTAACGATGCGTTAAATAACAAGGAATAGTAAACTTCATAAAACTCATTTTAGACCAAAATGGTTCATATCCACTTTTCATTCTCGTGTCTTCAATTTCAGTTCATTTTTTTTATTACAGTTTTATATAAATTTATATTTATATATAATTTTATGTTTTATAACGAAAAGGACGACTGAAAGTGGTGGGTGGTCTGGAATACTAAAAATTTATCTGTGAATGTGATATACTTTTTAGAATGTTCGAAAATACCGAATGAGCTCAAAAAAGTATAATTTAGTTCGCCAGATAAGTTCCAACTGAGTGTACTGAAATTGGAAGTATTCCCATTATTCAATATATGGAGCTCCAGTCTCCCGCTTTTCTTAATATTTTTATCGGAGCTTTAACAAATTAAAAACTAATTTTCAAAGCAGAAAATCGTTATTTTGATATTTTCATAACCAAACGTCTTTACGTACATCAAAGGTAAATATAATAGTTGAAATGTCGAAGTTGTGGGAAAAGCCCTAAATGATCCGGTCAGCCAAAAATGGTCAGAGTCAAGATAGCGTAATCTTTGAGAGAAGAAATTTACATCTTTTTAAGTAATTAAATTGATTACATTAAATACTAGCGCCATTTTGCATATAAAAAATATAATTTTTACTTTGAGATGCCACAGAGCACTGTTTTCATAAAACAGACAGTAGTGAAAGACAGTTCATACAGAAAAATTTATGAAGACACCTACGAAGCTTCTTTCACGACTGTTCTTTATATGAAAATTGTTTTGAAGCAAATGTATTTTATAGACCCTGGCTTTTAAAAAGGTGCACAAAATGGAATGCATAAAATGAAATATACATTTGTGCCTATACTCAGTGGCTTTATCTGATCTGCTGGGCGTTGGAAATCTTATAAACAATCTACTTGTAACTTTAGTTGTATACTTAGGCATATGTGAATATTGGTCTTGTAATCCTTTGAAATCAGAGATATAAAGGGTCAAACAATATTTTATAAAACATTCCTAGTGCAAAAATTGGCTAAATAATATGTAAATAATCTTAAAATGTTTCTTGAAATTTGAATGTCTAAAAACATTATAGAAAAGCACAGATTGGTCAGATTTATTTGCGATAATACGAATTTATCAAAGAAGTTAGATAAACAAAAGATTTTTGTTTTCCGATTAGAGATGGTGCAATTTCGCATTTATACATATTTCATTTAGAGATGATGACACACGAACAGATTGGAATTTAACCCTATTTGAGAAGAATATCAAATGTTTAGTATGTAAATTTACCAAACTATCCTTAAATACAATTAAATCTGTCAAGTCAATCCATTGGTGCACCATCTCCGTAACTGTGGTAACTATTCAAGCCATAGCAATATGCCGCTTGCATGGAACTCTGGTTGAATACCATAAAATTCACAAGTTAATGTATGGTATTGCCAGGTATTACGCTGTTGTTAGTAAATCTATTGAGCACTATTTAAATGAACAGCGCTGCAGTCACACTTTAATCATGTTATTAAAACAGATCGAAATTGAATAAAGTCGTAAAATAATTACAGAAAATACAGTTTATTAAACAGTTCACACCGGTGTTTGTTGTTAATATTCTCAACAGAGAAATACATGTTTTGTATCATTATATTTTACACACCATTTGTTTTATAGCATACCATGCTGCCGACAGTATTACCCTCACACGTCAGTGTCGCATTTATTGTTTGCTTGGTGCTAAAAAATACAACTCTTTTTTGCGCTTTGGCTTTTGCGCTCTATCTTCGTTTTTTTCTATTCATTTTGGCCAGTCGGCAAAAAAGAATAAAAATTCTGAAAACAAAATGGTGGTCTTTGATGTGGTGCGTACATTATTGTCTTGAGTGATGAGTAGAAAAATTGCAAAAACGGTAACTTAAAGTGAAAATTGGAGTACAATTTTAAGTATAATTAGATATTCAACAAATATGCAATAAATTAAAATAAAATTCAATGCAATATGTTAAAAGTTACTAAAAGAAAAGAGCATTTGAAATTTTCTAAAATTTCACAAGAATGAAATGGGCATAGTGCGAGACGACAAAGATGAAGGAAAAATTTGCACAAAAATGTAGACCTTTTGGTGAAATGAGAATGAAAAAATGTAGAAACGTAACAAAAGAAAAGTAATATAATAAAAAGGCAAAAAATGAAATAAGTTCATATTTTTTTAAAAAGTTGTAACAAATTAAGTGCATTTGGAAAATTTTCTGTACTTCCTAAAGACTTCAAAGACGAAGGAGAAAAATGTTAAAGCTGCAACAACAAAAACGGCCTATAAAAACCATGACGTCGCTGCTGTCGAAGTCGTTGTCCATATTAACGAATGCCGCATACGACAATTATTTACCCACGAATAAAACGATATATATATTTGCCTTTTTTTGTTGTTGTTTAATTGTGTGCTGCTTAAACGTAAAAGAAGAGAAGCCAAGAAAAAATTATACAGATATAGTAACAAAAGCGAACATTGATTTGATGTGACAGATATAGAAAAAAAATCCTAGTGTAAAAGTGCTTACAAAAATTATTAAAAAAATTGTATGGTAATGTTAAAAATCAAGAAATAACGAAAATACAACCAAAGAAAACAAAAGGAAATGTCAAAAATTGAAGCCGCATGTGTTTTTCTCTAAAACACTTTTCGAAATTATGACAACAAAAGTTAGAGAATGTTTTAAATATTTTAAAAGTGAAAAAATAATCGTAAGAAGCAATTTGTAGAAAGCCAGTTAATCACTGTTTTTTTGCATAATTGAAAAATGTGTAGTGTTGTGTCTGGTTAGTCGTTTGGTTTTGTATTCTTGCTGACGCGTGTGCTCGTGTGTATGCTTGTTTTCGTGTGTTTGAGATTCGTGTGCAGTTGTTTGTGCTATGTGAGTTGCTGCTGCTGTTTTAGATGTGTGTATAGAGAAAATTAAAAATTAGTTTTTTTCTTCTTTCAAGTGTCTTTTTATGACGCCGCTGATTTTTTTTTCATTCGTCCGCATATGCTACAAAAATTATTGACGTCGTCTTCTCTTTTTTTGCCTCAATGCATTGCTATCGAGTGTTCCCTCATTTGTTTCAGTCTTCTTCAATTTGGATTTTTCATCGATCCGCTGTATTTTAATCGTTTTGTTAGCATTCTATTTTCTTTTGTGTGACTAGTTTTTATGAAAATGTTAATTGTCGTGTATGTATGCGTGCATAATTTTCTTAATTGCAGTGCTGCAAATTTTAGTACTTTTTCCCCCAATTCACCACCTCAACATTATCTATTTGTTGGATCTTTTGTTAGTGGCTGCCATTACATTTTTACCTTTCTCATTAGTTGTGATTATTTCACAAGATGTTATACGATGGATATTTCTGCGATTTTTTTTTTTTGCTTCGTTTATTGAATGCACCTGCCCTGACTGACTGCATTTCATTCTCTCAGACACAGTTTAGTTTGAATCTGCCTGCATCCGTCTACCAGACATGACCAGCACAATATGCATAACGACCGACAGCATAAGGTTATGCGTGGGCAACTATGAGGCTGTTTTTTTTCTGGCAAATGGATGGTCGGTGTGATGAATTTAAGTCGGATGTCTCTGTTATTACTGTAAATTGACATACATACGTATGTGTATACGTTCAAATCTATCTCTGAAAATTTCTCCTCGTAATATACTTTTACAGTAAGTAGCGATACTTCGATGTGGAAATAGGATGTCGGGGCAAACGATGTCATCTAGTTTCGAAGGCGATTATTTAGAGAGTAATTTGGTATCAGTATCTTAGTAAGATACTGTTGTCGCCATCTAAATTTATTGTAAAGGGGCTTGTTTGGGATTTGTGTAATGTTTTCGTTTCTGAGAAAAGTTAGTTAAAAAAACCTGACTTCTCTTGAGTTGAAAAACAGAAATAATTTTACAATATAATCTGTACCAACAAATTTAATAAAACAGAAAAATGTTTGTCAGAAGCAACTAGATTTTTGGATTAGGATGGAAAAAGATGTTTGTAGATTGGTGCGAAGTATTTCTTATATGCTGTCCAGGGCTAAGTGAATTTTGCTATTTCAATGTTTGATTTTAAGATAAGCTTTGCAGCACATAATTGACTTTTCGTAAATCTCGTTTTCCTTTTGTATCAATTTTTTTTTTTTTGGTTTTGAAATCGTAAAAATGCTTTGAAATAATGTTATGTGAAATTTTATAAACGGCATAGTGGTTATAAAACAAAGCTGCAGGAAGGTGGACCAATACCTGTAAGTGGGTGCCTAAGAACATGTAGCAGAAACATCTGTGTTCATTTGCATTTGATCCAGAAACAGTGATCATTGATATTACTGATCCGGTGCGACACGTCATTTTGTACTTTAAAGAGGTATCTTCATAATCTATATAATGTTTTTGGTTGGGGAATAGAAAAAAACAATAGAGTAGTCACAGTGCATATGAGGCATTGTCTGCCATCCTATTGCAGGGGTTTAGTAAATGTGATTGAAGATGTTTTGAATTGAAAATTTTCGTTTATTTTTTTTTTTTTTTTTTTCAACAAACAACTTACCTTGAAGTAGTAATAAACCATGAATAACTCCGAAATCGAGAGGTATTCAAGTTGAATTGCATCGAAGGTTTGCATGTGGACTGCTGAAAATGGCATAACTTTGGAAGTATTTCTGTATAATTTATCATCTCTACATTCTCCTTTGGTTGTGGATTACATAAGAGCTCGCTGGCAGCCCTTTCTTTTTGTATTAAATATCATCATACTGCAACGTATAGAATATCACGAGTGGAACATCTATCTTCGTTATATATTTGAATTGTAGTATAAAATAGCAAATGTCTAAAATACGTACCTGTGAAATCTGGCAAAAAATCGCAAGTAGGGATGTGCGATTAATTAACTAATCAAACTTGTTGATTAAACCCTATTTCGATCAGTTAGTTAATTTCATAATCGATTTCGATTAATTAGCTAACTGATTAACTTTTCGGATCTATGATTAATCAGTTAGTTTGAATTTTGATTAATCAAATTTGAACAATTTGTCCAAATTCAAACATTTTGTATACTGCAACAATAAGAAAAGAATAACCAAGGAATACAATACAGCATGTGAGATACAGTTTATTCAGTTATTCAAGTTTTGACTATCACATTTTTCAATTAATCAATTAATAACGAGTTTTAAATAATCATAAATAACTAGTAATCGATTAAGTGCGAATATGATTATTTGAAATGCATGATCAAGCAAGCCCGGATTTTGACTAGATGGACGGGTTGACTAATTAATCATGCCTCTAATTATAAGTAATTAACTGCCGAAATGGTAAGGTATGTAGGCTGTACATATGTACATATAAAGCCGATAGGTTTGGCAAAAAATAATTTCGGGTTTTTGGTCAAAGCAGGTTTAATTTTTTTATGTCTAGATGTTATTTTAGTCTGCAATGTAAGCGTTATTTTGCTTAATATCATTCTGCTATAGTTCAGGCAAATATACTGGAATACAGTTGTATTGAAGAATTTTTCTATTTAAAAATGTTTGAACTACAGAAAGCTTCGTCAGTGTTACACAAAGCTTCGTCAATTGGTTACAATAGATTGACGATAAAATTTATTCCGCATTATTAAAATCCCACCTAGTTGGAAACATGGTATTTTTTCTGACGCAGTTCAGCCTTTGGTTAAGATTGGGCGCGTTCATGCTGCTAGAGATCAATATCAATAAAATAAATTGCGCGTGCTTACCCGCTTTCTTGAGTGAACCTCCTTTAGCTTATGGGAAAGTTAAATACCGAATGTTTTGGTATTCAACGGCCCTTTTTTGCCCTTTATAAAATAAAATATCAGTACAAGCAGTATATGACAAAAAAAGTTCCTTTTTAAAAGATTAAAATTTAACATTAATATAAAAATAAAAATAATATTGACCCATAACAGCAAAATGTCGAAATATTTTGTAACGTTTCAAGCTTTGCCAAAGACTAACAATTATGGAAATAGATTTCTTCATAAAGTCGGAAAGTTTCGAAATATAAGCAGATTCCCAACTCATGAGTAAAAACCTACTGATAGGGTGTCAATATAATGGCATTTTAATGTAATTTCAATAAAGGCACGCCATGCTGCGGGTTAATATTAATGTTTAAACGCCGTTTAGATATACAAATACACGTCATTTGTGGGAATATAACACGTTTAACAGCTGTAAATGCATGCAATAATTAGGAAAGTTGTCAGTCGATGGCTCGTAAGAGCTATGGTATTAAAACAAAAGTAATCAAAACTGAAAAATATGATACGATATACATATATATGTAAGTATCTAGACATATGTGTATATGTTTCTATATAAGTAATAGTTGTACATTCTCCTATATATTCATGTAATTTGCAATTACTTTTTGTTCTCTAATTTTTGCTGTACTTGTTGTCTGCCTTTCGTTATCATTACTCTTTTCACGACAACTGCTTCTTGTTGTTGTTTGGGGATTTGCCCGTTTTGAGGTGTTGCTGCTTGATTTCAATTTCTTTTTTTTTTTTCGTTGTTCTGTCAATGTCTTTTTCGCCTGCCTACTGCAAATTCCAATTTCTCATAGTTAGTGTCGATGATAATATCATTGCTGCTGTTATTGTCGTAGTAGTCGTCGTATTCGCCGTTACCATTCTCATCACAGCCACTATCATCGTCATCGTCGTGTGTATACTAATTTCATGCTTTTTTTCATCGTTTTAAGGCAAGAAAAAGCCACACAGTTTATGCGTATGTTGCAAATATCTAAATAATAATACTATTGCTGCCATTTGCAAGCGTACTCGTATATCCAATAACACAATGCACACCGATTTTGTATTTGTGCATTAGCAAATGAATAAGTTGAGTATATGTTGTGTATTGTATATATGTGCATATGCATACAATGTATTGCTCTATACCCGTCTATCCTACATATATTTGGTTTATAAAGTCAGCATAGATACCAAATTAAGCAAATATTTATATATTTCCATTTTCAGCCAATATTTTGAAATATAAAATATAATAACAAAGATAAATTGTTCATTGCGGCAACATGATTCTCTGTAAGGTATTCGCGTCGGTTAGTAATTTTTGTTCTTCTTGCTGCTTGTATTATATGATTACAATTTGTTTGCATCTTAAGTAATGTTCACACTATTCTATTAAGATCACTGAGTGTCATATTTACTGCAAAATATGCAACCATCTGGTTTTTTCAATTAGCACAGCTAGCAAGGAATTGTGTCAAATCGTTGGCAATTACATATACCATGCATGGGCACGCTTCTTGGTCTAACCGATTACTTAACGATTTCATTGTATTGACTTTTCTTCAACTGTTATTAATTATCATTATCAAGAAAATCTACGTCATTTCGACAGTGTTCGGCTTACTCTGTAGAACTTCACTTATCCTCTTTACTTACATTTGCATCTTTCGTTTCGTTTCGTTTCGTTTCGTTTCTCAAAGGGAGATATTTCGTTATTTGATATATTTCAAAAATTGTATTCGGTGTAAACGAATGGTTTTTTTTAGCCAATTGTAACCATTAAAGAATTGGTGCGGTTTCATTACAGTTGTTTCAAGAAATTGCAATTGAAAATTTTTTGAAAATCATTGAATTATTTCCTAAATAACAATGTTTGCGTCCAATTTTTGGAATACACTGGATATACGACTATAATAATTGTACTTAAGTTGAATAACATTTTTGAAAGTTACTACGCAGGATTTTTAAATGATACATAAGAGGAGTTTCGAGTGCATCCATCTTCCCTGGACTAGGGTTTTTTCCTATTGACGTTGTTATAAAGAATGTACGCGAATGAAACGCGAATCATTTCAGCCATATTTATCGCTAATGCTTATTTCGCTTTGTTAATTATCATCACTATTAACTTTCCGAACAAAAATTTGACAGCTTTAATTAATATCGAAGACATTTGGTCGATCGTTTTTGAGCGTCAAATTTCTCAAACTGAGCAGAGGCACATTCTGTTATAAAAAATATCCTGACATGATTCCTTTGTTCTTCTGGTTTCTGAGATAAAAGAGCCAAAAATTTATGCCTGAATGTCAGCTTAGAACATTTCAAAATTGAGAAAAGCACCATCTCTGTAAATAACCGAATATGTGTTCATGCCAACTTAATATCCAACATATTTACTTAAATATGGTTTTATATTTTGTGTGCACAATAATAACAAAAACGGATTAGGTTCGAAACAAAATTTATACTTATCTATCACTTGCACAAAATTTCCTTAAAACTTAAGCCTTTCAAGTTAATTCGGAAGCCACAATAGAATCGTATGTCGAAAAACAAATGAATTGTCAAAAAATCTAATAACTTATTTTTCCATGGACTTACGATCAAATCAAGAAATATAAATTTATCGTGAGATTGTACTTCACTTAAGCACCCAGGCTTGTCTTCCCAAGTGTTACGGGCTAGTCTTTTCACAAATAGTTAAAATTTCGACTCGCCCAAAAATTTGCAACAGTTTTTATGTACGTTCTCTCGCTTTAATGCGCCAACCGATGGTTTATGAACAGGACAAAGTAAGAAATGAATGAATGAATGCCAAGTTTTCCTAGGCTAACCGCGAAATCGCGTACATTTAATTTAAAAAAAGTGGTGAGCAATGAGATCTCATACTTCTAAGTACATTCCGTAAAAAGTCCCAGCGGCTTCAATATTCGACATAATACTTTAAGCATTACTAAAGTTCGACAAATAACTTAGCAATACGTGCACGATTATAAAAAGTGATAATCTTTCCAAGCGTCTACCATTGGATTACTTACTGCTTTTCCAGTCCAACAGCATCATCAAATTGTTAAACGGAAACAAGGTAAGCTGAACAAAGATATAATTATTTCTTAATTTTAGATACTCACGCGTACATACCTACAGTATGTACAGTTGTACAATATTTTTCAAACGTCAGTGGGTTTATTCGAAAAATGCAAAATTTAACAATTCGAGTGGTAAAACTTCGAGAAATTTTCAATAATGGTCAGGCAGAAAATGCTTTTTAGAAATTGTACGTAATTATGTATCTTCAAGCTGAAAAATCTACAACAACAATAAAAACAGTAACAACAACAACAGCAGCAGCATTGGCATTAACAGCAGCAGCACCACCAACTACCACATCGACAGTGAAAATGTAGTATGTATCATATTGATTGTGCCAACAACCAAACGTTTGGCATTATAATAACATCAACAGCAACTACAAAATCAACGACACTTCGCCGATGCATACGAAAACGACGATGACGACTTGGTGGATACGAGCGAGTACATATATAATAAACGACGCTTGGTACTTGCTGTCATGTTTGTTTTGTTGTTGTCGTTGTTGCTGTAGTTAGTAGCACTCGCAGAAGAGTGGAAAAACATCACACTCATATACATACTTGAACAACGACGGCGACAATATTCATTCGTACGACTTACACTATGTACGTAGATTTGGTGCTACTCATCGTTCGTCGTGTACATTAGTAGTTGGCTTTTTTTCTTATCATCTCCTTCTTCATCTCATCTTCATCATTATTTTTCGGTATAGGTTGTTTTGGGTTACCCCCAATCCGCCCTCTTATTTTTTGTTGGTGCACCACAGAGTTGATTCGTATCCACCATAGAGTAACAACACAAACGGTGGTGTGAGAGTAAGAGGTAACAAAAATCAATCAACTCTTTTTCCCTTCTTAGTTCTGTGGTATTTAGTACACGCAAATGGTTGGCAGGCAGACAGAAGGAACCGCGTATAGCTCCGTTTCTAATAAGCATATATAACCGATATATCACGAGTTACTGCCTTCTCGCACAATTCTTTTAAAACTTACTTTATCTAATGCAGAACACATGAAACTCAATGACAGTGTTATTGTTTCATTAATTTCATTCGTATTAACCGTTAAATTGTCTTTAGTTTTTTACCGTATAATTTTATAGGCACTTGCGGCATTTTATTGGGAATGCAATTTAGGTGTTATTCAACTTTAAATATCGCTACTTTTTTTTAGATAAAATGTTTTGTTTTTTTAAACATGCTTGCGCATATATGTATGTATATGTGTTTTTGTGATCACAATCATGAAATGTTGAAGTTAACGGTTATTTGGTCATGTCTCCCCATTACACTGACTTACAGTCGCTGCAAAACAAATAGCATTTGAATTCTGAAAACAACAGTAGCAAAACTTGTTTGTGGCATAACTGGCGGTTTTTCATTCAGTGAGTTCACAGGCATCCTATTTTTTGGACTACATTCGTAAAAGAGTCCAAATATTTTTTTGAGTTCGTACTCAAATTTATGAAATTTTGCTCCGCAAATTGAAGTTTGTGGTGTAGTTGGGTGATGTAATTAGGCAGACCGCTTTGTACGAAAAGTGTGCGCTTGGACATTTTTTGGAAGCCTTGATACTTTCGGCAACATCATTTCACGCTTTGAAATTTTGTGATTTTTCAATAAGTCTTATTTCATCTTTATAATAAACCTTTCAAATATCGTCGATAGGTCTTCAAACTATTAGATAATTTCTGGAGATAATTTCATTTGTAACTGATACAATAAGACGTTATCTGGATAATTATTGGCACAAGAAAAACTTGTTGATCTTGACTTAACCGGTCTTATTTGAAATAGAGGTTGGTCTGGAAATAAGGAATAGTACACATATCCAGTTAAGTAAAAATCAACCTCCTCTTTGAGACACGTCTTGTGTATTATTACGACAATACGACAATATATTATTGTCGGGTACGAAAGGAAGGAATGTGAAAACAACAAACCAAAGACAACATTGGAGAACCGAAGAAATGCTAAGGACCTACTAAAATATATAAGTGATGCGACTACACTTATTACTTTCCATGTATTTCTTGATATATTTTGCTGATGTTTAAAAATTTTAATAAAAGACAATTATACCAAACGAATTTACGTCGTAAGATGTTAGCATTGGTAATGCCGGACTGCTTGAGCCAGAGGATTAAAGTTTGCAGGACAGAAATGCTTCTCTATTTATCTTGCTTATTCCATTTTGTGTAAAAAATTAGTAGGCCTCACGCGCGATCAAGATACAGTTGTGAACATTTTTGTACGTCTTATAATCGATACTGCGGCCAGGTTTTAACGAATGAAGAACGTAGAATTACCCAAAATAAGAATATAAGGAATGTAACAAAACTTCCGATTGCCCAAAATGTCGAAATAAGCACCCGTGTCGCGATGCTCTCTTCCCAGTCAGTAATTTTTCTGGTTTCGATGTAGTCCAGTCTGTTGATTGCTGAAGGTAGAAGCACCGTCATCCTCCAATTCTGTATAAAAGTTATATTATTAAAATAAATCAATGTATATATACAGTCGATACCCGTTAAAGAAAAACTTTGGTGGTATGAAGATCCTTTGCAGTAGTTGTGGCAAGAATTTTTCGTTCGTAGTTCTATGGTGCGAACAGCGATACGTGCTTCCGTTCAGTTACATGCATATCTGCCATCTAATTGTACTGAACTTCAATAATAGGGATGATAAAAATTTTGCAACAGTAGATTGGTGGAGTAATCATGACTTCTATAGGAGCAGTGCTTATGCAAAAAAGAAAAAAAACAAAAATGTTGCTGCTGTAAAACAAAATTTTCGATTTATATTGTTATATGTAGGTCTGAGAGTATGTCACTAGTATTGTTGAAATTAGACTGCATATAAAAACATATGAATCTTTAATATGTACAATTTTTTAATCATCATTTGAGTTATTTACAAACTTAGACACATCTTGTGTACAGAAATGGTATTGTCATATTGTATTCGACACTACTATTATTATCGCCTCAACTGTATGTCACAATTATATTACTTGTCTTGCCAACCTGACCTGCCAGACAATAACATTGCTGCTTTACAATGATATTAAAATTAGCCGTTAAAAATTCGGATGTTGCCAGCACTGCACTGTAGACAAGAGGAAAAACTTAAAAGCAAACCAAACGGCAAACAACAATGGCAACAACACACTAAACGACCTAAAAAGTGCAGAAATCAAACAACAACAGCAAAAAGTAATAGCAAACAAACACACTCATTTCATTATTATTCATTCTAATTTAAACTCCACCTTCTCGTTACGAATGCTCATTGATTCTCTTCGTGTATTTTCTTTTCCATTCAAGTTTTTGACGTTAAATCGAGACTAAATCTCGGACGGTTTTTGTTGTTGCCGTGGATATCTTTTTTATATTATTTTTTACAACATATTCTGGCATAAAGATTTGAATCCGTTGGGTGTTCGTTCGGGCAAGCCTCGCCACAGCTAACGTCACCGCCGCGCCGGTGCCTACTATCCTAACACAAATCTTCGTCATTGGCTCGTCACTACCACCAACTACAACGCTATCATCATCATCGTCATCGTAATAGTCGTCGTGATCTCTTTAAATGCAAAAAACATTCACAGATGTATGACACCGATGTTGTTGTTGGTGTTGCTATTGTCATGTATTGGTTGTCACTTTTTAGTGAGGTTGGTTGGTAGCCATTATCGCTGCTATAATACTCATTGTTTGACGTTTTGTTTTAGCGGAATTTCCTTTTGGTATATTTTTATTTCTTTTGCTTTATGCTCGGATGCCGATATTCAATGTGTGGTTACTGATTGCTGCTCATTTAGTTATTTGCATTTTTCTTCATGCAACTTCTCTCGAGTCTACTTTTTTCTGTACCTAGCCGTTATTAACAAAACATAAATATTTAGTACTGTTACTTTTCGAGAACTGTAATGTCATTAACATTAGGTGTCTTTTTTTCTTTGTCTCCACCATTCCTCTGTACTATTCTTAAAATAAAGCTCGTGCTTTTGTTGCGATACTTTTGAACCTTTATCAAAAAACCAAATACTGTTCACAACAATAAACACCACAAGTCCGCCTTCTTATAATTCTCATGCGGTCTGAAAACCGTGCCGTCTGTCCGTCTGCCGGTTTCTGGCAGCAAATATCTGTCTAGAAATTGTTGTTGTTATTTTGTGCTTGTCTAAAGTCTGCCGAGTCTGCACGTGATTCGATATTTTTTTTCATTTTTTGTATTTTTTCGTTTTTATTTTATGTTTTGTTTATTTTGCTGTTTACGTTTTTCTTTAACAATTCCGGCATGTTTTATTTTTTTTGAACTCCTATTTTGTGCAATCTTTATCAGGTATTTCCTTTTGTTCTTTATGGTTTTATTTTACTTGCTCGAATCATATGTTATTACGTCTCTCAGTCAGTATATCTCTCTCAGTCTCTTTCATCGTTCAGTCTCTTTCATCGGTCATATAGATTCATTCATTTGATGTGTAAACATGGCCGATGATGGCACAATGCAAAATAGTACCAAACTACTGAGTTTGCGTAATTTGCTGATAGTGCTCAAACTTGTACTTTTGGCAGTGGATTTTGTTTTTTAATTGAATGAAATCTGTTTTACGATTAAATACGATGATTTTATGTCTAGAACGTTCGCTATTTCTGGTGTATTTTACAATAAATAAAAAGCGGGACTAGCGAATAAAATCAGCACAAATTTATTGTCGGTAATATTTTTTTTGTTAAAGAAATAACTGTCAGTAGAAAATGCTTCATTCCGTTATTCCTTGGGCGGTCCCCACGAAAACATTACTTGATATTTCCTTTGCAAAAGAGATGTTTGATCAGCACAATTACCAGGTTAGTTTGACGTTGTACCAGGTTAGTTTGACGTTGAGCGAATAGGAGATTTGTCGCCTAGTTAAGCATAAAGTCGTTTACATTCACATACAGCTAGGCCTGACAAACAAAACGTTGGATTTCGTTTTTGTTTCTGATTTTATTACGTAGTACTATCAACTTATCCACCAATTTTAAAAAATATTTTTCCGTTAAAAAAAATACAAGTTCATTCATGTTTTTCATGTCGACTATCTATCTATCTATCCTCAAAAATATTACGTTACTGTTTAAAGCAGTGTGGAGACATTTTAGTAGAGGTTTTATTTGACGAATAAAGTGGCACTAAAAAGAGTGCTAAAATAACAATAATCCTTTTTACCATCTTCGTCATGCCGTCGTTATTATGCTCTATTGTTCGACCAATGCAAATTCGCCATGTTCTCTCGTGTACATGCCAATCATTTGGTAATGAGACGGTTGTATTGTATGGCTGTCATTGTATTTCGTTTTGTGGTTACCAATTTATTGTTGTTACTGTTGTTTTACATCAGCAGCATTTTAACGCCTGCGTTGTGTTCTATCTGCCATAATCTCTCTCTCCCTCATTCTCTCTCGCATTACCACCCTGTCTCGGCTATTCACAAATTGTATCTGTTTAAAGAAAACCGTTACAGTACATTGCGATTTTTCGTCGACATCGGTTGTGCCTGCCTTTAATGCTTCAATTTTTTTCACGTTAGATTTCGCTTTTAGAATAAATTATATTTACAAAATTTTAAGGTGTAACTTTAAAGGATTGTTACTTTACGTTGTGGATCGACTAGTTGTTGGAGAATAACAAAATATTTTGTTGTAATCGGCTAGAATTTAGTATATTACCATTTGCTTCTTTCAAAATTGTATCTGATAACTTCTATGGTCTACTTTTTTTAAGTGGTGGTGCTTTTTAAACATTCTTTTCACATAAGGCCAATATACAAAATTTATACTGACCTATCCCAATCGTTTTTCGCAAAACTATAGGAAAGAAACCTTCGAAATTTGGGATTTTGATATATTTTGCGAAATTGGGAAACTTCGTAGTTTTTTAAAAAAATGTTCGAAACTAATACCAGTTTCTGCCACTGCCATTATTTAATTTAGCTTTTCTACAACAAATATTCGGTTTCGGGTTAGTGCAATGTTCAGACAATTTCGGTTTTCAATTACAAGTTGAACCACCTAAGTCGCTGGTCTCATTTGAAATGGAAACGTAAGTTTCCAAGTTACGTCTGTCGGACATTGTTTTCAATTTCTGTACACGTTCTCGTATTTCGTTCATCCGAGATAGCAGTTTTATTTGTAAAATATGTAGAGATACAAAATGCATTTGAAAAGGTATTGCATTGACAGAGTGTAATATTTACAAAATACAAAAGTGCAACACTTTTTTGAGACAGGAGATAATGGTATAAAGCCTTCAACAAGAAGACATCTCAATACGTACTTTTACGTCATCCCACAGTAAATGACATAGTCGCACTAATTTGATCACGGTAGAAAGTATGAAGCTGCCTAAACGCTCACATATTTCTTTGGGTTCGAAATTGTCTCTTTTGGATCTATGCTCCTATAATACATATCAGTTGTTTAATGTAAACAAACAAAATTACAGGTAAAGATATGAAGATTGGGGAGATATGTACATTATATATTTTATGAAAAATATGGATGTATAGTGGGGAATGGGCATCTTAAGAAATGCATGCTACTACGCACGCTGTCCAGATGTGGCTGTTTTCAGTAAAGTTATTTCAGTTTTGCAAAAAAAAAAAAAAATAGGTAGGAGAAGTCTATGTTTGTCAAAGACAAAAATTTATCTTCCACCAAGACAATACGCAACTGACGTATGATAGCAATATTTCCTGGCAATTGCTTCAAGTTTACTATTTCTTTTTTAAAAACCTTATGGAATGTTTAAACGTAGGAATAAAATGGCCACAATGTAGTGCTTACGGTATTTAGCTTCTCTTGGCCGGCTAATAATGTTTCATGGCTTTATCGGCTTAAATCGGTTCAGCAAAGTTCGTCTGACTGATAGATAGTAAACCTGATTAACCACGCTGCTTCCTACCTACTGAATAAATGACGGATTTAATCAATGTATGCGTAGGTTAACGTCTTTTACACAGTTACCCTAACATAAGTACGCGTAGAATTTCTGCCAAAAGCTTCAGTCCCTCTGATAGTCCCCATACACATTGACCAGTTTGTCTAAATTCAACTTTCCCGCTGCGATTTCTAAGCAGCAGTTTCCAGTAATATAGATTTTTGTTCACAGTGTTGATTTGTAATTCTGTAAAATTTGAGAAAAATCAACTAAGCAATCACGCCCCTTCTGGTATCTCCCGTACAAATGATAAGAAAGTTAAACTTGGCACGCGCCGATCGTACGTATGCTGGAAGGAAGTTCTGAGAATGAAAATAGGAAGCATTTCCTTACCCCTCACACTTATAAATTAATCAGATTCATTTCCTCCGCTACAATACCTGACTTGTATACTGCAGTTATTTTAATTTTTGTCCATTATATCGCATTATTTTGTCTGATAAAATTTGAAAGTCAACCGCATAACTGTCATACAAGTTATCTAATTCAACCTACATACATATATTCCTATATTCATATCGTTCATTCGATTACATTAAATTCAGTATAATTTAGTTCGCACCAGATATTTAGTAAAACTAGTTTAGCATTAAATATTGAAGGTATTATCATATTGTCATTACCCTGAAGGCGCCACACCTATAGTTGACCGAATTAGCAAAAATTAGTGACTTATCTGTAACTTCTTAGCGGATGAATTCAGAAAGTCGTACATTTTTTTTTGTGTTGTTATAATCTATTGATTTACAACGCCCCTTCTGGTGTCCCCTAGCACTTTAGCGCTAACGGAACGAGATATTGGGTGGTGGTACATAAATCTGCTGTGCTGGATTTGTTTAATACTTTCCGAATTTTAATTTTTAGAAAAAAAGTTTAATAATTTAGATTTATTTTGCTGATCACCCACTTGTACACGATTAAGGAGAGACCCAAACATAAAATTTACCATAAACGGTAAAAATGTACGAATGTGCTTTTCGAGAATTAAATAAATTACATCTAAAACATTTTTAACATAGATAAGATTCGTAGCGAACTGTCTGTGTAACATTTAATCATTTCCAACAAAGAGTACATAAGAACTACGATAAAAAAAAGGTGAGTAAGAAGCATGTACTAATTACCGAAAAAAACAATGACCAGAAAAAGGCAAAAGTACAGTTGGGCAAAAGAAAAATTAACATCAAATATAAACAAAAGTATCTAAAGTAGCAGAAGTGGTAGCAAATACAAAAAAAAAACAGCAACAACAATAGCAAAAATAGCAACAACAACAATAACAACGGGCGCAGAAACAATAAGAAACCCAAACCAAAAGCAAATGATTGGATGATTTTTATTTAACGATTTTTGTAGAGCAACCAACCTCCTCTCCAACTAACTACACTGTGGACCACCGCTACTACTACTCTTGTTGCTTTGCCATTATTGTGCTGTTGTTGTTGTCGCTGGCTTGTTTGTACTCACACTTTTATAAATGAAATAAATAAATGAAATACATGTTTAAATATACAATTGGATGAACCGATTGAATGAATGGGAACAGTTTTGTTGGATACATTTTGTGCACCGTGTGACGACAACGATGTTGTGTTGGATACGACGAGAGGCGGACAAAAGGCAGATAGATGTGTGGTGCGAAAACACAAAAAAGGCAGCAAATACAGAAACCATCTGTATTCGTCGTCGTCGTAATCTTCGCCGCGATCGTATAGAATCGTATAGCCAGCAATTCAATTTTAGATGAAATAAATACATATAAAAGGAAACCTAAAACAGATTACAAGACGCGAAATCCAACGGACCAACAAGACCCCATTACTTACTACTAGGTAAACGAATGATGGCACTGAGATTGTCTCAGATATGCACACGATGTCACTATGTTGAATTGGAAGCAGAGCCTTCTAAAAGCGAGGGATATCTTATAAAGCAGCAGACAATAAATCAAGCATCTCAGATTTGTCAACTTTCGTTTCGGCTAGCATTTTATTACATCATACTTTTGCACATGTTAGACGATTTTGAGGCACAAAATTATTAAAAAATGGTGTTCGTAATATACCAATATATATTTTTTTATAAACCCACATCAAACCTTCCCGTATTTCCACGAGATGAGCATCATCATCATCCATAATGCAAAAGAAGTAACTGCAGACCAAACAAGTCACTCTCTCCCTCGAATTACAAGATGAATTCGAAAAAAATTTGCTGTTCTCGCTACAGGCAGAATGGTGGTGGAATACTTGTATTTTATGTGCATGATATGAGAGGCAAGAAAATGTTGCGTCCCACGTCGTGGCTGGGTAATTTAGTTTTATGATAAACTCTTTACTAAGGCGTCGGGTTGGGTAAAATTAAAAACCCCACTCTGACGCTGAGTACTGAATATGCTGCTCATTTTCGTTTGTTTATTACCCATGTATTTCTATATGGAAAATTTTTTTGTGGACTTGTGGCTAAAGTCGAATTTTAGTATTTCTAATGTTTGGAGCCCCCAATCCTAAAGCTAATAATATTCCGTGCTTATTATTTGGAGTACGAACAAGTTTCCGCCGTTTTACAAAGGATGGTCCCACCAGCAAGTTATGGCTGCACATAGCGTAAGACGGAAAGCACACGAAGACAGACACGGATTTGACTTTCTTCATGGCAAATGCAAGAACAACTTGCAATTACAACAACAAGTAATTTCACATCATTCCACGTCTTTGAACATAAGATTTGCCTGCATGAATGTTTGGTGCCAGTCTTAAACCAAAGATCTTTTCGCATCGTACAGCAACTAAATGGATCTACCATGATAACCAAAAGAAGAGGCAAAGAAGAAGATTCAGGCCGTATGTTCATAATATTTATTCAGTAATATTCAACATTCTGTTAGCCACAGCCAGCACGATGCTGCCACAAGGGTTCTTGTGGCCCCTGATCTCCCGTGCTACCAGAAAAGGAAACCCTCTGATCAGGTTTTCGCAGACAAATCTGCTCCAGTTCGGCTTACATCATGCCTTGCATTGAACTGGTCGTCCATCGTATACGGTTGTACGACACACGGGCATGCAAACTATCCAAAACTATCTGACTGACTTCAACCCTATCGCTCCCACCTGCTCCGACGCCTTGCAAACAATTTGTTTGCAAAGTGACGTGCCGTCACCTCCCAACTATTTCCAACCGTATAATCGCTAATGTGTCCTAATATCATCATATACAATGATACTGCGACAGTTTTCACATACATTATGATCATCTTTTTTGAACGTGGGATATAATACACTTAAACTTAGGAACTGATGCATGCTGTTTATCAGTTGACTTAAAGCCTTCTGCTGGCAGACAATCGCCACCCGCTGCTTTGTTGTTTCTAAGCCAGCTAGGTGGTAGGAAATCGATGCCATCGTCGGTCATTGGCGTAGTAGTAGCGGAACTAATACCTTATACAGGGTGTCCGTCAGGAAGGTATACTACTTTGTTTGTACATAGTCCTGCCATATGTTCTGTTACAAATATAAAACGCGATAAAAAAACCAATATTCATATTGTATTCAGAATTATTTAATTTATTAAAAGACAATATTAGTTATAAAAAAAATTGTATTCACTCGAAATGACCGCCTTTTGCTTTAACACAAGCTTTCAAACGGTGTGGCCATTGGACTATAGCCGCACGTACGATTTCCATGGAGATCGAGGACGCTGCTCTGGTTAATGCTGTTTTAAGGCTTCCCAAATTTCTGTGGGGAGTCTTGCAAGCCATATTCTCCAATTCTGACCACAAAGCATAATCCAGTGGATTGAGATCTGGACTCCCTGATGGCCAATCTTCTACTGCTATAAAGCCAGGAATATTGACTCTGAGCCACTCCTGCGTGGTTTTAGCTTTGTGCGCAGGAGCAGAGTCCCATTGGAAGATCCATATACGTCCATTGAAAAGGGTATTGGTCAAACCCTTCACATAAATCTTGTCATTTTGTTTGTTGAAAACTTCTTCCACGGTAAAAATTTTCTCATCCGTAAACAGAATGTTTTCATGGCCATTGTCCGCGTGCTACTGCAAAAGTCGCTTGCATCTTTCCAGCCTAATTTTTTTTAGCTGAGGAGTTAGAAGATGCCCCGTGGACCGACGGTAGGCTTTCATATGTTGATCATCCCGAATCAGCCTAGGCATGGATCTGGTTGATATATCCAATTCCTTGGACATGATTTTCTGCTTTCTAAGGGGATTTCTCCGAATTCTTTTACGCACTGCCTTTACTAGCGCACTCGTACGGACAACGCGCGGGCGACCACTTTTTAGCCTGTCTTCTACTCCAGACAATTCGCCGAAGCGAGCAATAGCACGATAAATGAACATTCTTGATATTCCGAGTGGTTTTAGCAACTCGAAAATTTGGCCAGCACTCTTTCCGCCGACTCGATTCTCTTTAACGCCCCACTCCATGTTAATAGATTGCAAACTGAAACCAAACTGACTAGTATTCTTTACTAATCAGTGCATGTGTTCTGAAAAAAAAGTTAACGGTTCTATTCCCGCAAGAAGTTTTGAACGATAAGCGCTGGAAATTGTGTAACAGAACGTATGGCAGGACTAGGTATATAATTTTTGATTAAATGAAAGAGAATGGATCTTATGTTGATGAATGTTTTATTTAAAGTCGGCAATTATGTATGGAATACTATATCAGATAAATGTCCGCCTCTGTTAGTCCCACAAATGCGAGCCCTTTTGAGCGCATTTTTCATTACATTCTCACACATTTCACGCGGTATTTCATTAATTTCATCACGAATATTTTGTTTGAGCTGCTCAAGCGTTTCTGGTTTGTTTGCATAAAACTTGCTTTTCAGATATCCCAACAAAAAGAAGTCCAGAGCAGTCACATCAGGCGGCCGTGGAGGCCAATCAACATCAGCATTTCTTAAAATAACTTGTTGATACTACATGTTAATCAAGCCCACAGCATGCAGTTGTGACAATAGAAAGTTTACAATCATATCAAGATATCGCTCCCCATTAACAGTTATCGTTACGCCGTTTTCAGTTCCAAAGAAGTAAGGTCCACTGATTCCTCCTGACCAAATTGCACACCAGACTGTCACTTTTAATGGATGCAAATGTGGCTGATGAATATTTTGGGGGGTTTTCATTTAACAGAACAGACTATTTTGTTTATTCACATATCTATCAACAATCAAAATGTACCTCGTCACTCTTTATGACGATTTTTCATGAAAATCGGGGTTGTCATGGGCGAGCTGTAACATCCTATTGGCATACGTACGGTGGCGTAAATGGTCTTGTGGAAGAAGCTCTTGCGTCAACTGAATCTTAAATGGGAACAGATGCAAGTCTTTGCGCAAAATTGTGGCCAAAGTTGTTTTTTGAACACCAAGCTCCTGAGCACGGAGTCGACTGAGGTTTACGGATTGTTTTGAACACTTTCTTGAGCAGCAGTAATGTTTTCAGCCGATTGTGCAGCACGCTGTGGTCCTTACTTGGCCTCTCTGCTCCTGTAAATTACCATACCTCTGCTCCTGTAAATTTCTGTATCCTAATTCTCGTGCTGTTAACACAATCGTTTCTTCTACCTGAAAATTCGGTGTGCCACTCTTCTCCTTATAACGTTCCCCCAAAGCACGCTTTAAAATTTGGATGCAGTGCTGCCATTTATGCAGCATACTTTCTTCTTTTTCTTCGCACTAGGGATTGTCTGAACGCTTAACATAACCTCGATTTTATATCTCTATAGCCTTCACTAGGGAGTCATAATTGACGAAATCGGCGAATCGTTGTATGCTTTTCAAAATTTTAATTTTCGAACATTCAGAAACCAAATATTTTCAAACTTTTTCCAGCAGAGATCTCACGGTACCACCAATTTAGTTGTTATCTTCTTAAATTAAAAATTACGTGGGTATTATTGCTTTTACGACACAGTTGCAATAATTCTCTCGTTATCTGCGCACTCCATTACAAGATTCGGGAGTAAACACAATTACACATACATGGCGTACGTGTGTATTTGTAGCGCATTGGAATTTCAAGATTGAACGGTAATTAATTTATACCGTAAACAAACAAACAGATACAAATAAGTCGAATGCTAACTGCATAGCAGACATCTATGAGCGTTTGAATTTATTTTAGTAACTAACCGTAATTTACGAATAGTAATAATACAAGAAAAAAAAGAGAAAAACAACAACAACAACAAAATAGAAAAGAAAAATAAACTCAAATATAAAAAAACAATATCAGTAATAGAAATATCAAAAATGGAAAAGAGAGACGATTTCGACGGCGATTGCGGAGATGACGGGAGTGACTTGCAAACAAGAAAAATACTGAAAACGGTTGCGCCGCTCACTGGTCGAGCTGGTATTCACACGAGAAATGTCAGCAAAATGGATACGAAACGAATACACGTAGCGAAGACACAGCTTTAATAACAATAAGTGTTGGTTTTAATGACATAAACACATTTGTATGGAGATGGAAAGGCGAAAATGATCTGCTAAGAAAACTCGTATATGATGCTCACCACACCAATTACTTGTTTTTTATATGGTTTCCTTCTTGAGATTTGAAACCTCTTTCTTAAACACACACAGAAAAGATAGATGACTAGAAGAAGAATTGTATCGAAGTCTGAAACATCTCAGACATTCGGCTGCTGCGAAACAACTAAATACAACGGGGCAGACATGTTGCAGACTTGCCACTCTAAAGGAAAAAAAATAAAGAAAAACAAGATAGTGAATATTAGCGGTTCATATAAAATGTTAAAGAAATAAAATTGGCAGGAAAGACAAGCAGAGAAACAACCATAAACAAGTTAAGAGCAACACGCTGTGTGTTAATACTTCATTTTATGAATTTGTGTAAATAGTATCTCAAGACAAACACAAAGCGGCCAGCACGGCCTGCTTTGTCCGTACATGTATTCATGTGTTCGCATTTACTCATTCCTTCACATTCATTCGTATCATAACAACAAAAACGATAAAATAGAAATAATACAAATTTTGCAATTCGTAGTAAAAGTTCAATGATCTTTGAAATATATGTTTTTCCATAAAAAAATACAAAATTGCATTGGTTAACTACTAACTTCTATTCACGGAATTTGTGTTTCACAAACATAGACATGAAATATTTCAAATAATGCTTAGAAAGGGTAGGTGAAATAACGGAAACCAGTTAGTTTTACTTGGCTTGAAATTGCGTTGTTTACACAATTTGGTTTTCATTTCATTAATCCGTTTCAAAACTAAACATTTTGGGGGGTGTTTTTAAGGTGTAGAAAAATAAATGCTCATGACATACATAGTAGCAATCATATGCTGTGCATGATACGCCATCTTCGGATGTAGATGTACAGTGGATTTCCGATTTAACCTACAATAGACTATTGCGATCAGTTTGATTTTCGAAACTTGATTTTGATGTTTGTTACGCCAAGAAGTCCCTAGGTTCCTAGGAAAAAAATTGAAATTCGTTTCAAACAATCTGGTCATATAAATTGTAAAAGTAGAAAAAATACCAAGAAAAAAACTAATCAAAAATATTTTTCTCTATAATACTGTGTAATTGTATGCATTTATAATTTTGTCAGATTGAAAAATTCTGCAAATTGTTGGAATTGGTTTCTTTAGATTATGGAGAACTAAAAATGGTTTTTTAAGAATTCCCATTTTTCGAATATGAAAAGTCTATTTCTAATGAAAAAGTTTGTCTTCTGGACCATTTTTAATGCCGTTCTTTAAAGTTGACTAGCCAGTTTTTTTTTATATTTTCCACATTATTGTTTAACACAATATCCCGTTTAGTGTTAGTTTGAATTCTCATATTCTCCCTTCAGGATTCTTTGAGGCATTATAACAACGGTTTTGCTTGACTTTAGTGGTTCAATTTGGAACACGAACCCGATTTGTTTGGCATATAATTAATTCGCTTATTATCATTAGGGAATTAAGGGTACATAAGACTATTCGCGATCAAAACATTTGGAATGGTTTTAATTTTTTTTAGTTTTTGTCCCACAGAATACAAATCCTATTTCCAAATGTTCCTTTTCACATCTTTTAGAAAACTGCGAAAAATTTATTTCTCTAAAATTTTGTAAGTCGATGGAAAGGAGGTATTCCTTCACCAAATATGGGAAGTGACTGGCAAATTCAAAACTGATTCTTAATTTAGCGACTACATACAGGGTTGCCCATATTCGACGGACCCATGTTTAAAAAAAAAAAATCAAAGAAAAAAATAAAAATTTGGCGGTTGGCAATCTTATTCATTTAATTTGTTCCAAGTAGATTTGTTTACATCAATTTTTGAATATGATATCTCTCAAATGGCCGCCTCTGGCGTTGATGGCGTATTGTGCCCTTTTTGCAGCATTTTCCATCGTTTTCGCCAACATTTCGGCCTGAATAGCGGCTATTTCTTCACGAATGTTGTCCTTGAGCTCTTCTACGGTCCTTGGCTTGTTAACGTAAACCTTTGACTTCAAATGCCCCACCAGAAGAAATCAGCGGGCGTCAAATCGGGCGAACGCGGTGGCCAGTCCAAATCACCACTTTTCGACATCAAACGGCCCGGAAACAAATTCTTCAGAAAATCGATTGTTATGCGACTTGTGTGCGGTGGAGCGCCGTCTTGTTGAAACCAGAACTGCCTCATACGCTTTCGACGAATAATTGGCATCACAAAATTGGTCATCATGTCGCGATAACGCTCCTGGTTGATGGTAACAGCATGGCCATTTTCGTTTTGGAAGAAAAACGGCCCAATGACCGTTTTCGCACTAACGCCGCACCAAACTGTGACTTTTTCGTCATGAAGAGGCAATTCTTGAATCTCCTGAGGATTTTCAGTGGCGTAAATACGGCAATTTTGCTTATTTACGGTCCCATTCAATGTGAAATGGGCTTCATCGGACATGATAATTTTGTTCCAAAATTGCTCGTCATCATCGGCCATTTCGATGACTCGTTGGGCCCATTCCAATCGACGAGGCTTGTCCGCAGGCAACAATCTTTGCGTCAATTGAATTTTGTACGGGAACAAATGCAAATCAACGCGAATAATCCGTTGTAAAGTGGACCGAGCCATGCCCAACTGCTGAGAACGGCGTTTTTGGGATGTTCTTGGGGACCTCTCAACACTGGCTCGTACGGCAGCGATATTCTCGGCCGATCGCCTTGGTCGACTTTTATTTGGCCTCTTCGGATTAGAAAGAGCCTCACCAGTCGAAAATTTTTCGTATAAACGCTTAATGGTGTTCTTAGAAGGCGCACTTCTCACATTTTTTAATATTTTAAAAGCACGTTGAGTTTTCACAATTGACTTCTTCTGTTGAATGTAAATTTCAACTATTTCAGAGCGCTCGCGTGGCGTGTATTGTTCCATGGTAAAAATCTGCTTGGACTGACGCTTCAAACGCGGTATGTCATTAAGCGATCTGACATCTCTGTCAAAAGTTATGGCGTTGCCAGATGGGTCCGTCGAATATGGGCAACCCTGTACATATATGTCGATTAACGAGGTATCACGAAAGGATTGTTTTAAGAACGAGATGTTTTAGATCACATTGTCACTTTTCTGAAATGTGTACTTAATATGATATATGCTTAATAGGGGAAACAAAAGCGCTCTGTTTGAATTCCATGGAATCTGGACTAACTTTCAAAGTAAATTTTCAATATATATGTAGATATTTAAATAATTTTCATGATTTTTTACGTCGGTCTTATTAAAAATGTAACAACAGCTAAGTAGCCCCTATTATTAACGCATTAAATTTGTTGGCACTAAATTTGTGCCTTAACCAACATCTGTTTAGAGAATAGAATACAGGGTGGTTATATAGAGCTTTCAAAACCGACGGTCTGGCAAAGCTGTCATCTGTTAAATATCTGTCATCTGAAGTGTATTTGTTCTGTGAAAAATTTGTCTACGAATGTGGGTCGTTTAAAAATCGAAGAACGCAATGAAGCTCACTACTTACTCGGTGGTTACGTTACAAGCAAAATTGTCGCATATGGGACTCGGAGAACCCAAAAGTGATTGTGGAAAAGCCATTGTGTCCGGAAAGATTGACTGTTTTGTGGGCATTATGGTCTGGAAGAACCTCAAAAGAATCCGCAGCTACAAGCAATTCAGTGGCGATCATTTAAATGACATTGTACATATATTTCGCATATAATGACAAGGTTCGAGTATTTATAATAAAATAAAAGCCATAATCGTAGCTTTGTTTAACTTTGCTTGGAAACGAAAAATGGATAACCCTATACCAGAATGATATACATAATTCATTTAAGAATTTTCTTTCCGTAATATCTCCCGAACCGAAAAACCTACGCATAATCGAGTATCAGTTGAGATTCCATGGCCCCATTTTATTATAAAAATTATGTTAAAAAATAGGTCACATTTATTTTCTTCACACGTTTAAAAAATAAGCAAATAGAAAGAAACTCTCAATAGCTAAAAAAAATACTTTAGATAGAGTTTATTCTGTAGATTCCGACACTACGTATGTAAGGTATGGCTGATTTCTCATTTAATATCTTAAAAGTACAAATCGCTCGAGAAATTATACCTATTTTGAAATGATCCTATAAAAATTTGCATGAAAGATACAGCCTTTATCTCTTTTCTAAATCCCAATAACATTAAATAATTTTTTATTTAATATACGCAGGTGTATCGAATTTCAGGAATATTTTTTCCAAGTTTGGCAGCACTGAGGGTTGTCGCCAAAACGTTAAAATTTGCATTCTAGTAACTTCTCATGCAGTAAAGTCAAAATCGGTCGTGTTAAATTATTTTTGAATCACCACTTTTGTAGTAAGTTTTAAGTATTTTTACGCGTTCTTCGGTTGTTAAACGATCCACATTCGTGAATGGGGAGCTTTTCTCTAAATAAATAACACTTCAGATGATAGGCATTTGACAACAGACAGCCTTGCCAGAACGGCGGTTTTGAAACCACTAAATGGATAACCCTGTAGAATGGAAATAACATAATAGTGATATTCTGAAAACGCTTAATACCTCAAAACGGCAAATTTGTAGCTAAGTCGTTTTGTCCCTGTAAGCGCAGATTTATGTACATATGTATATCTCTGGATCGATTGAAATGTTAAGCATTAAGTATGCGAAGGGAAATGACCCTGAAACATTTTAAGAATAAACATTCTGTGGCTCCGTGCGTTATCAATATTATGAAAGTATTATCGTTGTCAAGATTCCGTGTAGTTAGTATGGTCATCATTAAATTATATTTTTCATTTTGTTTTTAATGATTTAGTGAGCCAGACGCGAAAAAAAAATAATAAACACCTATAATAAGTAATAAGCAGTAATAGTCACAAAACAGCGCCAACAACAATAACAAAAGCTTAGTATAATATGCACAGATACATATGTACAATTATACATCATCATAACACATAGTATATGATATTGAATAAACATTTGTGGTATATAAGCGGAGACGAATATTCAAGTATGTACGTACGTACCGACAGTCAGACAAATGTACGTACATACAAATGTTTGTAGTTGTTGGTAATGGTGTTGCGCTTGTGTGTTTTATATAAAAACGCGTCACATTTCTTCTTTTTTTGTTCGTTTAAATGTAACAGTTAAGAGGCGACGGTCGAGACTGTACTTTTATTATTATACGACGAGTGTATGTTTTGTTGCAAATGAGAGCAAAAATCGATTATAGTTGATGATAATACACACAATGTATAATTGTTTGTGTGATGTTTGTATATTATGCATATGTGCATACGTATGTTTGTATGCAAGAATGTTTGTTCGTTCATTTAGGTAGGTGAAGACGCCGTATATGTATGTATGTATGTATGTATATATGTTTGCACAATATTTAAACTAAAATATTATGACGTCTTTCAACTAAAGACATAAAATTCACATAATCCCCCATACATACAAATATATCTACATACAGACACGTAGATGGCGTATGAACACGTTAAGAATTATCCACAAGAGAAGATGAAGCGCACTCCAAAGAAGACGAAAAACAAGAACTTTCTACACTTTATTTCTATGCCATTCATATCTATACATATGGTCATCATAATCACGTTGTGTGCCTCCTCTTCGCATGCAAGTGTATGTACATAGAGTGGTGTGGTGTGTATGTATCTGTCATTGCACTAAATCGCCTGTCGACGTCGTCTCACAAGTTCAATATCACCTTTACCATAAACATCCGTATCCTCTCTTTCTCGTTTTCCAATCACTCATTTTCTGTAATATCACTAGAAGTGAGTAACTTCAAAAATATACTAATTTTAGAAAAATTCCAACTATAAGCGCGTTTAATACCAAACATTTTTTACTCAATAGAGTACCTATCATGTTGTTCACCATCCAATCCCAGTGTGAAAATTAAAACTAACTTTTGTTACACTTTCTTCTGAAGCGTCTACTATATACGAAAAAAGCAACCATGCCCTTGGCATTCGATATGCGGTCGACCAACTTCTCTCATTTCCAATAACGTTAATTCCCATGTTATATTGTATTCTTATATTCCTGTGGTGGTGAAGGGCATGCTTATGTAGCGTCTCCGTTTGTTAAGCCCAAAAATTTAAACGATACATCCAACAAAATATAGTGCGTCCTCATTGGGTTTCCATAATCGCACTAGTTGCCAAAACCGCATTAGTACTTCATTTGGGATAAGGCAACTAATCAACCATCTCGGGTTTTATAAAACGAAAATTTAATCGAATAAACTAATGATGCATTCACAATGGTTAGCGATACTTCCGGTAGGCGTTATTGCGAGCAACAATTTTGTTCGGAAATGTTTAAATAAACAACTGATTGGCTGATGTTTATATTTTCTCAAACATAGAAATGTTTGCTTTCACACTAACCCCATAGGTGATTTGGTTTTAGGACTTCTTTTCACACGTTGAAAATAATGGTTCACAAGGAGATAATACAATTTAAGGAGTTTTTCATATCCCGGGAAATCGGCAAACATATGTGAATTTTCCGGGAACCCGGTAATGTTCGAAAAATTCAGATATGAAGTATTCTGCAAATTTCTGCAAATTTTTTAACGGGTATCATATAAATGGAGTAAAATATAACTGCAGCAGAATAAAATTGTGGGGTGAAGTTTCAATATATTAGAAAAATTTAACAATATTTAACCATGTATGAATGCAAATTTTCTTTTGTGAGTAAATTAATCTATACGTCCCAAATATATTTTATTTATTCCAAAAGGCACAATTTTAACTCATTTCAATTCAAAATACTGTCTACAAAGATGTGCATGGCCTTTGCTATCTGCCGATTCATACCTTACTTCTTTCAGTGTTTCATCAAGCTTCATGAATTGTTGACAGTAGACATCAAAATTTATAGTTTGGTTGCTTTGAAGTAAATCAACCCTTAAAATACTACCAAACTGACAACAGTTTTTGTTAAATTTTGAGCGCGTTTATCTTGCTTGGAGCAGGATACACTGTTAGCTCGTGCAGAATATCAATATCAATCTTTTTGACAAGTCCAAGCCGTTTCAAATGGTTTTTCATTTCCCGGGAAAACGAAAAATGTAATTATACAAATTTATCGGGAAATACACTTATAAAATAAAATGGTGTTGGTAAAAGTGACTGAGAACGAAAGCGTTTAATCCAGTAAATGGCCCCCCCTATGCCTCTTAATGCAGTCGATTCGTCAATTGATATATACGCTATACTAGATGTTTCCAATCTTTTGGATAGGATGAGGTATTCAAATGCCAATAAAAACCCTTGCCCTTGTCTTAAGAAAAAAAAAAAAATAAATAAATAAAGTAAAATCGAATGAAGTCAGTCAACAAATCGTAATTTTTTTTTTTTAAATCATTGAAGAATGCATGTTAAATTGTGCAATGCGCAAATTATCATTATTATTATTCTTTTAGAGCCGAAATAAAAAAATAAATAAAATATCAAGGAACTAGTAATTAATATTTCCATAATATTTATTTATTTATTTTTTTTTGCTTGTAATTTAAAGCCTTCCAGCCAATTATAAATAATTACAATATGCAACAGTTCATCTACTAGATTTAGTCTGCTCAATATTATATGTTAAAAAAACAAACACGTAATAAAAATTAAATATAAAATTTATAAACATATAATATGATTTTAAAGAAGGTATGATTATTAAATAAAAAAAAAACATGAAAAAGACTAATTCAGAAGTTAGAAATTAATCGATATATAACCTGGAAATATAAGATAATCGATATGTAATAAAAGCTGCTCACAATTTAATTGAAAACAAAATTTTACAGTAATGTCCGAAAGTGTTGTGGAATGCGCCTTTGTAAGAATCAGGACATAATTTAAAACTTTTTAAATGGCTTGGTAGTAAATGTTAAATTCAAGCTACTCTTACTACAAAAGCACGACCCATGATTGTGGTTATTTTAGGAATAAGAAGGCGCTAATTACGAGTGGAATGTGAGAAATTAAATGAATTAAAAAGAAATTGAGGACTGCACAGTCGAGCAGCTTTATAAAATAACAACAAAGACCTCAAATCGATATAATTTTTAAAACTACAGCCCAAGAAACGCTTAACATATGGTGTTATATGAACACGACGCCTCAGTCGATACAAATACATATATCCATAACTCTATTAGACGCCATCTGAATTTTCCTCATATTTTGTTTATTAGTGACGCTATATGTGTAGCTCTGAACAATATAGAATACTTGGCATGATATATCCAAGAACCAATTTCTCCTTAATCGATATAAGTATAAAATATAAATTACCTTTTATAAAGCACTATAATAGGACGTCCCAAAAAAAATTGCAGTAAAAATGAAAAATATCATAGCATCGACGCAATCTGTAATTTAATAATTTTTAAAAATTCCTCGTCCGTAGTAATCTAAAGACGGTTGATCTAAAAAGCTGTTCCCCAGAACAACGGTTGTGCATTTGGGGAAGTTGCATTTTTTAATAAGGTGAATTAGAAATGTTGTATGTTAAAAAAAATTTCTTAAAATAAAATCTAAAGTATAGAAATCTTCCCACTTCTTTTTGGCATAGGTAATTTTACGAGCCAAAATACAAGTTTCGAACAAAAGGTTGAATTTGTTTTGGTCATCGCCGCCGCATGCTTCGACTTAGGTAGTTTTCGTCGCAGTAAAGCCAGAAATCTGTAAAATAATGTAAACAAACAAATACAACAATTGAATGAGTGGTATACCTGTTTTGGAAGAGATTATATGCAACGCATACGATTTTTGAAAATTTCCTTTTCACAAATCATTTGCATGAATTTTTTGCCTGAAGACATGTTAAGGAAGAATTATTTGAAATGTTTGTGGCGATTCTTGATTTGTGGAGCTGAGAGACATTGTTCTAAATGAAAATAGCTAAAACAGCTAAACTTTGTAATAATATATTTTTTGAATGGACAATTTGTCACTTTTTTTGTAATTAGCGAAACATGAAATTTTGACAGGTTGAAAATTTTCAGAGTGAAAAGTGAGACAGCAGTATAGTTCTTGTTTGCTTTAGCAACATTTCATAAATATGTTTTTTTAATTGTAAATGTTTGCATTTGGCTGTAATGTACATGTATGTGTGTTTATAACACCTTTCGCCAATACATTTTCTAGATCTTTTCTTTTTCTACTCACTTCTTTGCAATTGTTCTATCCTTGTTTATCCTGGTTTATGTCTGTTCGTTCATACTTACATCTTTGTTGTTTACTTTAATCTGTGTTTCCATTTCTATCTTTTACGTTTTGCAATACTTTCTATGTTTTTTGTGTCAAAACAACAATACGTTTATGACACTTGTTTTGTGCGTCTTTTTCCACATATCCCTGTTTTTCCATTTTCTGTTTTGCTCAACTCAACAACATTTTGACATTTGGTGTATAAGGTGTTAAATAGCAACTCTATGTGGAATTTTTGCCTGCATTTATTGACGTTGCCTCTTGTAATTATTCTCTCGTGTATCCTGCTGGGCATCCTTAGAAGCAGCAACAATCATAATGACGGAAATTCCACATAGAATCAGAGAAGAGTAAGTGAGGGATGGAAAGAGAGACAATGAGAGTAATAGAGTGACATAGCCTGAGAACATGAGAGAAATGTGACAACAGTCAACAACATAATGGAGCATGACAATGCTTCTGCACTCTCTCATAATAATTTAAAGGATTTTCTGACATATCGCACAAAAATTTTTCTTTGTACAGCCAGTCGTAAATCCGACAGACCAGCAACATGGTAAAAATGTGAACTTCCTTTAAAGTGTCGCAAAATAAAATTGTCGAAAAGAAAAAAAATCTTTAAATTGTCATATTTTCATTGAATTCAAGCAAAAGTGTAAAATATCTAAGAATACGTGATTAAAATTGAAAATTCGTTTTCGATTGTGATAGAAAAATTGGTGATATCTGTAAATTTTATAGTGGTCTCAAGGAATATCTATTCTTGCGGATAGTGAATGTGTGTGTTTGTATGTGAATTTCAATGTTTCACAAAAGTGAATGTCTGGTACTTTTTCGGGCTGCCTCTGTCTTCCTCATACTCTTGAATGTCACATCGCGATGTTGGTGTTTTCGTCGTCTGCTAGTTGTTACCATTTTCTGTAAGTTTGTCCATTCATATTTACTTTTGTTTGGAGTATTCCGTAGTTAAATCTTTTAATTAAATAATTTTTTTTTCATTTTATCTTTTTGGGGATGTTTTTGCAAAATTGTTCGTCGGTTTTGTGTTAGACTAGAATGTAGCTGTAAGTCTTACAGTGGGAATGGATGTCGCCTAACTTCATCATAAATCCACAGATCCTCAACACCGCCACCCATCGACATTTTTCTTAGCATAATGTATTTACTTGGGTTGTTGTCACGAAAAGTGAAAAATATTCTGTACAAAATGTTGCTATGATTTTGCGTTTGGGGGGTTCTGTTATAATAGAACAATCACTCGTTTGTACGCCCACTCAGCCACCTCCATTTTTCGCGTGTGTGTGCAGAGTGCCTCTAATGGCATTCGCTCCTCCTCGTCGTCGTATGCTGCGTAACGTTTTCGTGAAGAGGAGTCCAATTCGAGACAGCCAACGAAAAAAAAAATCAATAATTGTAATTTTAGAGGATTTCTTTTCATCGTCTTGGATGTAACCTTTTTTTTTATTGTCGTCTTGACGGATTGACTCCTTTACACTTGGGCTGATGCGAGGCGATGAGGAAATTTGGTGATGGAAGGGAGCTTAGAGTCCTATTTCAAGTCGTTGTCATTTTCTCATTCGTTTCATTTGGTTTTCGCTGTTGGTGTGAAATGCTAATTTTTTTCTAGTAATGTATCTATATATAACAAATTTATAGCTTCAAAGGTGGAACAGGTTCGCGATTTGAAACCCGAACTGAATATAATACTATTCTGACGAACTTTTTTTTATGAGTGAATGGTAGCGAAAAATACAAACTAAAATTTTTCCAATATGTATGTAAGTAAGAAAATTTTAGCTGAAATTCTAGAATTTCTCTTAAAAAAAAAACAGGAAGACCATATTTGAAAGTATTTTCCACATTCCCTACATGCTGTGGTCATTCAAGCCTTATAAGCGTATGGTAGAAATTCAAGATCTAAAAATTCAAGTTGATATCTATTATGGGATAGTAGATATCAATTGTCAAATTGATATTTTTTATGTATGAATCAACAAATGACTATATGATTCCTGAATTGTTATAATGCTGATGTTAAATATACGTATAAAAGAATAAGAAGTCCATTATTTTTCCGATGGATGACAAGTAATCTATATCTCGCACTGTGTAAGTGTAAGTACGATTGGTTTACGCTAAATGGCTTTAGAAAGATGAAAGTTCGTACTCAAAAAACTACTGAGACAGTTTCATTATTACTTGACACAATATTTCTTGGGCTTACGTCAAGGCTGGGCACCAGCAAATACAAAGTCCGCCATATTTCACTATCGTCCTTCGATGGAAAATGTCAAAGAGTGGGTCACTTACAACTACATCAAGTGAAAATAGTCGTGGTAGGACTGTGGTTAAGCAGGGATTGACAGTTAGGAAGGTCTTGCTGTGTGTTTGGTGAGTGGCAGGAGAGAATAATCTATTAAGAGCTGTTAACAATTGGAACGTCTGAAAAAGCAATTGCCCAGAAGCGGCATGCTTTGGAAAATAGGAAATGAATTGTGTTGCATCAGGAAAACGTCAGGCCACAAACATCGATAGTCACTCAGCAGAAACTCCTGCAGTTTGGTTGGAAGTTCTTATGCAAACAACTTACACTCCAGGACTGGCGACATGCAATTATCATCTTCTCCTGGCTGTGGCGTATATTTATGCCTCAAAAATAGGTTGTGAAAATGTACTGTCCCAGTTTTTTTCCAATAGGGACGGGGGTTTCTATTCAATAAGTTATATACTGACTTCGTCGAATAATAGCAATGTCATGCAAAAATAATGGAGTTAATATAAGTTGTGTATTTTCAACATTCGCTGTTGTTGCTTCAACTAAAGCGGCATTTTCAATTAATATTTTTCCCTTTTTGTGCATATTTTAACATTAATTTTTTTTTCTAAAAATCAATAAGATTGGAAATATACATTCTATCAAAAAAGTTCCGGATTACGATCTTTTAAAATGCACGATAAATTAACAGTTATTTTGTTTAAAGCTCTCGATGTTGTCAGTTGATCTCAAGATGTTTTGCGATTTATATTGCAAATGAATTTTGGTGTGCCGGTTCGTTAAAATTTTTACAGAATGTTTATATTGAATTGACTTTATCAAACACATTTGCATATAAGTGGTACAGTGAATTCAAAAGCGTTTGAGATGAGGTGGAACTTGATGTCGATAAATTGAAAGAAGTGGCGAGGATCGTTATTTAAGATTGTGAGAAAATGCCTCCGAACTTTTTGCGTCTCATTTTATGCCATTTTACTCGATTGCTCGGACATGAAACGTACGAAACTGAATATTAAGAATATGTGGGCTCTATGGGACGTGCCAGAAGGGGCATTGTTAATCCGCTGCTTTTTTCAACTTTGCCAAACATTCTAAACCAAAAAAATGGACTAAAAAAGGTTTTTGCAGTGTACGAACGAGGTGTTAAAGGGAGGAAGTAGCATTTCCCAAAATCGTATAGATGGTGCCACTAGTTTGAAAAAACATATAAAACAAACATATAAAACATATGTTTTACGTTTCAAGGTGCCACGTTGTTTTGTATTGTCATTTGAGCCATCAAAAGTAAACGACCTCAGTGAATTTGTAAACATGAACAAATTGGTCACCGTTATGTAATTTAATATTTCCATTTGAAAAGTCTCAGTCCAACCAATATTAAAGCCGAGCTAGATTCTACTCTGGGGAGTCTGCTCCTTTACGACTGTAAAATATTGGGTAGCAGAGTTTAAACCAGGTCGTACGAGCTGCCAAGACGAACACCGTGGTGATTATTTTCAGAAAGGATAAACGATTATGGAAAATAAGTCGGATTTGTCGAAAAGTGTTGTTTCATCAAGACAATGCTCCTGTTCACACTATTGCGACGGCCAAAGGTTATGAAAGTTCAAATTGCTTCATCATGCACATTTTTCGCTAGATTTGCCTCCCTCGGACTATTTTATACTTCCAAAGTTGACAAAATGACTCGGTGGTAAAAGATTTGCCAACGATAAACAAGTGGAGTCTTCGGTTAATGGATACCTTGAATCTTGAAAAATCTTGATAACTATGAAAAATAAAGAAACATTTTCTCATCTTTTTTGTGTCTTCTTTGTTAGGTCGGCTAGTTTTGGCATATTTTTGGGTGAACCGGTTGTGTGAAAATGTAAGGACTTGCAAATGAGACAAGCTCATTGTTAAATGACAAATCTTCGTCTAAATGATGTATATTTTTGTAAGCTACCAAAAGCCGTGTTATTTCCATAATATGAAATAACTCTCGGTTCTAACGATTCAAATTTGAAGTGCATTTCAAGTGACTTTATCTAATAAACGAAAAATATAGAACCCTGCACATAACACTAGCCAGCTTCATCTTTGAGGGGTAATGCTGTACGTTGTATGTTTTTTTCCAAAAATATCTAAACAACATTTGATATTCATAAGCGTATAGCTTTTCCCCTTAAATATTGAATGCTAATTATCAACAATGCAGGGAGAAGGAATGAACAAAAAATTAAAAAATAAAATGAAGTAAAATAAAAAAGAGCACAGTGAGCAAATGAATAAATCGTGGATAAATACAATAAAGCTACAAAAACAAAAAAAAAAAAAAAAAAAAAAAAAGAAAAAGAGCAACGAGTTGAGTATGTGTGTATACTAAATACTTTAAATGACGGCGATAAAATTGTGTTTTGCATCTACTGTCGTCGCCTGTGTTGTCAAATAATTAATTTCAGTTTAGAGTATTTATTGTGACTGTAATTATTTTTTTTCTAAATGCTTGTGCTTCTAATAGTTGTTGTAACCGTCGACGTTGCAAAGTGAAATGAAAGTGATGGGCCACTCAAAACAATTATATTAAACGGTCAATATCAAATGGATAACAAGCGGTTGATTTCTATAAATATTTTTGGGTAACTGTTTAAATGGTAATTTTATATAATTAAAAGGTTCATGTTTTAAGACCCGTTGTCTGTTCAACTTTTTTTTCTATTTATTATTCTCGAAATTAATTTCAATATTAATTCTTGTTTGATTAGTAAGATTATTGAAACCGACATGGGACACGTCAAAATAATTGATTAGAAAAATAAAATGCAGTTGTATAGACTCATATTTCGTGCAGTGATATTAGATCCCGCTAACTTCTGTAACAATTGGACAAACTCTTATGGATAGATTAAACGTCTAGATATTTGGTCACATCCCAAATATACAATATGTTCCACACGACTTTAGGGAAGGGAAGAAAATTTAAACCATCTGGCACATATATTTCCAAGGTCACCCGGTTTTTAGTATTTTAACCCTATCATATAAAATACCTTCAAAATCCGCATATTTAGAAAGGACATTATTCCTAGCTATTACAAGACCCACATAGAAAATAACCCCAGGAACTTAGATTTTCTACGTTTCTTCTTCAGTTCGTCCCATCAAAGGCCTGCTCCTTCTAACCTTTGGACCTTTGGTCGCCCTCTTCTTTACCCCCCATTGTATACGTTGTCGAAAACTTTTTGAGCTGAAACATTTGGCTCTATCGCAAGCAATGATCTTTCCGTAGCCTTCAGGTTGACGTTATTAGTTCTAGTGGACGAATCCATCCACCCCTCACAATTGTAGTTAACAACGTTCACACAGCGTCCCAAAGGAGCAGATTTGTTGAAACAAATAAGTTTGTTCTGTCTTCGTTCGTCTCAAGACATTTTCACTGTCCATTTTCCAATACTTGATAAAAATTGATGAAATTGCTGTAACAACTCACAGTTTTCTATCAGTGATGTCTATATCATCAGCATACACAATTATTAGTTAAAGATGTTGTACAAATTGTAACAGTCGTGTTAACTACACTTTTCTCATAATCATCACCAACAGTATGTTGCAGAGGTTGCACAATAGAAGTGGTTGCACAATGTCACCCTATTAAAACTGTCGTTTGACGGTCAATTTTGTAGTCGACGAAAAGGTGGCATGTGTCGATCTGTTTTTCCTGAGTCTCCTCCTGAATTTGCGCAGTGTGCATTTTTTTTTGTCAGCTATTGATTTGCAGGTCTAACCCCATACTGATAGGATGCAATTAGGTGATATAGGACAGGCTTAAGTCGTTCATACACCCCTCTCGGTAGTAACTCGAAAGTTATGGGTAAAAGATCGATTCTGTGATACTTAGTATACATACTGATATCACTTTCTTTGAACACAGGATCTAATACACTTAAATTCCAATCAGTGGTTATGTATTCCTTGAGCCAAATCGTGTTTAGGAGCTTACACATGGTGATTATCAACTCATTGCCGCCGGTTTTATTTTAATTATACAATGGAAAAATATTCGGGAAATGTAGCAACTAATGTAGTCCCAACTCGAGAGTTGATAAAAATAACAAGTTTTAAGAAAAATATTGGCATTATTGTTATTATTACTATTAGTTTTTCGCTTAATATATCCGAGTTTAAAAAAAGTACATCACGATACCCTATCTCAATATCTTCATGGCGGTAAAACGGTGGGTTAAATCCTATGAATTTCCATATCGGCATTTTCCGAATGTTGAATCAAAAGTACTGCTACATAGGAGCTAAAAACAAAATTGTGCGCATGTACCCACTCCGTGAAATCTGTGCTTGGTGCTTGTTCCAAAACACTGCTTTATTTAGAAAAAAACGGCTGGATATTGGCCGAAATCGAGAGCCAGTTCCATAAAATATTAATCTAAAATTTGTCTTTAAAAAATGGGTTTCAAAGATGCTGAAAAGAATAAATAGTGTTGTGGCTCTGGTAGCTCAAAACGCTTTGTTTGTGCCTAAAAAATTAATTAATTATTTATTTATATATATATTTAAATATCATTTATATTTTTGCAATATTTTAATTTATATGCCAGCCGACCCGGCAAACGTTGCTTTGCCTTCAAATTTTATTTTTATTGAAAATGTTTCATGTCAATCGGTCTATTATAATAAGAAACGCCTATATTTGCCGAAGAACTTAAAATATGTTCACTCAACTGAAATACAAAATTCTGTTTAAGTACCGTTAGCAGGAGCAGAAATAATTGCTTTTTAATTTGTGGTTTGTATAGGAGGTACCACGCCCCATTGTCCAATCCCGCCCATATTTGCAGTAGCACTTAAGATATGTACATCAAACCTACGCACCAAATTTTGTTCAAATAAAGTAAGCAGGAGCAGAAATAATTGATTTTTAATTTTTTGTTTGTATGGGAGGTACCACGCCCCTTTGTCCAATTGGACCGAATTGTAAATCTAAACCATCCCGGGCACCTCCCAGACGCATATACAAAAATTTATGCAAAGCGGTCAAGCCGTTTAGGAGGAGTTCACTGACAACGCCCGTACAGTAGAATTATATATATAGATTATTTTTTTTTTATATAATATTTTTGTCGTGCTTTTTGACGTTTTATTGTTTTGGCATGTAAACGGGCAATATCGGGCAACCAATTTTTATTGATTTTAGAGTATTGAATAATGAACCTTCTTTAGTAATATCTCCTGTAATATCTCTCCAATTAGAAAAACGACTAGAATTTAGTGTGTTTAAAAAACTGTACGGAGCTAAAATAAATAAAAGGCCAAATAATCATTTTTTTATTTCGTTCCACTGAAAATAAACTTATTTTTTAAATAACCATTACTAAATTATGATCGGTTGTGTGGTTTGAGGAACGTTTTCATTTTTCAGACTGAATTTGCCAAACTTGGATGATTCTACCATTCACATGGAGATTCTCTATCTAATACCTTGTCATTTTATTAAATGCTTCTGTCAAATTTTTAATTTTTGCCACACTTTTCGGCCTGAGACTTAAGTGCGTCATTAGGATTTATAACTGAGTCAAATTACCGGATTTTTGTTTGTTTGTCTGGAACCCCTGGTAAATGTTAAATACAATTCTATTTTGACACCACACTCCACAGAAAATTGTATGAAATGAATAATTGCATAACAGTATTGATTGCCAGAATTGCCAATATTCTTCCCAGAATGAAATCCCTTTGTTTCAAAAATGTCTAGCTTTTGTCGAATGATACTATTTACATTACATCTTGTTCAGAAATGGTTAACGTTGGTTAGAAATTATTCTTTGTAAAATTATTAAGAGCTATTCTTATGGAATTTGAATCCAATTTATGGGTTCTGTTATTTTATATATTCGTATATACAATTTTGCAAATTTCTAAGTATGAGGGAAATTTATTATTTACAACACAAATTTATTTACAACAGAAATTTCAAAAAAAAAAAAAAGGTTTCTATAACTGAATCAAAATTGTATTGAGTTTTGTTTTCAGTTTCATATATTCAAAGCGAAAGTACAAACAATTAAAAGCAATTTTGATTTTGATCCAGTTCTGTTTGTATTTCGTGAACATTTCTTATTAAAAAAAAACAGACAACCTTTTTGAGTAGCTGCGGAAATTTCTGAGAGAATGGCACCCTAAATTTGGAAAATAAATTATTTGAAACATTTTTGCCTTTCGCAATTTTGCGCAGACTGTTTTTCGGAACTACATTTAATAAAGATTGAGAAACTAAATTGCATAAAATTATATTTTCATTTAATTATAATTAAACTTTCGTCAAGGTTTCAGTTTTATAGATACAATTTGCATTAAGTTTCTGTAGCCGAACCGAATGAAACTATCCTCAACAATAGGTTCACATCTCACAATAGTTGTAGCAGGGTTCGCTTAAAATGTGTGCACAACTTCAAATATAAGCGGATGATTTTTGGAGTTATGTGGTAAAAAAATATGCATTTGCATGAAATTTCAACGCTTGCATCTTTAACCAACTGAAAATGTTGATGAAGCAATGTCTTTTTTGAGCGGCAGCCAGCTTGCTTCGCCTGACGAACACTGGAAGTAGTCAATTAGTCGATAAATCTAGTTGAAGTTTCTTAAATTAACGTAGGCGCCGTTCAATTACTTTAAGGATGGAATTGAATGAATATCAGAAAATCTCTCATTTTAAAATTTAAAGCATAAGCAGTCTAACTGAAAAATCGGCGCATAGAAGGTTATTACATAAAATTTCTAAATTAAGCAGTATAGAACTTGGCTGAAATTATATATGTGTCCATGTGCAAATACTACACACTATATTTGAAGTCATGCGAACAAAGAAATGTTTTATGGCACAACTCTGTGAGGGTTTTAAATCCTGGCTCTAGAAATTTGCTATAGCTTTTAAAATTTACGTTTTAAAATGATTAGTTTGGTATAAAAACTATTAATAATAATAATTATACTCATACTGAATTCTTATATATTTATGAAACTTTTTTTTATATAATAAACCAAAGTTTTGCTAACGACTGCTTTTTTTCTTCTTATTTCTTTTTAGATTTCCTCTGTGCTATGTATTGGACTTAACAAGAAAATCGGTGGCTAAATTTTACAGAAATTTCAAATGCCTTTTAAACAAAAGATAACATTTCAGATGAATATTGCATTTTTGTGAAGTAGTTTAAATCTATGAAAAAATGATATCGGTTCAACAATTTGGATTGTGATAAAACCGTCTCCATATCACATGAACAATTTAAGCACTTTCTAAGCAATGGATTTGAAAAAATCTTATTAAATGGTTGATGTCGTCATATAGTAATGAAATTAATTAGTTCCTCTTTTTCTGTTTCCTATTTTCAGCTGTGAATATTAAAAATGTCTCAATATTGGAATAAAAGGCAACAAGGACAACATGTCGTCGTACCACATTTGTTAATTTAAAACAATATAACTAAAAGTAAAATTGTTTAAATTGACCGAAAAAGGCATAGTAACAAGAATATTAAAAAAATTAAATAAATAAAAAAAAGCACAGACGTTAGTTTCATAAATTAGAACGACGTTATATAACAACAAACATCTAAGTAGAGGAGCATAAAACAACAAACCGGCAAAACTTGATATTAAATCGAAAAAAAATCCTAATTGATTAATACATTTTGTATGGAAATCGTCGTGTGAGAATACAAATAAAAGAGAATTTCTCCAAAACTTTACCCGGACGCGGAAAGATAAAAATTATATTTTTATTTTACGTTGTTCTGTACAACAATCGTTTTGTTAAAAAAAAAATAACCAATCCCCAAACCAATATAAATTATATTATTGAACTCTCTTTATCATCGTAATAAATTTTATTATTTATTTTAACGTGTCGTGTGCTGTATCGTTCTATTTAATTTTTCAACGTCAATAAACCAAACCCACAAAACATGGATTCGTTAATCCTTTCATAAGAACGACGAGAATTATCAAGTCCGTTACGATATTAGAAAGTGCTTTTTTTTCGAAAGCCTGCAATCTGCAAAAATATCGGATGCTTTGAAGAGTTTGCATTGAGAGAGCGGATTTTTCAAAGTTGAGAAGATATTTCGAAGTACCCCTTTTGTTTTTTTGTTGAGTTTTCCAACTGATGGATGGAAATGCTCAAAATATGTTTCACGGAAATCATCAAGGGTAAGTAATTTACTTACAATAAATAATTAATAATAAATAATTAACGGACGGACTTTCGTTTTTTAGAGACCCCTACTACTACCCCGCCGCTGCCGCAGCTGCAGCTGCTGCGTCGCCTAGGGCCATGGGTCCTCCTGGTGGGTACCCACGACACCGGGCTCCGCATCCGTTGCAACAGCAACCTCAATATTCCACTTATCAACCGACAGCGGATAACATTTATGGTTTAAGTGCCGCTGATCAACATGCTGGCATGGGTATGGGCGATTTGAGCGGTTGGGGTGCCGCTCCAACTGTGCCCGGTCAAGCAGGCGCTTATCCAGGCGCTACTTTAGGAGCTTATGGTCATCCTCAGGCTGGTCCACCATCACAACAGAGGCAATCTACTTCACAGCCAAGGTAAGTGTTCGGGCTATCGAAATAAATTTACATTCGTAGGAATATTTCATGGAAATGAGCACCATTATGTTTTTTTTTGTTGCAGTTATCGTCAACATATGCCAGCATATGGCCAACAAGACCAACAGAAACTTCCCTATGGTGCCCAACAGGGCATGATGAGCAGTTTACTCCAACAACCAGGCGCGAATGTTGGACCCGCCGGCTATGGTGCTTTAACACAACAA
>JAHXMU010000072.1:1030213-1082133 GCA_019455685.1 Philornis downsi
TTGTTGGCAATACATCATCTTCACAACAGCAACAAACTGCGACGTCACACGCATCATCGATGTCGCCAATGCACCACCAAGCCACCGGAATATCATTGCACCATCTGACGACTCCTTCTGGACATCACCAAATGACACCAGAGTCCATGCATACTACGTCGCCCTTAATGCAAGCAAGAACACCCCAAGCACCAGAAACCCATCTGGGATCGACAACACCCACAAGTCAACATCAACATGTGCAACAGCAGCAATCATCGCTGCAACCTCCTTCACATTTGCAACCACAAAAGCAACAACAGAGTCCTCATCATCCGCATCAGCAGCAAAGTCCTCATTCACACCAGCAGCAGTCGCCACATCATCCCACGCAGCAGCAACAGCAAAGTTATCAGCAACAACAGCAGCAACAATCGCAGCCACAGCCCCCTCCGCAGCAACATCCTCCACAGCAGCCTCAGTACACGCAAGATCCTTTCTCTTCAATAATGCAGCAGCAAAGTCAGCCAGATCCTGCAACATCTGCAACACAGCCTCAGGCGCCACATCAGCAGCAACCAACACAGCCTCAACAACAAACCACTCCTGTTTCTACAATGTCACCAGCACATGTTGCTTCACCTTTGGCTTCTACTATGTCGTCCTCGACCACAAACAACCAGCCGCAGACGCAGCAACATCCTTCAACGCCATCGACTCCAACACAGCACCACCTTATCAGTGGGATACTTAACGAAACTGCCAACTCAAATGATTCATCTACTCTAGCCGTTGCCGCCAATGACAGCAACAATAGCAGCAGTAATTCGTCTACCAATAGCACCGTCAATAATCATCCCACTTCCATACATGACAGCAATTCGCAAAGTTCCATCAATAGCAATCACAATGCTCCTGCACTCAATGCCATGGAGTCAAGCCTAGGCGCCACAAGTGGAGGTCTCCTAAATTCAAATTCAAATTCAGCCACAAATGCTGCCGGAACTGGTGTTGCAAGTAGCAGCATTGGAGGTGCTGGTGGAGGTGGTGGGATACTGGACAGCGCTGGCGCTAGTCTTTTCGATAACAATTCAATGTCCTCTAGCAGTGCTGCGGTCAATACCGTGGTATCGGCTTCATCTACAGCCGCCGCAGCCATAATGGACAGCAATTCGCAAAGTTCGTTCATGGGCGCAATGGCACAACAGGATTTCAATGAGAAATCTTTAGGCAAATCAGCAGAATCTGAGGAGACCCCTACGGAAATTGAAAATACTACAAATCAAACGCACTTGACTGAGCTCGCGCCTGTGGAAGAAACTCGTAGTGATTTAGGTAGCGCGAAGCCAAGCGATGATGAGCAGCCATCCCTTACGATCCTGGGAAGTAATGAATCATCCGAGGTAGCAACGGCTGTGCCAAAAACAGAAATTCCGACAGAATCACAATCTGACGATAAGCCACTGGAGCCAGCCTCTGTAGAAGAAAAAGCTGAAAAGAAGACAGCAGAGCTACTGGACATTAGTATTTCTGCACAACAGCAGCAGCCACAACATACTGCTATTCCTGCGGATCAACAAATGATGTCTACCCAAAAACCTACACAACCTCCGTCAGCACCTACCTTACCACATCCCACTCTTCAACCTTTACAACCACCACCACCAACAAATCAACTCAATCCTACAGTAATGGGTGGAATTTTACCATCACATGGCACCGTGCCACATGTTATACCCACGGCACCAGGGATGGGCACAATGCCACCGTATGATAGTACTACTGGACAACCAAATGCTCCACAGATAGCTCCTCATGGAATTCCTCCACATCCTATGATGCCACCATATCCTCCTCCGCCACCGCCACCCGGTGGACCGCAAGCTCATATGGCTTATCCTCCTTATCCCATGCTACATCAGCAAGAAATAGCAGCCTTACAACAGCAACTGCAAGAACTATATTGTATGCCCCCTCAACATGATCATCAGGAGAAGATTATGCGTCTTCAGGAGCGACTGAATATGGTACAACAACATGAAATCAATGATCAGTGTGCCGGAGGTCCACAATGTCTGTTCTATCAGTCTATGCCGCCTCAACTATTTGGCCCATCACCGATGCTCCAGCAACAAATGATAGAATCGCCACAAGTGTCTAGCACTACAGGAAGGGGAAGGGGAAAAGGAACAAATAAGCCACGGAAGCCTCGTGTAAAGAAAGGCGAAAAAGGGCAACCTCCTAGCAGTGAGTTAATGGACATTAGTGGTAATGTTGTAGTACAACAAACGTCCATACCGCCTAACCAATTGCCTGTTTCCGAAGACTGTGTTACTCAAGGAGCTGGCGATAACTCCGTAGTAGGTATATTAGAGTACCAGGAAGGCGAAGGCGGTGAGCATTCTCAGGATGTGCATTCAGCCAACGAATTAGATACATCCACGGATGCCGGGGGTAAGAAAAAGAAACCGCGTAAACCACGAACTCCGAAGGATCCCAATAAACCTCCCAAGGAACGAACGCCTAAAGTGAAAAAGATAAAAGGTGAAGGACAGGAAGGAGCTGAGACAACACCCGGTGCAACAGGCCGCAAAAGGACGGGAGGAGCACGTAAGAAGAAGTTGGCCGAGGAAGCTGGCGGTGTTGACCCCGATAAACCAACAGCTGAAGGTAGTGAAAATGAAGATAACAAACCCTTAATGCAGAAAACAGAGGGCAGTGGGGACCAAGACATTGACGGTGAAAATAAACCAGAAACCACAACAAGTGATGATATTAAAAGTTCTAACGTCGATGGAGAACCACAAGACTATGATGATATACCCGTCTCCAAAATACCTAAGGGTGACGACAGTGGCAATGCTGAAGTGGGAGATGAAACTGTTGACTCGATTCCCGACTCAGCAGGCGATTCGGCTACAACGCCCAGCCGCACGAGGAAGAAGAGGCGAGGTCGAGGTCCCGCTATTCAAGGAAGTGGGGATGATGGTGAGGGCCGGCAAGGACGTCGAAGGGGTGCACTGTCAGCTAGAGCATTAAAGAAACGTCGCAATCGTGGACGCATTGTTCCTGAATCTGATGGTGAGGATGATAATTTAGTCACAACACCACCGCCCTCTCCGCCTCCCGATGCGGAGCTGGACACGAGCAAACGTCGTTCTTCAAGAAATACTCAGCGTAAGAAATATATTGACGATGTTATGTTAAGGTTCTCCGATGACGAGAACGAATCGCTGATGAGTTCGTCACCAGTAAAAAAAGAGAAGAAGTCATCATCACTTGCTTCCGCCTCTGTCGTGGCCGTGAGCAGCAACTCTAGTGATGCAGAAAAGGCTGAACAGCTGGCCACTAGCTCTGGAGGAGAAGGAGGCCACGAGCAACCTTCAACAACAGACGATAAATCAAATGCGGCTGAAGACGTACAGGGTGGAGAAGCTACTTCCAGTACGACGACATCTTCGTTGCTTAATGAAAAATCTGAGAAATCTCAGGACGTGCAACCTCCTGCAGCCTCCGCTAAGCCCAACTACGTTTACATCAACACTGGCGATGAGGATAGTATGGTAGTGCAATATGTTCTTGCAGTAAGAATTGGAAAACGAGAATTATTGCCGGATCCGCCAACTCCAGAATCACCCAAAGAGGAGGAAAGAAAAGAGGACATAGAAGGTAGAGAGGCGAAACAAGAAAACGACGAAAAGGAGAGCGTTGACAAAATGGCAGAAGGTTCGAAAGACGAAGGTGCAGAGAAACATAACGGAAATGAGGACTGTGAAAATAAAGAAGAAAGAGAAGAAGACAACAATGTGGTGGTAATTCCACAGCCTGCGACCAAGACTGAAGAGAATGAAACAAAAATGGAGACAGATGAAATAGTGTTAGACAAAACTGCTGACGTAGAAATTAAAGATACGAAAGAGCAAAAGTCAGATGAAGAGGAAATCTCAGAAAAGGAAACAGAAAAGGAAGCTATGGCTGAGAAAGAAAAGCCAGAAGTCATGGATGTTGATGAAGAATGCCCTGCTGACAAATTTGTAGCAGAAATCGAAGGAATATCTGCAGTCAAAGTGGACGGAAATGAGGATACAATAGAAACGTCAGAATCTATGGAGATAGAGGCTAAAACGGACGCCCGCGAACCAAGCGACGATAACGAATCTAAAGAGCCAAGCTCAGAAGAAAAGAAAGAGGACAACATAGAAAAATCTGAGGACGGAAACAATGAAAAGGAAACCATTAAAACAGAGAAAGGAAAAGATGATAAACCTAGACCTGAGCCTGTATATATAGAAGTAGAAGAATTTTTAGTAAAATATCGTAATTTCTCTTACCTGCACTGTGAATGGCGCACCGAAGAAGAACTTCTTAAAGGCGATCGTCGTGTGGGAGCGAAAATCAGAAGATTCCAACAGAAACAATCTCAGCAAATGAGCTTTGAAAATCTGGAAGAGGAGTACTTCAACCAAGACTTTGTAGAAGTTGATCGGGTCTTGGACATGTCTGTTCATTCCGATGAACAAACTAATGAAACTACGAAACACTATTTGGTTAAATGGAAATCTTTGGCATATGAAGATTGCACATGGGAGCTGGAGGAAGATGTTGACAAAGATAAAATTGAACAATATCTACGGTTTAATAAACTACCACCAAAAACAGAGTGGAAGAGCAAAAAACGTCCACACCCCGAACAGTGGAAAAAGTTGGACAAGACTCCCATTTACAAGGGTGGAAATACGCTTCGACCCTATCAATTGGAAGGCTTGAATTGGCTGAAATTTTCTTGGTACAATTCTCACAATTGTATTTTAGCCGATGAAATGGGTCTGGGTAAAACTATTCAAAGCTTAACATTTGTTCATTCCGTCTTCGAGTACGGCATTAGAGGACCTTTCTTAGTAATAGCTCCGCTATCTACCATTCCCAATTGGCAGCGAGAGTTTGAGAGTTGGACCGATATGAATATTGTCGTTTATCACGGTTCCGTAACCAGCAAACAAATGATCCAAGATTATGAATTCTACTTTAAGACGGAATCGGGAAAGGTTCTAAAGGAACCCGTTAAATTTAATGTGTTAATCACAACCTTTGAAATGATAGTAACAGACCATATGGACTTAAAATCCTTTAACTGGCGACTTTGTGTCATTGATGAAGCTCACAGATTGAAAAATCGCAACTGTAAATTACTAGACGGATTGAGGCAATTAAACTTGGAACATCGTGTGCTTTTGTCGGGCACACCATTGCAAAATAATATGGGTGAATTGTTTTCACTACTCAACTTTTTGGAGCCCAGCCAATTTTCTTCTGCGGAGGAATTTATGTCTGAATTCGGCAGTCTACGTACTGAAGAGGAGGTGAATAAATTGCAGGCACTTTTGAAGCCAATGATGTTAAGGCGTTTGAAGGATGATGTGGAGAAATCGTTGGCACCTAAAGAAGAAACAATTATAGAAGTTGAACTAACTAATATACAAAAGAAATATTACCGAGGTATTTTAGAACAAAACTTTGCATTCCTCAAGAAAGGAACAACATCGGCGAATATACCCAATCTAATGAACACCATGATGGAGTTACGAAAGTGTTGTATCCATCCGTATCTCCTAAACGGTGCGGAAGAACAAATACAGTACGACTATCGCAATCAACATGGCGAAGATCCAGAATCATATTACAAGAATCTCATACAATCTGCCGGTAAAATGGTACTGATTGATAAACTGTTGCCAAAGCTGAAAGCCAATGGCCATCGAGTTTTGATATTCTCTCAAATGGTTAGATGTCTAGATATTTTAGAAGATTATCTGATATATCGAAAATATCCTTTTGAACGCATCGATGGTCGCATCAGAGGCAATCTCCGACAAGAGGCTATTGATAGATATTCTAAACCTGGATCAGACAGATTTGTTTTCCTTTTATGTACTAAGGCTGGAGGCTTGGGTATAAATTTAACCGCTGCTGACACCGTTATTATATATGACTCCGATTGGAATCCGCAAAATGATTTGCAGGCACAAGCCAGATGCCATCGTATAGGTCAGCGAAAAATGGTTAAAATTTATCGCTTACTTTGCCGTAATACCTATGAACGTGAAATGTTTGACAAGGCTTCAATGAAATTGGGCCTTGACAAAGCCGTGTTACAATCCATGAACACAAACAATTCCAAAGACGGCAGCAATAAACAACTAACCAAGAAAGAAATAGAAGATCTTCTGAAGAAGGGAGCCTATGGAGCTGTAATGGACGATGACAATGCCGGCGATAAGTTTTGCGAGGAGGATATTGACTCAATTCTTAAGAGACGTACTCAAGTTATTACAATGGAATCTGAGAAAGGTTCCACCTTCTCAAAAGCTTCATTTGCCGCTTCGGGCAATCGTTCCGACATAACAATAGATGATCCCGATTTTTGGACAAAATGGGCCAAGAGGGCAGACATTGATCCGGATGCCTGTGAACGCGACGAAACCGAAGACTTGGTATTGTCTGAGCCAAGACGTAGGACTCAAATCAAACGATATGGTCATGAAGATGTTATGGAAATGAATTCCGACGATTCGTCGAACGAGAATAGTGACGAAGAAGGTGGTATCGGCTTAAGATCTACAAGAAGATCTCGTAAAGAAAAACGAGATCGAGGTCGTGAAAAGAAAGCAAATGATGAGTATGTTCCAAGAGAACGAGATGCTTTGGCAGCTTTGGGCCTGGAAGAAATTCAATATGGTAACTGGGCAAAATCTGAGTGTTTCAAGGTGGAAAAGGGTTTACTATCGTTTGGGTGAGTAGAAGTAGCTTAGAGACAAATTCAAAACAAAAAAAGTATAACAATGAAAAATACAAGAAGGCATAATTTAAAAATGTAAATCATAAACATATATTTTTGAAACGTAGAAATAACAGATACATCAATAGCAAACATTTTATCATTCAATGTTGTTGATGTACATGAAATCTTCAGCTTTACGTTTACATTTTCTTTGCATATTTTCCAATTTCATATTAAGAATATAAATTTTTCTCCTCAACATTTTCTCTTCCTTCTCCAAAACCAAGACCTCATCTTTTTTATCGATGTACTGATTGACACTAGGCGCCTCGAAACGTTCTGATTGTATTTTCAGATTGTTCAAAGTTTCTACATCTTTTTCATTTTCACTTTCTACAAAACGAGCCTCTTTTTCCAACTTGCCTATGGCTTTTACTACCTCCACTGTTTTGTGATTTAATTGCTTAGATTCATCTTCGATAGCCATCATTGTTTGTTTTTCCTCCGACATTGAGAGCGAAGCTTTGCCAGCGATGCCCTTCAAGCCGGTCATATGGGAATTTTTCTCATCCAATGATGTCAACAATTCGGTTCGTTTAATCACTAATTTTTCAAAATCAATAGCTGTTAATATGCCACTGAGATCAACTTTGGTTAGTAGCTCATTGCGCAACTGTTGACAGTTTTCTTGGAGTGCTGTAATTTTTAGCCGCATGGTGGCTAGTAAAGCTTTAGCATTCTTAATCCAATTATTAACGAATTTCCGAAGTTTACGATCCAACTGCTTTTCTGTGGCTGAGTTGAGAAATTCAACGTCTTGATCGTCACGCAGGAAGTGCAGTTGAAAGTTTTTAGCGGTTTCTTGAGTTTCTTCGTATGTCAAACGCATTTCCTCCATGTGTCCACGCAAAACTTTTATTTCGCGAGATGCTGCAAAAATATGAGTAGGAAACAATGGAAGAAATGGCGTGCCATACGATGCAATGTTTTCGTGTACTACCTGTTTTCTCAATTTCATGAATCCTCTTTTCCACCTCATTTGCCGTCTTTTCCGCCATGTCCGCTTTAGCTCTAAAATTTAATTTATAATCATGTGCAATTTTCTTTTGCGATCCCACCGTATGGATAGAAACTGTTGTCATCTGTGATCGAGATATAGATGCCCTTGTTCTAGTACCAATTGAACTGCCACCGACTGACTGAGTTCCCTCTTTGCCACGCAGTTGTTGCTGTAATGTTTGACTTTGTGCAGTGGCACGACGTTGTTGCAAACCAATTAACAATTTCGGATCGTTTTTATCCAGAAAATCGGTTAAATAATGGTTTTCTAAACGGGACAATGCCAAGTCATGGTTGACATCTTGAACAGCTTGGAATAGTTGTAAAGCATCTATTTTCGACAACCGTTCTTCTTGTTCCTCCTCGGACATACGAAAAAACGTGGACAATTGTAGGCTATTAATAAAAGTCTCCAAAACGATATTAACTTCTTGAGTTATTGTTAGTTTGTCGCGAGCCAACGAAGTCGGGCCAGTGCTGTGATGGTCGCTCGTTTTGCGTGACATAGTGTCAATAGCCGAAGAAGTCTGAGAGCTGGCCATTATATAATATGTTTTGTTGTTGTTGGCAGATTGTGGTTTCCTTAAAATTTTGATATAGCGAATTGCGTTTTGTATTAGTTTGATTAATTTTCGATTTGATTGAAATTTCAATTTTTTATTTTGTTTGGAAAGAGGCTTCTCGATATTTAGACAGTGTTGTCTGTTGTATAATTTATTTACAAATATGTGTATAAATTCAACGCACCTATATACAACTTTTGAGCCGCGTATCTTATAGATATTATATTCGAAGTATCAGGTTTATTTGCACACTTGGCCCTATAAAAGGGTTTGTAGTTTATATTCTAGATAGAGTGGCCAAAGCGAAGTCGAAAACCGGCAAACTAAGTTTTTTTTTTTTTGGGCGAAATCGTATTAGAACATTTTCAAAAATGACTGAACGAACTAAAATTTAAGGCCCATGAATGTAATTAGAAATTGATACAGGCTCATTTAGTACAACACTATAAATTGGATGATTTTAAACTAATATTGTTTCAGATATGCAGATATTGACTGCTGGTGGCATTTTGATAAGGCTAAGGCGGCCATTATTTCACAAATACAGGTTTATAACAGCATATTTATTTGCATCTGTATTTACTTGGGTCTCCTCAAATACCATTACAGTAATTGACATCGATATATAAAAAGGAATAGATTATTGTTATAATTCAAAAATTTAATTTTTTTTTAAGTAATATTTTAAGAACTAGTAGATTCCTGAAGAAAATCAACAATCATGGTAGAACGATTTAGAATTTATAACATTTAATTATCCATATTGCTATCATAAAACTTCGTTAAGTGATATTTTATGGAGTAGAGTTGACTACTAAAGCATTATAATATTTTTAAAATTCCTCGTTATATATTAAATGAAAGTCCGCAACCAACTTTTCATCAAGTCACATTTAATGGTTATTGTTTCTTTCATATTAAATTTTTAAAATACTGCACAGATTCTAAAAATCGCCTTCCGAAACTAATATCGGATTGGTTTATATATTGTTTTCTTTTTTTTTCAAATTTCTTGCACTCGTCTGTCTTCAGTCTAGTTAGTTTCTTGTTGCAATTATTCTAAACTTAAATAATACTATATTCGTTACTATGCCAATCAGTTTTCTACCATTAGTGCCATCAGATTTCATAGGATTTGTGTCATTCTGGAAACAATAAAAAAAAAAAAATATATAGGATGCATTTATGGCTCATCCACATAATAAACGTTAGTGTTTCTGTTTATGTATAATCTCATATATCAACCATCTGATTGTGATGAAACTTTATCAAGTCGTTCCTTAGTTGTTTGGAATAGTTGGCTACCATGCGAAGCTTGAAGAGCCAATCATGTCAATAAACGTGATTTTCGTATATTATATAGGAACGCTTAAATGCTGCCAATGGGTTCGTAATGTGGTACCCACTAGTTTTTCATAATAGAATATAATTCCCCTTCACTTTGGTCAAAAGATTTCTAAAAATTTTATTTATTTTTTTTTTTGAAAAACCTGAAAATCGATCTTCTGAAAAAGTCATGTATTCGTGTTGGTGTGTTGAAAAGTTGAAGAGCCGGGGGTACCGGTGCCATAGGTATTTTCGCCGCATGCAAGGATTGGTTCTGCAAGTTTCACCCTGACTCGCATCCATTCCTTGGCTAAGGAACGAATTGAAAATCATTGAAATTTTTTAGATTTTTCATTGTGCAAAAATGTGTTCTGTGATTATATGCATTATTTCCGATTAGGTGTGTTTGTCACGTCAGCAAAAGAAATTTTATAATCCTGAAGAGATTCGCTAGTAAGAGAGAAGAGACTCTAAGAATGGAAAATATGATACAACACCAAAAATTAGTAAAGCTGGTGTTAGAAGTAAAGTGTACTATAAAATCATTCCCGATTAAAAAACTTCTTCGATTGTTATACTTTTTTTTTAATACATTATATTTATTTCACCAACTTAAAATGATGATCACCCATGCTAATATTGAGGAAACTTTAGGTTTTCGCTGAGTAAAAACCAAACTTCTCACTTTAACTGATTAAGTATATATAACAATTTGAATATGATTCTTAGAAACAACAAAACATACAAGACTATAATATTCCCGTTTTTTCAATAACATTTGCAGTTGGGGTCGATGGCCGGAAATTTTAGAATTGGGGCAATTCAAACGTGGTTGGCGTGATGTTGATATCGAAGATTGTTCCCGAATAATTGTAAGTATGCTGTAGACAAAATTTTATTCTTGTTTTAATATTTCAAATAATGAGTAAACATGCTAATATTGAGAAAGCTTTAGGTTTTCGCTGAGAAAACATCAAAGAAAAGTGATTGGAAAACTACCACATTTTTAAAATGATCAGACTTCAAAACGCCATAATTATATTCAACTAATGAGTGATTTCAATTTTATTCCTTTCTGCAGCTCCTCTATTGCCTGCAAGTATACAAAGGCGATGAAAAAATTAAGACCTTTATATGGGATCTCATCACACCGAGTGAAGATGGCGAAGTAACAAAAATTAGCAGGGATCATAGTGGCCTCCATAATCTGGTGCCACGAGGTAGGAATGCAAAAGGTATGGTAAACAAAAAATAGTTACAAACACGCACATTGAGTCGAAGATAAAACTGCACGGATGTAGTTCGTTCTCTAAAACCCTCCCTGTGTGAAACAATAATTAATATTTTAAAAGACAATAGAAAAGCACGCAGAATATGAAACACACTCTCTTTGATAATAACCAAATAGGAAAATAAATTTATATTATTTCCTTCCTATTAATCAAGAAAAATGATACCGTCTTTACCAACGGGGTTGGCTAAAACAACTTTGACTCTTTTTGGTCTTTTCAATGTAAACTAACAACATTAGCTATTTCGAATTTTAGATACTAACCTTTTTTTCAAAATTATTTAAAAACGAAACCGGTAAAATGTATATACAATTTGAGTCTGCCAAAAACTAACATATAGTTTCTATTAAAAAAATGTAGACTTAATTAAAGCATGTGATAAAAGTAAATAAATCATAATGGATTAATAAAAAATTTGTTAAAAACTTGATAGTCCGGTCGTTAATATTATAGTAACCAAAACGTATAGATATAACCATCACTTGCTGAAATGATTTGGTTTCATCTGATGGTCTTTATAACATGAAGCAATTGCAAATGAAGTGGTCCTTAAAGGGACATCACTCTTGTCATTCACGAGCATGAACATGATCAATAAGCTAGCTTCTAGTTGATTATGTTTGATGTTTGACAAATGTGGGCTCTTAATAGACGATGAATGTCTATCTATAGTTTAGCCCATCAAATTAGATACTTGGGAAAAACTGATAAATTCGGGCACTGTAAACAAACTAAATGCAAATCGGCTTCAAACTTCGCGTTGGTATAAACAGTGCTGGTGCTAACTTAGCGAATAAAAGAATTTTGGCAATACTTTAAAACGGGGTCTTTAAGTGATCAATTCCCCGTACTTTTTTGACGGAATGTAAATCCTTGGCAATACATCAGTACATTTAATTATACACATATATGAATACATATAGAATATGTACCACCCTTAATATATTTTAACTTCCGGAAACTATTAGTACTTGGCTATCACAAGCGATATTTCCAATTAATTTTTATCACATGCTTTATGTTTTTTTTTTTTTCAAAATGTTTGACAAATTTCTTTCTTTTCGTACATTCCTTAAAACGTGTGTGTGTGTGCGCGCGCCTCTTGCTTTGGTTATTCTTGGAATAACATTCTGGTGGTTTTGATTGCAAAAAAACCGCCTTAGTTATTTCGAGACACAAGCAAAAAATGTGTACTTAAATTGAAATGTGTTTGTAATATGCTCTGTCTTACTGTACCATATATATCCTTCATTTAATTATGTTGTAATGATGTATTTTATATATCTTCCTTTATTTAATAAGTAATGTTATATTATTTGTGTTATGTAAATTGGTTTTGTTTTTCAAAATTTGTATTTATTTCTATGATATTTTATTTGAATATGCATAATTTTTTGAATTTCTTTTTACAATGAACAACAATGTTTTTGCGCTCATAGTAAGTTGATTTTTAGACATGATTACTTTTTCAAACTGTATCCCATCAATTGGTTGTATTTTTACAACTTTTTACTTGTACTATAAGAAATTTAATTTATTTATTATTATTTTTTTTTTACGACGATTTTCGATGATTTTTTTTTTTTTTTTTTTTGAGAAACCGTATAATTATTTACGTGTTGGAAATTGATTAGGTCAATATCTTGCAAGTGCTAAGAAATAAAAGATATTGAATAAAGAGAAATAAAAGATATTTAAAAACTCAATATGATTATTATTTTAGATTTTTATTGCAAAAGCTATTTGATAACATTACATCGTAAATGAATTCGATTTGCATGATCTTTATTGGCCACAATATCACAGAGGGAGGAGAATAACTATTAGTCGGACATTTCTTAATTTCTTTAAATAATGATATCACTTTATGATCACGGTGAAGGGTACGAAAATTGTTATTGATATCTCGAAAACAAGTAAATAAACTGTTACCGTCATCAGGTAGAAAATAGTTGGCGGAAGAAATGGTGAGTTGCAAATTCAGCACATAAAGAAAAAACGAGAGTTTTCAGGTCGATATTCGTATTGTTAAACTATTTAGCTGTTGAAAATTACTATACAACATGCAGTGATGTCTTCTAGATAATTGAAAGCGAGCAAATAATAATAGAAATATTTGCTATCAAAATTCGAACAGCATTTTGCTCGATCTATATCACCAGATAACAGAGCAACAGTAATCCATATTGTTATTGTATATTAACGACTAAAAGAAAAAAAATGTCATACAATAGAAAATCATATAAGCTTCGGGGTTGAACAAAGGTACATTCTGGCTTAAAAAAGAATCAAATTAGCGAAACTGTAGTTCGGCCTGATGTGATAACGGACACTTTGTGTTGGCGAGCAGTCGACAACTCTAGTAAGAACTTCTCAAACTGACGTTCTGAATCGTTAGTAAATAGTAGGTCCTTCCGATTGGTATGAAATTAGTTCCACTCTTAAGATGAGAAGGAATTTGTTCTCTTTTTTTAGTACCACGTGTTGGTCAGTAGGTCGGTCATGGAATGGAGAGAGTTGTGTTCAGTACACAACTTGGTTGTTTTCATTTTCCTGAATAAGGTACGAAATTAATTAAGCATAGAGAAAAATGATCAGAAATTCCGGTCATAATCTATAAATAAAGGAACTATTAAAAAACAATTCTACACTTTTATTCTGGGGATTTTTGAGGTTCCGTACATTTAGCAAAATTTAGCACTTTTTGAGTACTTCCAGACAAATAATGTCTGTGCTATAGAACGTTAAATTTTCTTGTAACTAACAACTTTCTTATAACTGCTGAAAAATAGTTATGAGAAATTTTTTGCTACACTACACTGGCAAGTAGAACTGTAAAACCTCGATCTCACGATTTAAATTCTTACAAAAAGGACAGATACAAATAAAATGATAGCAACAAGTGGAAAGGCACTAGTAGAGAAGCGTTTTTTCTTTCAACCATATGAAATTAGTACTAATTTTTGGTTCCCGTTTCCAACAGGACGAATTTGTGTGCATTTCCTCCGTTATTAGTTTTGCTATTAAAAACTTACTGGAACACAGGTAGTGATTCCGAGCGCTTCATCAAACACGAGGAAAAAATGCTGCCTGTAGTATTTCATATAATTTGTTTCCTTTTAACTCAGTTCAATTCATTAATAAATGTTATCATTCATTTTCATTCAAGTTTTGTAAAATGTTAAGATTTTACGTAGTTTTAACAAGGTTTTTTACCATATATTCTGTCAAAAATGTACAGGAATTGTTCAAAAAAGCACAAAATATTTATTATATCGCATTCAAAGTAGATCTCTCAAAATAATATGTTTATGCCAACGAATACTTCAATCATCAAAAGATTTTTCAAACGCATTTTCCAGAAGAGACTTCACTTCTTGCCGCGAATCTTCTTTTATGTCTTCTATCGACCGAAAACAGGTGCCTCGAAGTTGTGATTTGAGCTTTGGAAAGACAAAAAATTAATCGGAGTCATGTCAGGTGAATACGGTGGTTGTACAATATTTGTTGACATGCTGCGTTATCGGCGCGCAAAATCCATGAGTTTTTTTTCTACAAATTTGGCCTTTTTGGCGAATTTGCTCCCTCAAACGTCTCATAATGCCTAGATAAAATTATTTATTTATTGTCTGAACATCTCGCAATAATTCCGGGTGTATGACTTTATCTTGGTTTCTGATCGACTTTGACGTGTTTCTCCCCATTTCTTTGCCTCCGTTGATACGAAGTGATTCGTTCAGGGGTTATCTCTCTTTTAAGTTTAGATGACGATTTCCTTCATTTTATCGACATTAACATCATGACAGCTTTTGAATACACCGTACCATTCATATGCATGTGTTTTTGATAAAGTCGACTCATCGTAAGTCTTCTGTAACATTTTCAACAATTCATTTGCAAAACAAGATTGGGGACGAATTCTTTGACAAGGGACAAATTCCCTTTGAGATAAACTGACAAAATCGAGCATTGCAAACAAACTAAATAATGATAGGATCACGCAGAAACTCCGCCTCAATACAGAAGGCAGTTGTGCCAAATTAAGACAAAAAGAGTTTTGGTCAATATCCTTAACGGGCTTTTTGAAACATCAATTCCAGTTACTTTCTTTAAAAGAATGTAAATCCGAAAAAAAAACTAATTCCTCAGCTAAAGGAAATTATTGTGAACAAATGGTAGGGGATTTGAATGTAGGTTAATGCATGTGTCAGTAGTTTTGAAGCTAGACTACCCAAATTTTTTAGCGGCCTTTCCTGGTGTTGTATTCTTATAGCAGAGTTTGAATTTAAAGTGATGTTTTATCGTTTTTTTTTTGTTGTTCGTTGTTTTTTTTTTTATACGTAAGAAACATTGTTGTTATTGGTTGTATATTATTATTATTTAACTACATGCATCACTTTCCAGCCCCTACATTATCTCTTAAACAAATTGTTATATTTTGCTTATAGGACGTAATGGTGGTAAAACACAAAAGGAGTTAGCTGCTCAAGCGGCTGTTGAAGCTGCCTCCAGTGGCCAATTGGTGGCGAATGCTACTGAAATTGGTGATGCAGCCACTGCCCCTGATGGTGCAAATCCAACGCCACCAGCTGATGCATCGGCTGCTGCCGTCACTGCAGCGAAAGCCCCCAAAAAAGAGTTGGGTGCACAAGGTCCACAGAATATACAGGACCCGGGGCATTGGAGTAAACAGGAGAAATATGATGCGGATGCATATCTGGAGGGAGCATATAAGAAACATTTAAGCAGACACGCGAATAAGTGAGTCGTGTGGAATCGAATTTACTAACTTAACCAAATCGCAATGAATTTTCAAACTAATATACAATACTTGTCTCTGTTTTTCTTATACTTTCTTCTTTCTATTTCTGGTGTTGTTTTTCCGAATTGCTTAATTTTTTTTCTTCTTCGTTTATCTACATTTTATTAAAATTTTCCTTTTACACAGGGTTTTACTACGCGTGCGCATGCTCTACTATATACAACATGAGGTGATTGGAGATCTGGTGCAACAGATTAAAGATAATACACCTGTCAGGTATGTTTGAAAACTATGTCTATAAGCAATCTAAATAATATGTTTATAATATTATAATATGTTTATATGTTCATTATACTTTAACTTTGTATTTTAACATTTGTTGTGTATAAAAATGTTTGTTTTGTTATTTCGGTTCCTATTTCTTTAAATTCGTTAATCGCTGACAGTTTTTTCTATTTTATACAAAAAAAGATTGTTGTAATTAGTTATCCTTTTTAACCTTTTAAGCATATTGAGCAAATGTGAATTCACTTCCAATAGAGAAGTGCAACTAACAGCAGTTTTGTTTATATTGTTTCAAAAAAAAAAAAAAAAAAAAAAAAACATTTGAAATGCGAAATTGTTTAAAAATATGATCTTCGTGGTGGAATTCTATAACATTTGAAATTTGTTACATATGTTGTGTGTATTGCCGCTTGAAAGGTTATTAAGTAAGACTGTTTGCTTGTACTTTATGCCACTTTCTTTTATATTTTCTATTAAACTTTAAGTCTTTAATAACTTACACCTATCCGAAATAATATTTTAGATGTTTGTCTTAAACTGTAATCCCTAACTTTTCTCATATTCGCTAGGCTTTGGAAATGTTTCCCAAAATGTTGTTTTCACACAAAAATATTGGCCAATACATAATTTCCAAAACCTCAATTTTTTGAACTGTTACAAAACTCCAAAATGTGCATTTAATGTTTATTTGCTTAGAATGTTTCGTGTTCCCATGACCAAAACAAAAAAATATTAACATTTCATAGAAAATGCATAAAACTCCATTGCAATTTTTTAAATTTAATATCAAATACTACCTATACATACATTTTCAGATACATTAAATTTTAGTAAGTATCGTATCGTATCGTATCTTAAACACAAGCAACAAAAATATTTAGCAATTTAAGGGATTTTGGCAAAAAAATAACTAATTACGAGAACTGCTCGATATGCCATGATAAAGGAGTAAAAAATCTTAGTTTCTAAAGCAAAATTACCCCACTCAAATACCCATAAAAATTGAAAAACGTTAGAAGTGGTTATGTGGTTGACTATTTTGTTTTACAGGGAATGAGACAACCAAGAAGACTCCCAACCATAAAAATAAAAGTGTTTTTCTTAACATATTGCACTCTATTTTGGTGGCTGTCGACCTCCAGGACAAACTCATTTGTGGTCTTTTTTTTTATCTAGCAGCCGGTAAAATGGTCAAAAGTTTTCAAATTATTCAGAAAGAGAATGTCAAATTATGTATTTTAGCTAGCTGATATTCAAAATCTGAAAGACAATAAATTTTAAAACATTTTCAAAGTTATGTAGAAAAACTTCTACACCCATCTTGGGCTCGATAACGCTCATAAATATATGTTAAATCGAATGGTTTTGCAGGTTTATGTATAGACATATGTATGTATAAAAACATTTGGAATTTAAACTCAATTGTCAGTTGTTATGGCCGAATTTCATAACATGTGATTTTAAGGAATGATTCATTATTGTAGAAGATTGGAAAGATTTTCGGACACTGCTGTTTTTTATTGTGATGAAAATAAGAAACGGTTAAGCTAGACCAATAAAACACTAGTCCTATGATTAGGAAATACGGTACTAATTTGTAAATGTTGCTTTGTTATTAAAAGCTGTTAATTAGACATATTTATAAGTGAATGGTTTGAACCACTGGTACTGCGTTATTTCAATATTCTTTGCTATAGATCTAGTTTGAAAGCGGTGTTGCCAACTCATAAAAGGTGCATCAACCATCATTTTTGAATGGGTATAAACTATTTACTTGGAAGAGAAATAATACGAGTAGTTCGAAATTAATTACGAAGCAGTATTCTTTTCTACTGGCCAGTAGCACAGCGTTATGTCAGACGCTTATATAGGTATACTCGGTAGGAATAAGTACTAATTCGGAGCTAGTTTAAAATCGGCATTTTTGTGCCATCAATGGAAACAACAGTTGCTTTCCACATTGGATTGTCAAGGTTCTGGTAGAAATAGTTACATTTGTGCAATTTTTGGAATTAATTGTAACACTGAAATAGCGCTATATTTGTATATCCAAACTTATAAATATTATATTCTGGATCAGTTTTTTTTGCGAAATTTATGTAGTAGTTGTCATAATAAAAATAAATTGTCATTTAGAGATACAATCTTTTGAATTTATTGCTTAGTAGTAAGTTAGGTTTTATTTAGGTTTATTGTTTAACTACAAGTTACGTTTGTTGGTTAGCAACACAAATACATTCAACTTTGCCTTGACACTTATTGGAGGAAATTTTGAAATTAAGACTTGAAATATTGCACCAAAATATATCAAATACTTTTACTTAAGTTCCCACTTGTCTGAACTAATTTTATTGCAAATGTTTTCCTTTTTTTTATTAGTACACTAACCAGTGGCAAGAGAAATAAAGAATATTTTACTATCTTACGAACTAGTAATTTTTTGAACTAATTTTACGTAATGAGCAGGCCCACCACTAATTCCAATTTTAAAAGTTACTTCCAATCTATAACCTCGCAATGTTGAAATATATATTAGTGCGGGAAGGGGATATATATTAGTATTAGTGGGGCACTTACTATTTCTTTTCCGTAGTAACTGCTAAATACGTAATTTTAGACCCATAATCGGTCGTTTTTAAATATCACAATGTTAAAAGCCAAAGATCTTAGCATGGGGAGAAACCAGAACTATGAAACAGAAATACTAGTTCAGAATAAAGCCTTTCCTACTGGTTTTTAGTTAATTTGCTAGTGCTTAACTTAAGGACATTGAATATTATATTAGGATTCCTGGCATTTCGGGCAATTCTTGTAATTTCATATAACGTTTATTTTTCCAAATGTTATCGTATAAAATCTATGATTTTTTTTTTTTACAAAGATTGGTTTTAAAAATTTTTTGTTTTTCTCTTTCCCTTTTTTTATTATTTGTACACATTGTTTTCTCCTCTTCATTTTCTTATTTATTCATTCATCATACGTTGTCATCTTTAAAATATATATATATGTATGTTTATTCGAAATCATCTAAATAGCGAGCTTCCTATACGCCCTCCCACAATGGCCGAAGCTGTTCCAGCGTCTTGGTGGAATCCTCCTTGCTGCGATAAGAGTCTTTTGGTGGGCACATTTAAACATGGCTGTGAAATGTATCGTCATATGCGTTCCGATCCTGCCTTGTGCTTTGCTGGCCATGTCGGCGCTACGGCCGAAGAGACCGTCGTTACCAACATGCCGACGTAAGTTTGTTTTTACAGTTACTCATAGACATATTGTAACGATTACTACTTACATGTAAACATAATCAATTCATTAATGTACACATACATGTATTAGGAATTAACGACTGACTTTAGACGTAACACGAAAATGCGAAACATAAACTAGAATTTTACAATATTGAAAATATAATTTATTTATGAAGAAGGCATTCATATCATTTAGACATTCATAAGCAATCGTTCATAAACTCGATAAAGTCTTGCTCGTATTACCAGCTTTTTGAAGACCTTTTTTTCCTTTTAAATGGACTATTTGGTATTGAATTCCTAATAGATGTCTTAAAATATGATAACTATGGCATGTTTTTTTTTTTAATTTTAATTAAACTTATATCGAAATGGTCACGTATTTTGTGTTTCTAATATTAACTTTGACTGTTTACAATATTTTTCTTTCTAATAGAAATGAAGAAGATGCTAATTCTAAGCAGGATGCCGACAATGATGAAGTCGATGATGACGGCACCGCCACCAAAGACTCTGATTCCACCAAGCTGACAACGGGTGATAAAGACAAAGATTCCTTAGATCCTCCCGAACGTCCCAGCTCTTCGGGTAAGAATAAAAAATTGGCGAAAAAGGCAACCGCTGACGAAACAGTTGCAGCCGATGCTGCTGCTGACAGTAGCAAAGCTGAGGAGGAGAATAAAAACCCAGAGGCTGAAGCTGATGCAAAAGATAAAGATAAAAAGGAGGATGATACAATGGAAGTTGCTGATAAAGACGATGAAAAATTATCTACGTCTGATTCGAATTCCTCGGAAAAAGCTTTGGATACAAACGCAGAAAAAGATGACGATGAAAAAGAATCTGAAACAATGGCGGCCGACAAGTCGGAAGCCGAAGCCTTGGCCGCGACCGATAGTACTGATACTAACGCAGCTATCGTTACAGATTCTAATTCTATGGATGCCACTGTATCCGAATCTGGCGCCACAACTACAGCACTGGGTGGCGATTCTCCTACAGCGGCTAGCACAACAACGACTGAAACTGTTAACGTTGAGGAAGCTTCTTCAAATTCGGCCTCAAATGCGGCCACAAATACATGTACTACCACCACCATCACCTCTACTACCACTACCACCAATATAACAACTACTACCACATGTACATCATCCACTACATCTTCTACTATAACCACCACCACCTCATCAACCTCAAATGAGCAAACGCAAAATGATACTGTTAATACTACAACAACCAACCCATCATCGTGTTTAGGCATAGATGAAGAGGAAAGTGGTGCTGGTTCCTATCCACCCACTCAAGCCCCTGTAGACGATAATTCGGCTACATTATGGCCTTCAATGCAAGACTTAAATACACGTCTTAGACGTGTCATCACCGCCTATCAAAGGAACTACAAAAAGGAAGAACTAAAGCAACAACAAAAAGCCAAGGTAAGTTCGCAATATGTAATTCTATATATATCTCGTCTCCTCACAACCATAATGCATTGTTGGTAAACCTAAGATTTGCACATTTTTTTGTAAATTTGCCCCCCAAGAAACATGTGGAGTGAAAACGACAATTGTTGATCGAATTTGAATATAAATACGTACCTAGAAAGTAGTTTGTTTTGTCTAAATTCTTCTTTGGGTATCTTGTTTGACGATGATAACATTTTGGATATTTGGCTGTAATTACAAATTGGTTGTGTTGTTAGTACTACCACTAAAATATCACTACTATTTGACAATTGAATTTTGTTGTCTTTGTTGTAACTTAAAAAATGTGCAAACTTCCAAAAATAACATTCACTGTAATGGTCTCTTTCAATTTCAATTTGGCAAGAAAACAATTATTGAAAGAGTGTGTACAAGTAAAAATAAAAAAGATAATATTAATAATGTAATATTTTTTATAGTAGTAAAGTAGTAATTGTAGTATGTCGTCCTAAAGTTGTAATTGCTGTAATGATGTAATTGAATGCAAAAATAAGCGAATGTAAGAGTAATATTAAATACAATGTAAACAGTTGTGGATATATATGAAAGCGTTTAAGATTTCGTGATATCAAGCATATAAATTTAAAATAACCGACATTTCTGTTGTAAAACAGACATCTTTAAATCACGTTTATATGCATATTTGATATGTTTTTATACCATGTGAAAGCTCAGTTTATGATTTTGCATATTTTTTTTCGAAATCGTCATCGAAAAATTAAACCTTCTGAGTTGGGCAACACTTTTTTAAGTGGATGAAAATAAAGTGGGGGAGTAGTGGAAGTGTTTTTAGAAAATTGATGAAAAGAGATCTTAGCGCGGGAAACGAGGAACAGTTAAAATATAAAACAATGGGAAGGATTGCATCAAATTCCTGGAATCTATAAAAAAACAGGAAGTATTGACTCTGATTCTTATTGTACTCAATGCATCTTATATATGTATCACGAGTTAACTATATATTGTGACAAATGGCGGATTTTCCCTACTTTAAGACTATACATTAAATGCTTTCTTCTTTTGTTGTTATACTTTTAATTTGAAATTTACGGAGAATACTTAGGGAAGCACTTGCTCTTGAGGTAGTTGCCACATACTAAACTTTACCGCTTTCTTCTTTATTTCATTCAAGTGTCTTAATTATGGAATGAGTTTAGTTTCAAATAAACTTCTTAATTACAATGTTCTCAAATTGTAAATGATTGCAGTAATTTTATTGAGGTTTTCCAGATTCTAGAAAAAAAGATGTCAGAAAAAGCGTGATTTTTATTTCGATGAATTTTTCTCCTTTTTGAGAAAACATATTTAAAGTTTTTTTGCAGTGCCATTGAAGTAGTTTCTCTCCATGCATACAATTACCACCTATATACGGGTCTGAAATATGGCATCGAACTAGTGCTATACTATTGAACATAAAAGTTGCGGTTTTTGGCAAGTTGTTCGGAATTCACACTACAGCTAGTTGCCGTTGGAAATGAATAATTTTAGTATGGGATAATTTTTTTTTAGAATCCAACATAATTTTTTTGCCAGCGGTTTGAATTTTGAATCATTGATATTTAAATAGGACACAGATTTTGAAGGGCTGTAATAATAAAGTTAATAAAGTTTTGGAAGTGAGGATATATAACAAATTTTTTTTTCGATTTCCTGAGAAAGTTAATCTTGTACTAAATATTAAATGTAACGGGAGAAGCCGTCACAAAATGTTCATTGGTTTTTTTAATGAGACCTACAGTTCACTGGACAAAATATTTGGAAAAATGCTTGAATATACATATATGCAGTCGCATCTGTTTCAGGAAGTAGGGTTTCGCGCTTTTGTAGCGAAACTCATTGAATTTTTTCTATCATGACAAAGCCAAAAAGTTTCAGAAAATCAAATACGATTTGGTTCAATTTGTTTAAAATTAAGTCGAGAGTTGCAAAATTGAGTGTTATCATTATAATGTAAATTTACAGAAATCCCTCAACAATGGCAGAAAATTTTGTAAACAGATTCTGAAAAAATTTTGAAAACCTATAAAAACCCCATCCTTTAATATGTATCCAAGCTTTATTATTAAAATCGGGTATGGTGACTCAAATATAGTTTAATTTTTCAATTTTGAATATTTCGTCGCCTGATATCATCTCGATAACTATTATACAGCTACCGAATCTCGTAACTAATATCTCAGTAGGGCGTAAGCGAACCAATTCAAATATCTCTAGTTCTATATTAAGGAATTATGAAATGCTTCTATTGTGCGTTAGTTCTGGACTATGGAAATGTGAACTATTTTTAGAGTAACTGGTTTATTATTTGTTTTCTCTACTCGCTTAAATTGTATTGAAGTACTACATCGGAATGTTTTTCCGGTTTTAATGGAAAATGGTTTGCCAGTTTTAGCTAGCTGTCATTTTACGACACTTAAAAATACTATTTCGGTATGCATTACCAAATTCAGCGGAAAATGTTTTGCCAGTTACATTTCTTCTAAATTATGACAAAAATTGTTTTATTCTGAATTGGTTGCAGGAATTCGTACGATACTTAAATTATTATACTGTTTCCTTCTACGCGTCAATTTTGAAGTAATTTATGTCAACTTCTTTACAAACAGTAGGGAACTAAAGAATATAATTAACTGTCTCACACCTGGTGTTTCAGAATTGGTTGCAGGCTAGCACATACATTTCTCCCCATGTTGTTCATGTTGAATTAGAATAATTCCCTAATGGGATATTTTAGAGAAACATTTATTTATGTGCGTCATTTACTAAATTCAAACTTTTGGCTTTATCGTGGGCTTCGTTGAATGCTGACCGTTAGATATGTACGAATAAGAACTTTTTTTGATACTAGCAACAAATTGTGTTACAATTATTCGAATAAGTTATTTATTTTTCGGCAAGTTCCGTTATAACTAGTCCCGCTTTTATAGTTTACAAACTAATGGCATTGCAGTGTTCATGAAGTACTTTTTTTGTCTATTTTGGTCGTTACCTTTAATTTCCTTTTTTTTCTCTCGACACTGAAATACAAATTTCTTATCACACTGTCATGTGACAAGGTGAAAATATGTGTGTTAAAGAAATAGGTTTGACAACTTAGAAATAAGATATGTCTGAAAATATTCTAGTGTTTAGTTAGGAATATAAAGTTCTTTGGTTGGCTGAGCGAATGTAAGTGTCCTGGAAGTTTTCTGAAACCAGGTCACCTATTGCCATATGATTTTTTTTTACATGTCGAATATACCAACTACAAACTACTTTACTACTTAAAAAAAATATGACAACATATCTTTCATATTGTTTTTAAAATCTCGAAATTCGTAATATTGCATAACAAATCATAAACCACGTATCACATATACCAAAAATCAATGGATGCACCTGAAACAACGGATATTTCTTAAAACTTCCCTCAAACATATAGCTTCAAGCTTTGGTTTCATCAACACCACCATTGTCCGTACCTACGACGCCGACCTTACAGTCCATGCAAATACAGATGCAAAATGCTGCTGCTGCTGTTGGTGGAGGCGGTCCAACAACACCGCAAGATCCTGGTAGCCGTAGTTTGCAATCGTTGATACAATCGAATAGTAGTGCTTTGTCAACTGGACCAAGTACGTCTGCGGCAGCTGCTGCGGCAGCCGCGGCTGCGGCTCAAAATGCCGTTCAAAATGTTACATTACAACAGCAATTGCAGCAGCAGCAGCAACAGCAGACAATGCAACAGCAGCAGCAGCAACAACAACAACAATCACTGCAACAACAACAACAGCAGCAGCAACAACAGCAACAGTCGTTGCAACAACAGGGTAGCGCTGCATCTGCCGCAATAGCCGCCTTAACTTCGACGCCTATGCCAACAGCGGCGGATATTAGCCTGATGCTGAGCATATTGAATACGACCGACGTTAGTCAGTTGGCTAATTTGGATATCAATAAACTGGCCATGTATTTGGTTAGTATGAATAATGTAAATTTTCGTTCCAAAACTAAGAATTTCTTCTCTATTACCAAATTATTAGTTTAAGAACATTTTTCCACCTCACATCCAAAAATGACACCACAACATTTTTCTCGTTCGCTGCCGCTTTTTTCTATCATTTTGTAAACACGCTAACGCTCGCGCTCCCCATTTCATTCTCGAACTCAAAAACTTTCATACATATACATACCTACCTACATACATACGAATATTCATCATAACAGCATGTTTGTTTTTTAATATCCTTAGTATTAAACTATACTACTATTACATATTATAATGTGATCTGATATATATTTATTTATACCATATGATTTGTTTTTAATAATTTGAAAATGACTAAACTTTACAAAGCGTTATATAAATTTAAATAAGTTTGTGATTTCTAAAATCGTATGCAAACATGTGACAAATCTAAGTTAAATTTACCAAATAATTTTAGCAACAAACTAACTGGCATTGGCTGGGTTTACTATCATTAGCAAGAGCGTTAACAAAATGTTAATGAGTGTAAAAGATAACACGGACAGACATCTCTTAATTTTTCTGATATCAATGAAATTGTTTTTTTTATAAAGTGAATACTATGATAGCAAAACTATTTTCAGTTTATCTGAGACAGTATTAGTTTGCGAGATATTGCGAAAACAAATTCCGAAAAATAATATTCTGCGTTTCCTTGGGAAATAAATTTTTAGAGATATAAGAAATCTTCGAGTTCTTATCTACCAACTTTCGTTTTTGTGATATTTCTCAAACAAATCTGAAAAATCTACTTCACTTGTACTTTTTTTCCTCATACTGGTCCTCTTGTTGCTAATTTCGTAATCGGTATTAGTTTTTAAGCTCATATCATTTCTTCTGATTTTGACTCGAAAACTAGGGCTGACACGAAAGAACAGTTTTGGGATCTCAAAAGCTAAAAACTAATATTTGGTAGCATTATATTACATTTTGTCGGGCTGAGCAATCAGACCTTATACTCTCATCTTGAAAAATATTGACAACGATAAAATATATCCTCCCACTTGTGAGTATGCATAAGACCAGTTAGATATACTCCAATTCGTCAAGCCGTATGTAGTATTTCTAAATTGTATTTAGTCGTATAACGTCGTACTAACTTTTTACGTCGTAAGTTTTTCCAATACTCCGCGCATTCGATTAGGTTTTCTTCCCTGCTTCAGATGTACAAAATAATGGCAAGGATGTTAAGTCGGGCAAACGAACAGAGATATTTTTAATTTTTCATTAAAGACTTTTCACGGTGGAACTCCATATAAGAAAATGAAAGTGAAATTTGAAGGTTAATTTTCCCACCAGACGATATTATTTTTCCCACGAGGAAAATTTTATTATGTTGCAACGTCATCCTTTTTTTCTTTGTTGGTTTCCAACGCTGAAATCAGAATAACTTTAGTCATAATATGTGCGATAATACGTTTGTAAACTTGTGAAATAGAGTAGTATTAAAAAAGGTACAATTTTGGAAATACATTATCAGACATATTACGACGTAAAAATATAAGTTTATACGATATCAATGTTGGAAACCAATTCAAATTCATTTCAATTGTTTAATAGGAAAAAATTGTCTTGTGTAATGTTTTCACGTAAAAAGAATATAGAAACGTCGTCATAAATGAAAATGGGCACTAACACTCCTTCAGTCCTTCTTGTACGTCCCATACGAATTAATTGATTTACCTAAATTCAAGTTCTCGCCTTTTACTCCCTGTTCGTAGACAGCTGCAATATACAATGTTGTTCGTTGTATTGTTTCAAGATTCCTGATAAATCCATCCCTCATAAATTTACAAGTAACCTTGGTCCTTCTGTTTTGAATGGTAACACCAATTTTACCAAACTCGGTATAATATCTTTCACAATGTGGTTAATACACTTCGTTTTGAGAATGAGAATCGACTGAATTGTCAGGCCCGTTCCAGTGTCTCTCATACAAATTTACCGATTTTTGCAAATTAATTTTTTCCCTCTAAACCGTAATTCGTAGGCTAAAGTAGCTTACATTTTTGCAATGTTTGGCAAAATGGAAAGAACTTGATCGGATAACCACGACTTTTCGGTGCCTCTCATATAAATTATGTAATTTATCCCATATACTATTTCCATATTCGTGTCTAGCATCAGGCTTTTATTAAACTTTGTTCTGCGAATGAAAATAACCTGCATTTCCGATCGCGTTAGGGCACCTCACGTGCAAAGTAACTGGAGATATGAAGCTATAGATAGACTATAATAATTATGGCATTCTGCACTTTTTTGCTCTAACGCAAAAGAAAGTTGGGTGAAGGTATATGCAAGGCAGTTCCCCTGACTGAAATTTCCGTATTGGTTTTAACAAATTTTTAGAGTAACTGAGCTTAAACGATGATAGATTTGTTACAACGTTTTTCATATATAAAAGAAAAATTAAAATATTCCACAAAATATGTAAATCTCTGTGTGTACCTTTATGATGTACGTTAACTCTTCTCGCATTTTCCCCAATTTTAACCCTCAAAAATTAACTTATTCTATAACATCATGATACACTTCCTTTTTGTTCTCACACTCCGCCATAAAAAAAAATCAATTGAAGCGTCTTAATACAAATATTTCTTACAACAAAAAACTGCGCGCTCTCCTTTTGTGTGTCGTCTTATTCCTTCCGTAAAACGCCTGCTCATTTGTGGCTATCCTACAAATCAAATAAACAAAAAAAAAAAACTGAAAAGCTCGATTCACATGAATGGAAGACACCATTTTCAGCAAATAAATGAGAAAGAAAAAAATCTTTATGTTCTTAAAGGAAGAGACATGTGCGGAAATAAACTGGCATTTTGCGCTGTATTACCAACATTTTCATCCCTCAAATATGAAAATTTAGATAGAAATTTGCGAAATACCTTCGTGTGTGTCATTACACCCGACATAATGCTGCGACCAGCGCGACAATGCAAACTCGGGGTTTGTGGCTGTTGAGTATAAAGAAAAAAAAAATGATATAAAACAATACATTGTCAAATAAATACCCCTAAAATTTGTTCAGTTTCTACTGTTAGGTGCTATATTTTCTATGCTCTCTTGTATGTTGTTCAGTTTTATCAGAACGAATGCGTTCCATAAACAGATGTATGTGAAATATTAAAAATGATACTAAATGAATATTGGAAAACTCAAAATATTTAAAAACTGCAAATACCTGAATTACTTAAATTGTTGAAGATATTTTAAATATTCAAATTACATAAAACATTTAAATTACATAAAATATTTAAATTTTTAAAGTATTCGAAATATTTAATATATGTATATTCAGAATATTCAAAGAAAGGAAGAATATGTTTAAAACAAAAAATCAAACGCTTTAAATATTTAAATCTATTCAATGCTATAACTAAATAGAAATTTCGTTGGCCTAATCAAAAACAGTATGAACAATTCACCCCAGTTCTTTCTTTAGGTACATTGACAGTAAAACTCCCGAACTCCCGGTTTACTTTTTTTTATCACACCTTCTTTCCTCCATTATTCTTTTTCGGGGTTTTTGCCAAATTTTATTTTCCCCCCGGACAGACTAACAAAAACCAAATCTTAAAATAACATCAATCACAGAATGTGAGTGGACGCGAATCTCATCTTGCTATTGATGGAAACACACCGGTGTCTCACTTGTTTTGAGGCTCGGCTCTGCTCGGCTTGTTGATTTTGTTTTTAGGGGTAAACCCTCTTCTTTTTTTTTTCTTTTTTGGCACGACGACCCATAGTCGTTATTATTTCTTACGTAGTCTTGTCAATGGGGTGGTAGCGTTGGTGGTTGGTTGGTATTTTGTGCGCGATTTCTCTTCTTTTTTTTTTATTTGACTTTAGGATTCATTGAATTTTTCAGATTATGAAGAATATTGAATACATCTTGCAACGGCAGCAACAACGACAACTGCTTTCGTAGCATAGCACAGCATAGTTTTGATGGTTCCTTTCCTTTGCCTGGGTTTGGTTGGTTGCTTCGATATAAATGAAATGACGTTGATAATTGTCAACTAATGTGTTAAAGTTTTGCGCTCTCCTTTTTGCTTCTTCTGTCCTCGCCTACTAATGGAAAATTGTGTGGCAGTACATGTGTGTAGGTACGTTCGTACCGTGGGCAGACTGTACTTTTTAGATTAGTAGTAGAAGGGGTGCAATGAATTTTATTAATACATGTACCATTGCGAGTTGTCGTCGAGCGTTGTGTGATGAATGTAGTTATAGGGTATTTGGAATCATAATTTCGTCGTGGTTAAAAGAACGTGTTATGGCATGGAATCGAATATTATACAATTTACTTATGTATATAGTTCATTTTTGTAAACTTAGTTGCTGATGTTGTGCCATCATGAATGTTGAGTGCGATGGATGGAAGAGGGTTTGGCTAATTACTTATAAATTTGAAATTTGAAAATGGGTGGTAAATGCTTTTAATTGATTTTAGAGAGACACACACATATATGTTTGCATTTACTAGAAAAGGAAGATAAAATCATGTTTGGGGTTAATAAAATATTGCTATGAAGTTTTCAATGTCGTTAATGAAATTACAAGTAACAGGCTTTTAATTTTAAAATTGGGGATTAAAGAGATGTTATCTGTTACAGTTAATAAATTTCTTCAGGTGTAATTAAATAGTAAAACAAACAAAAATGTACAAAGACAGCAAAGCTGACAATTTTACCTGCATTCTATGTACAGTATGGTTGGTGGGCCATTTAACTATTGGGTTTGTAAGTAAGTAATTTCGATTTTTGTTGGCCAAAGTAAATTGCAAATTTTTGTACAAATAATTAATTTTAATTTACGATGTGAATGTCATTTCGTAAAATCGCCTTGTGCCATCGTCTGTTTTTACGCGGCCATCTGTATTGAAGGATTTTCCGTTAACAAAATTTTTACAGACAGAATAAGTGATCAGATCAGCACTAGAAGAAGCTCCAATATTTTGTTTGCCGAGTCAAACAAACATGTGTTAAACGGAAAATCATGCATTTGCGATTTACCAATTCAATCCTATTTTCGTTTAGGGCAAAAATGTGTAAGGTCTAGCGTTGTCTTGATGGAAAACTACGTCTTTGCGATTTATCAATTAGAACATCAACAAGCTTCATCATCATTTGTTGACAATAGACTTCAGTATTTATAGTTTGGTTCTTTGGAAAAATAAAGTTTTTTTTTGTTTGATGCAATTGAGTCTTCGACGGAGTTTGAGCGAGCTCATAATGCTTAGATCGTTATCCCTTTCGTCTGACATGACAATGCGTTCCAAAAGGACGTCATTTTGGTTACACTTCAGCTATAAATCGCAAGTGCTTATTCGATTTCTAAGAGGATTTCCTTTACCTCGTGCGGAAAGCAAATATCGAGATTTTTGACTTTTCAAATATGTTTCAATGGTCCTGTGCAACGCCTTCAGCTTCTTTGTAACTTCTTGAACAGAAACATGTGGGTCCGATCTGACAACGGTTTTGATTTCGAACTCTTTGACCTCATTTGGCCGTCGAATACTCCGGTGGTCATCTGTGAGCGAGAAATTTTGTGAACCAATTTGCGGCACGTGCATTATGGTAAGGATTCCAACTCAACCACGTCACAAATATCACCATTTGCTTTTGTCTTTTGTATCCAGAGCTTTTTTGTTTTTTCTGAAAAAAGAACAGAGTATGGCGAAAATGCTACGTTTGCGCCTCCACATTCACACCATGGTTTAAAAGTAAAAGTAACGTTTAAAAGTAAACTCATCATTAAAAATGTTGCGACATACCACAAATTGTAGCTTGAAATGTCAGCTATGTAACGATATAACTTACAATTTAAGCATTTCAAAAACAATAAAAGCACAATCGATGTGAAATAACCTAAATAAGTTTATGGCTAATAAAATATTGATTTTTCAAAACATGGCGAAGTTAATACGAATCCATATTATTTGAAATGTTATTGCTTTATTGGTAAAAGTAACCGTTTCGATTATTGGTGGAATGCAACGTCACTCAGGTGGCTGCCGATCTTGTCAGCCCAATTTTTCGCTACATTTTCATCGGTTGCGGACTACAATGAAAATATAAATTAGATGACTGGTTTGTGGTTTGGCATGCCTCACCTTTATGTCCAAAACATAAATCAATGTGTTCGATTTATTGTAGTAAAAACTCGCTACGCTGATTGTAGACCTCTATCGTATCACCTTCAAAGTAGACCTTTTCCAAAATAAAAAACTTATGCCAAGGAATGATGCAACCACCAAAACATTTTTCGAACACATTTTCCGGAATAGACTTCAGTTCTCGTCGCGAATTCTGTCTTGTATCGAAGTTGTATTGTGGGTTCTGGAAAAAAGCCAACCGGAGCTATAACAAGTGAATACGGTAATTGTTCGATGGCACGTTTCTACAATGCAAAACCATGACTGTAAACTTGCTCTCTCAAACGACGCATAACACCCAGATAATATTCTATATCTATTGTCTGGCCTTCTGGCGAGTGCACAATACAGCGATTCACTTTACTTTACCGATGTTGATTTCAGGTGAAGACGCTGATGTTGAAGATTTTGAATGCACTGTACCAGTTATATGCCTTTTTCGGCAACTCGGCATACTAAATTCCCGTTAGCAATAAAATTTTGGAGATAAATTCGTTGTCTAATATTTCTATTCATGGTAAAAATATCAAAACACACTTGAAATGAACTGGTAAAATCCACCGCTGTAAAAAAACTAAATCACAGATTGTACTTAACCTATAGATCAGCATAGATGACGGTTGTGCCAACTTAGCTACAAAAAGGATTTTGATAATCCCTTTTATGGAGCTTTCTAAATAAACAATCCTCCAACACTTCTTTTAACAAAGTGTCTGTTTTTTGCATTCTCATCTTCAATGCATTTTTTAAATAATTTCAATATTTTGAATATTTTCAGTGGCTTCTTATTCTTTAGCATCTTCAATATTACAAGTTTTCACTTTATATATTTCCATCTTTTGTAGTAGTTTTGATAAGGGATTTTATTCGACGAAATCTAAATTATTTTTTTTCGTTTTTTAAATTTTAAAATTTGTTCCAGAATTCTTCATTTTGATTACCTTCGAATAATAAATAATAAGCAAAACATTTGAAATTACATACACATTTACATACACACAGGTATGTTTGTACACACAAAAGGAAAGAAAGGAAGACAATGATAAATATATGCAATTATAACTATTGAACATTTTTCCTTTCTGTCTTCCAACATTCAATCCACATGATACACATTTTTTATGGTAGCCCCACAACTTGCTGGTGTTGCTGACGACCGGCTGCTTACTTGCAAATTCAGTCAGTCAGCCATAGAAGAATTTAACACCAAACTGTATCTGTACCAAGTAGTAAGCAAGCACCAGTCAAATGAACCAGCCTCCTTTCTCCGGGCTCAGCTCAGAGACATGTAATCGTCATTGAATGGAATGGCTTATATTGGGAACAAAACAAATAGCATTAGGAAGAAACGAACGAATTTACATTACGCATCTGTGTGTTGGCCAAAAAGTCTTAAATATAGGAGCAGCAAAAAAAAAAATAACAACAAAACCTAACAAACGTACAAGCGAGTGGTTGGTTTTGGTGGGACCAACGCTGTGCATGGAATACTAACAATAATAATGTATAATTTTTATCCTAAACCGAAAAAAACGTAACCTAAAGAGAGTGAGAGAATTAGCGAGCGAGAGAGAACGATAGAAACCACCATTTTGCTATGTAAAAAGTCGATTTATTATTGTTTTTATTATTAAAAGCATTCAGTGCGCTTTGTACTGAAAATCATTCATTGGTTGTTTCCATTCGCCTTTTCGAATTTTCTTCTCATAACTTACCTTAGAGCAGCATATCTGTTACACATAACACAACCGACTATTGTTGCCAGCAACAACTTGCCGCTCATTCTGCTGCCTTCTTTGCCGAAAGATTATTGCTAACGTTTTGCTTAGTAGCAGACATTTAGCCTTTTTTTTTGCCTCTTATACCATCTTCCCTATAAGCCAGGCCAAGTGTTGAGATATGAAACTTTTTCTTTAGTGTTATGTGGGTATACTGCTGCAATGCCTTACCGACACTGTGGCGTGTATTGGATGGGTTTGTTTGGGTTTTTAGTGTAACCAGGGTCAAACTACTACACTTGACGCTTTCTCGTTGTTCCTTATTTTGCTTATCCTCTTTATATTCATTATTAGCCAAATATTATTTTGTTGGCTTTGTTATTGTTGTCGCAGTTTTCATCGTTGTCGTCGTCGTCTTCTTTCACCATTGTGTCGTGTAACCCAAAACTTAGTTCAGTTTTGCTCCGTATGTGTAGTCTAGCCAAAGGGGAAGAAGACAAATATTTTAAAATATCATCACATCTTATACGTTCTCTCGTACTTCTTTCGCATACACATATTGCTAAGCGCAAATCATTCGGCCATTTCTATCCGTCCCATCCGTGAGCATCATCTGTAGTCTAAGTCAATAAGCACAAGCGGGCGCACTATCGTCTTATTTGCGTAGTGATTATATTGCAATGATGATGGCTAAGGGGGTTGTCGCCTGATTTTAGTTAAAACATAATTTAAGTACCCTACTTTTGGAAACGAGCAAATATGGTTGACGATGTCAAAAGTTAGAAGATTTGAATATGCAAATACTATATCACATAAAACATACATCTATGTGGACAAATAAATTAAGATTGCTGTACAATCTCGTATTTAAAAATATATTCTATGGTTCGTATTCCAAATTGATTTGACAGAACATAAATTCAATGAGATGAAACAAGAGTAGATATTAATGCTAAACGATTGCTGTCCCTACTTTCCGCACGTAAAGATCATATATTCGGCGTTGTGGATTCGCTAAGGATGAGCTATTATGGTTAAGCAAAACTGTTATAGCATTGAGAAACAAAAAGCGGCAATGAGAAGACAAAAAGGATGGTCACTAGAGCTATATCTGATATGTATTAGGGAGGAGATCCCTATGAGATTCTTGTCTAATAACATGAATGGGCTAGACTGTTTATTTATTTATTTTTTTATTAACAGTGTAATATAAAAATCTAGAACAGTTATGAAAACGGTATGCAAGCGAAAAATTATGTTAAGTCGTTTCTGAATCAAATACTCGCATCAAAACTATGCGAACGAAATTACTGAATTTATTTGCGTATTCATTAAACAGTAGGTAGGTGGGTCTAAAAATAGAATGCGCTCCCTGCTCACTGAATGGCAATCTCCATTTTGATTCATTGCAATGAGAAATAAAAAGAAACTTTTGTTCCCCCATTAGTTTTTTAAAACATTTTATTTGTCAACAGTTTCTTTTCGCTTGGAAAATTTGATTTGAATTTAAGTTTGACTTGTGGAAATTTCTGAGAGCTTGGTTCGTAAATTTAGAAAATAAATTTGATTCGAAATATTTTTCATTTCAAAATTTTTGTAAAAACATTTTTTCTATCCTGACACGATACTATAAATGAAATGGCTCGGATTGGACAAAATAACTGCATTCCAGGAATGCTCACATTCAGTGAGCAGGGAGCGCATTCTATTTTTAGACCCACCTACCTACTGTTTAATGACTGCAACAGCCGCCAGTTTGCAAAATTTTTACTAGACTTCGATTGCTTGACTACTCGAAGTTTTCGTCAGCGCATCGAAATGGTCGCCGGCTAAAGTAAGAAATATTATTATGTTATACTTATGTGTATAGGTATAAGTAAAGCCAGTCCTTATTCTTTTCGAGAAATCTTTACTTATTTATCCAAATCTATTTCATCGCCCTTAAAGTGCCTACCTGGACACGATACACGTATGCCAACATTTGTCCCCATCCCTCTGTTATGGCTCTCGGCACTTCCTACGATTTACTTTGAATCCCTTCAGTCGACTCAGAACGGTGTTCTTTTAAGTTTAAGAAAAATAATAACAAATTTTCATAGTAAAAGTAATCTTTAAACGTTATTATGACTAAGGTCTTAGATGTTTAATATTTTAATATATCACTATTTTACTGTTTCGATACGTTCATATTTAAGCCTATAACATTTAAGGAAATTTCAGATTTTTATACTTTAATATGTTACTTCTTAATACCATTTCGAGAATTTAAATGTTGAGATGTTGTTCTTGTTGAGTTTTCTTTCTTTTTTATCCAATATTTAAAAAAAAAAAAAAAATAATTATGTAGTATGTCCCTAAACTTGTCGCAAGTTAAATTGAAACATTTCTACCAAACAATTATTTTCAGTCGGTGTATATTACCTATATACGTATCTATATACCCTCTGCATCTCAATTTCATATTATACATACATATGTAAGTAGAATGACCGTGTGCAACACGCTCAAGCCAATATACCATGATGAGCAAGCGTATCAATCTATCCCATTGCTGAACTACTATGGTTGATTTTATTTATTTCCACTTCCAAGTTTTTTTTTACTGCAGTTAGCTGTTGATTTGTTTTCGCTTCTCCCTCCTGCTGCCGCATTGGCATCATTCATCGTCATCGCCATCGTTGTCGTGTGTTTCCAACTTCATTTTCATACTATCTTGTTATATGTGTGTGCGTGTGTATATCGTTTGTTCTTGGCCATTGTGGAGAGTGATGTTCATCAATACTTTGGCGATATTTTCCTGTGGTATAATTATACATGTGTACTGACATGTGTATGCTTGGATATGCAGTATTATGTGTTGTTCTGGCTCTTTTTTATTCCTTTTTTGGTTATTATTATCATTGAGTTTAGAGAGCTACAAGTATGTGCCGTTTTAGTTACCAATGCGCGACGTTTATAGTTATTTTCTTTGCAAATCTCGACGACTCGTTTGGCTCCAGTTTAGCTTTGTCCTTCCTCTGCTGGGGTTGAGCGGCGCGAGAATGATGATGATGACGATGAGAATAGTGGCTATGATGAGTATGACTTTTTTTTTTGGAAGAGTTGTTCGTTCCGTAGCCATCTTTTTATTAAGGTGATGAAATGGTTTCTCTTAACGCTATAGAATTTGGGAATTATCGTTTATCGGACCGACCGCAATACATGCAATCGATTCGAAATTTTTGTAAAATCATGATAAGAGACTTATTGGTAACGTTGAATGTTCAAATATTTCAAGAACGTAATTTGAAATAAACTACGGTTTATTCGCATTTTCGATAACGCAACGAAACGAAACTTGGTTTATAACCGAATATGAATGTACAAAAAATTATTTTTTTTTGTAAAAGGCGTAATGTAATTAAAGTTTGATGTGGTTTTGCAACTTTAGAAGACGATTTCAATTTTGAGATTCAGAACCACTAATAATAAAACAAGTTTTAAAACTGTCCAAAAGTTTCTGAAATGTTGCAACAACTGGAACTGGAAGCAAATATAAAATGGTGCAAATTCAAATCAAATCTTAAAACATAACATCTTAAAGTCGCTACAAATTACACTGGTGGGCAAAATTATGAATTTTTAAACATTTTTGAATTACCTTTATAAGGTAATTCTTATATCTCCCTTATCTTTATATATCTCTCTTATCTTTATATCTCCCTTATATCTTTATAAGGGAGATTTTTCTGCAACATTTTTCATAATTTTTATTATTCAATAATCACAAAAGTAGGCCTACTCTTTGGATAGATTCATTAGTAAAAATGAAGAATTACGATATTAAATATTTAAAGATGAAATGAGAATACGTTAAAATTTACGTCTCAACACAACAGCTCTCTTCCAAATGTCGTTAGTAGTTGTCAAATGGCTGCTATCTAATTGTGAATCTGAAGAATAGTTGAGTAGAAACGATGAGCAATCAAAGTATGGTATGGTCTCCTTAACTTACATGGTTGAATAAGGTAGCGAAATCAAATGAAAACTATTCCGTTCCTTAGATCACAAATTAATGCTTGTTTTTGCGTGTAGTCATATCGAAATTGACTTACGCACTGATACAATTATAAGTAAGCCAACAACATGAAATGGTTCAAATTTCCTCGCAAATGCTCTTCCCATTTCGGAATCAACTAAATTGATTTTTATGTGTTGTTTCCCAGGCAATTCAGAATATGTGTCTGTACGTCTGTGCGTTTGGCATAGACTCACATGAAGAATTAGGGCAAGATATATTTGCAAAACTTATATTTCTCATAATAAAGTCTTCTTTAAGATGCCGGAAAAATCGAAGAAATATCCAGAAAATTTTGAAATAAGGTAATTTTATTTGCATCAGATAAATCCAAATTGACCAAATTAGCACAACAGAAAACTTAAATACACTAATGAAAAATGAGAGAAAAAAACCATATTGGGTACAGGGTTGTCCACTCAGTGGTTCCAAAACCGTTAATCTGGCAATGATGTCAGAAGTGTTATTTATTTAGTGAAAGGTTTGACATTTACGAATATTGGTCGTTTAACAACCGAAGAGCGCGTAAAAATATTTAAAACTTTCTACAAAAGTGGTGATTCAAACGTCATAATCGACCTACAGTGCAAGGAATTGACAAGATTGTAAAAAAAAAATTTTGAAGAGACTGGAAGCGTTACAGATATGGTCAGGCTTGTTCATCATCGTAATGTACATATGTACGTACTGCCGAAAATATCGCTTCTGTTAAAATGTGGCGGATAATTCGAATTTCAATTTAGAGCGCTATGGCCATGCGATAACTGACTTTTTTTGGCCTGCAATTGAAGATTATGAAGTGGATGATAAGTGGTTTCAGCAAGACGGTGCCACGAGTCACACAACACGACCGATTTTGGGTTTATTGCATGAGAAGTTTCCAGGAAGCGTAATTTCACTTTTTGCCGACGTTAATTGGCCACCACAAGATCATGCGATTTGACGCAGTTAGACTTTTTTGTGGGGCTACGTTAGCTATGACAAACCTCGGGGGTTCATTATCACTGTGCCAGTATTTCGATAGATTAAAAATGATGGCAGCCAAATTACATAATAAATAGCCTCATTTTAAATACAAACAATTTGTTATTTGAATTGAGATTGCTAATTTTATATGACCATTAATTCTTACGCCTACAATTTTGTCCATCACTGTACATATGCAAACGTCTTGTTAATCTGGTTTTGTATTCGATTATTTGTTGTTTATTTTTTCTTAAATTATGCTTTTGTATTGTTTGCATATTAAACTGTTTGTTGGTCCTTTTCTTCTGGCGGTGTCCGTTTTGTGTTTTTACTCTTTTTTGGATGCTGCTTTGTGTCCATCGTTTTCGTTTACCTGTGCCGCCGTTGTTCAGCATTCCGCATTTGTTTTACACTCGTGTGTATGTGTGTGATTTTATGTGTCGGTATTCCATCAATATGCTGTCAGTTTTAATTTTTCAATCATTTTTCATTAAAACAAGAACAAAATTGTGCAGCACAACCACCCGTCTACTCGTTTTAACGAAACGCTTTTTCTTGGCATCTGTGAGAATGATATCAGTATTAACTGTAGAGGAGTTATTGTAGTTCGTAATAAGAACGTTTTAGTACCTAAATTGGTTTTCCAATTTTAAAGGATTTACTCAAAATGTACTCGTATGTTACTACTTGGCCTGAATTGTGGAACATACATAATACGTATGTGCCCTCATAATTTTGATTTTTCCACCGTGTTAACTGCATTTTCTTTTGATGTTGCTGCAATTATGCTAATTATTCACGCGTAAGGATTAACTGAAGCGTATTGATCAAGTTTTCCTAGAGATTTGTCTTCGGGTAACAAGTTTGGTCGTACAGATGTGCTTTTAACTTTGATAACGAGACGTATTGTTGTGCATTTAATATTTACGTAAAATTAGTTTTGAAAGCAGAACTATTACATTTTTTGCAAATGCTTGTTCTTTTTTGGCCAAAGAAGTGGGAACACAAATCCTCGTATTATTTTCAAAACAAGGAAACACCTGTTTAGATATCAAACATTTACATATGAAATATTTAACATTGAAGTAAAGCCAAGCTGAATTATTCATAACTTACCTGAACAAACGTTAGTGACAACGTACAGTGATGTGAAAAATAATAAGGACACTAATGTCAAACTATAACATTTGATCAGAAAATTATTTTTAGGTAATATATTACAAAAATGAGTTCCATTATGTTTTTTAAAATTGTTGTATTTATTTTAAATTTTTTTAATAAATTAAACTTAAAATACGAATTCACCCTGTGAAAAAAATAAGGACACTTCGTGTTTTCATCTAAATAATACTATAACATTAACAAAAAAGAAGAAATTCACAATTAATACTGTTCTAATATTGTTTTCCAGTGATTAGGCATCGTCGGGGCATAGAGTCAACAAGGTTTTGACAGACTGAAATCGGTATATCATTCCACGCAGCCTGAATTCCCATAGCTGATCGCAATTCGTGGGACACTTTCCTTTAATTGAAGTTTTCACTATACTCCACAAATTCTCGATCGGATTTAGATCGGGAGAATGCGCAGGCCATTCTAATAAATTTATCTTGTTATTCCCAAACCACGTCTTGGTGCACTTTGCCGTATGTTTGGGGTCATTATCCTGTTGAAACACCCATCGCAGTGGCATATTTTCTTCGGCATAAGAAAGCATACAATTTTGTAGAATATCAACATAATCCGTTGATTTCATAATGCCCTGTATACGATGCGGTGGCCCAACACCATAGTAGGAAAATGATCTCCAAATAATGACATTACCACCGTTACCACATTTGGGTTGTATTCCGTATTAATTGGTCTTCTTACAGTATGAAGACCCCTATCTGAATTAAATAAATTAATTTTTTTCTCATCCGACCATAGAATATTTCTCCATTTTTCTTGAGTGAACTTCAGCAAATTTTAGTCTTTGTTGTACGTTCTTCTTCGGCAACATTGGTACTTTTCTAGCACTATGAGCTTTAAGGTTCTCTTTAATAAGGGGGTTTCGAATTGTTGATGTGTCAATTTCTATGTTTAAATCATTTTTTATCTGTTTCGATAAATGGATTCTTTATTACACATCGAATGATTCCACGTTTAACTGTAGGTGTAATTTTTGATTTTCTACCACGTGTTTCTCTTACCGGAATCCATTTGACTGCATTTTCAACCATTGTTTTTGAAATTCAAAGCAACCTTGAAATTTTTCTATAACAATTTCCATCTTTATGCAAATTTTTAATAGTTTTTCTTAGTTCTAGGTCACAGGTCTTAGATTTTCCTATTTTTCCCTAAAAACTACAAAATTTTGCTGTTCTTAAGTTAGAATTGAATTTAAAGTTTCACTAAAATCACTCTCCTTACCTTTTGTACACAAAAAATAACTTTTAAAAGTTTTGGTATTATTTTATTTTAGTTAATCGACAAATTGTCCTTGTTAATTCGCATAACCAAAACCAACTGATCTCTGCGTAGTAACCTATCTTTTTTTTTTTTAATGTATACAAATTCTAAGAGCAATTCTCTCATTTTACTTATTATCTTTATGAATTATTGTTGGGCATAAGTGTCCTTATTACTTTTCACATCACTGTACAATTGGGTAAATGAATTTACCCATCCCTGTATGATGCACCTTCTTCAAGAAATTCGGAATCGTCGTTAAACTGTAGGACTAGTTGGGTTAGTCTAAAAATAGAATGCGTGTGAGCTCGCTGAATCCTATATCCCATTTCTCTTTCATGGGAAGGCAATTTTTTGCTTTATGAAAATTTGTAAGCAAGAATAGTGCTGAGTGCTGCTTTTGTTCGCTGTGGGCCAGGATTAGAAAATTATTTTGTTCAGATGTTTCAATGTAGATCACCAAATGTTTGCGTAGATTCATTACTGTGAATGAAGCACAGAATCGGTACAAAACCAAAGCCAATGAATATTTAAAGCAATGAATATCGTCAGGTTAGGAAAGTGATGTCCTCAATCATTTGCTTGAATTGAATTGTTTCAACAATATTTTAAGCAGAAAGCTTTCACATTTAGAGAAACTGAATGCCTCCTTCTGTTACGGCAGTTCATAATTTCACATATGCCCACCACCGATACTTCCATAAAGCAATGAATTGCTTCACCATATAACGTATTCGCGTTATATAGAATAATTTCTGTTTCCAAACTTAACAAAGTAATTGGGAGAAAAAGATTTGCCACCAGGGTGCGACTAATCGATTACGCAAGAGTTAATTTTTTAAGATTGAAGAAAACTAGCCGACCTGACGTATGGAAAGTGCCAGTAGTTTGAAAAAAATTATTTTGGTGAAAAGTGGCAACCTTATGAAACATATGTTTTAAGTTAAGGCGCCACGTTGTTTAGTATTTTTATTTGGGCCATCAGAAGTAGACGATCTCAGTGAATTTGTAAACATGGGAAAAATTGGTCACCATTATGTAATTCAATATTTCCATTTGAAAGGTCTCAGTCCAACCAATATTAAAACCGAGCTAGATTTTACTCTGTGGGAGTTTGCTTCTTCCTTTACGACTACAAAATGTTGGGTAGCAGAGTTTAAGCGAGACCGTACGATCTGCCAAGATGAATACCGTAGTTGTCGACCAATTGAGGTGTCCACGCCAGACACAGTTAAAAAAATCCCCAAAATGATATAGCTGAAATAATAGGCATTTCAGAAAGCGCTATCTATACATCGTATATTGACCAAAGATTTGAAAATGAGAAAGCTGTGCGCAAGATTTGTGCCGCCCTTGCTTTCAATAGAGCAAAAACCTCGTCGTAGAGCGTTTAGCGATGTTTCATCGCCATAAAGCCACATTTTTGAGTCGATTTATAACCATGGATAAGATAGGGGTCCACCACTTCACATCTGAGACAAAGGAACTGCCAAAGCATGGAATGGGAGAATCGCGTCCAAAGAATGTGAAGACGGATTATCTTCAGAAAGGAAAGACCATCAACGGCGAATATGATGACATTATGGAACAAAGACTGAATTTGGCGAAAAAGAAAGTGTTGTTTCATCAATATAATGCTCCAGTTCACAGATCTACTATTGCGATGGCCAAAATTAATGAATTAAAGTTCGAATTGGTTCAGTACACACCTTATTCGCCAGATTTAACTCCCTCGGACTATTTTCTACATCCAAACTTGGAAAAATGGCCGATGGTAAAAGATTTGCCAACAATGAAGAGGTGGAGTCTGCTATTGATGACTATTTTAAGGAGATTGACAGTTCTTACTATAAGCAGGGTATAGAAGCTATTGGATATCGCTTGAAAAAATGCATCGAGAGCTAAAAGGTGATTATGTTGAAAAATGGAGAACATTTTTCACAAATTTTTTGCGTCTTCTATCTTCTTCTATCTTCTACATATTGGACATTATGTGCTCTCGCAAATAAAAGTAAAGGATTATGGAATGGCTAGTGAGTTAAAAGGAGTATCATTTGATTCGTTGAAAGTCAAATCCATGGTTTTGTTCGGCCGAAGCTGCGTCAATAAATAAAATTATTTGCCTATATAGTGATTACAAATGGAAACAGTTATAAGAATTGCCCATGTCCCACTCACACCAAAAATTAACTGTTAATGCGATATCGAATGCATAATCGAACCGGAGTTTTCAAGCACGAAAATGTCTGCGGATGAAATTAAATTACTTAGTTGGCAACTGGAATACACGTCCTTATATATTAGATGCCGCACGTAGAAAATAATCCTAAGCGCTTCGGTCCTTTGTGCTTTTTCAATTCGTCATAACAAGTTTTGACAGTATTTCAAAAGCCTAGTCTTCCCAATGGAGTCTTGGTCGCCATCTTCAGCGCCAGCCGTCGAGTTCGTTTTCGAAAACTTCATGGTGGAACATTTGGGTTCATCCGGACAAAATGATCCAGCCAACGCAGTCGCTGCTTATTGGTGCGCTTGACCACGTCGATGTCGATCCAAATCTATGGAAAATTGTTTGCTATCTCAAATATTTGACGACATTGATCTAAACGAATTTTGACAAGAGGATGATGTTCATGATAATGATGAAAACAATTAACGTATTGAGTGGTGTGTAGTGGTCTAATCTTCAATATCGGGCGAAATAACACCTCTAAGTTATTTTTATGCTAGAGGTATGTGAAGGCACCGATAGTGGCTCGATGGTTAGTACAAGCGACTATCGCCCGCCTCGATGTGCCTGACGAACACTTCAAATAGTCGAGTAATCGAAAAATCTTGTAAATGCTTCTAAAACCGTGACGTTCGGAATCGTCTTTAATTGTAGGTCCCGCTGTGTGCGACTAAAATAGAATGCGTGTGAGCTCACTGAATGTGAGAAACTCTCCCATGTCTCATTCATAAGATGTAAAGAATTTTTTTTATATTATTTATTTGATCTGTGAAGTCGTTGTTCTATAGGCATAGACAATTTTCTAGCACATGACCAAATTGCTTATTGCAATTGTTTACAATACAATACGATATGAAGTCATTAACCTTCTTAAAAATCGCCCGACACAACTCAAACAGAATATATCCTCTGATTAGTTTCTTAAAAAAATACCATTTAAATAATAACTCACAGTTATGCTTAATCCTATTATATTCTTTTGATATATTTTCATATCGTCTCAAATTATCTTTTGCTATAACTGACAGAAAATTTTTGGCACACAAGTCAACGATTACTTTGGATATTTTTTGTCCTTTTTTTCAAATTGTTTTTTTCCGGATCCCATTAAGTTCTATCGGAATTCCAATTAAAAAGAAAAAAATAACTGGTAATTATCTAGTGTTCTGTCTTTTATACTGTTGATTTGGTGTATTTCCACACTTTCAATTTCCACCATCCTCCTTATAATTCCCTTCGTACATCTTCTGCTGCCACTGCTGTGATCTACCATATTGACCTGATTAATTCCCTTGATATTGACAGCAAAAAGAAAAAAAAAAAACAAATCACTTGATATTAGTTGACAAAATGACATCCAGGACAAATAGAGTTTAAATAATGATTTGTGTGCACACACACATATACACACACATACACAGAAATACGACGACGCATAATTTCTACCGAAAAACCCACCACCAATTTTTGTTTAAAATTTTCCATTTACTCTTACGCAAAGTCCGCTCACTCTCTGCATAAAATACCTTGCTTTGAAAACCTATAATGGGTTTGCCTGCTGTACTCGTCGTCCTCGGTCGGTTGTACTCCCTCTCACAAATCATATTCTTATCCATTGGTTTTGTTGGTAATTAAGTTTTTCTTGCATTTGAACGAACGCTCGGCAAAAAAGGAAGAAGAAATATAACCGAAATGTATATGTATAAATTCGTAAACCAAACATTTGATTGTCCAAACAATGGCGGAACATTTATCTAAGTTGTTTGGGGTAGCCATTTAACCATGTGTATGACCTTTGGGTGGTGGTGGTGTACATAGATAAGCTAACCAAACAGTTGATGGCAGTTGAAGGAGATGCAGAAGTAAAAAGGCGCTAAATGAAAAAAAAACGCGCGTAAACAACCAAAGAATACGTTCAGTTTATGTTTATATAATATAATTTTGCCATTTGTTTGCAAATTTAATTTTCGAGATATCACATTGCGAATTTATTTTACAAATGTTAAATTTTAACCTATTTTGCAGGGCCACATTTGGCAGATTTCGGTGCGAAAATTAACCGTTGATTATAATTAGACCTGATGTAATGATATATATAAGCGTCCTTAGTGGGGTAATGTCGTTGCTAATTTTTGAGGTATATTTTGCACTGTGATATTTGGGATTCAGAACCACCCCAAACTTATAAAATAAACAAGATGTAGTAAAAAGAAATCCATAATTTTTGCATATCATTGAAGCATTATTTAGCATAGTTAGAATGATCATATTTAGATCAAATATGCGTCGATTTGTTTGATAATTTGACGCCATTTGAAGATAACTGGAACAATAAATTTTCACTAGCTTCCCTTGAAGTGAATTGTCCACCAACAAAATCATTCGCCATAGACAGAAACCAGCGGTAATCATTTGGTACCAGGTCCGGGCTATAAGACAAATGAGTAAGAATCTCTCAATGAAGTGTTCAGAGCTTCTGCCGAGTCTTTATCTATAAGTGTAACCTGTTTCTGGGCAATTACTTCCTTCAGAGGGTCCAGTTGTTGGCAGTACAGGTTCGAATTAAGAGTTTGGTCGTATGGGAATAAACGATTGCCTGTCAATCCCACCAAACATACATCAAACTTTTATCACCGTCAATTCTGGCGTGGCCACCGTTTGCGCCAGTTCCACACTATTCGAGCAGCACCGCTTGACATTGTCCAGCTTTTCTTCACCAGTCTCCGTCCGCTTCCGAAATTCAGTTCATGGGGTTATTTTTTACGTTAAATTATGTGGCGGGACATCGAGCTTCTTTTCGTATCCCGCATTTTGCAATTGATTCCAAATGGTTTTTTGTGCAATGGACAACCGAAACAATGCCTATATGAGGATTAGACTCGACAGTTTGAATATTTTTGAAAATTGCCCAGCCAGAGCGAGAAAACCAAAATTGCAGAGGATTGGATATTTACAGTATCAGAACCATAAATGTTATTCTTGCGTTTCAACTTTATCGGAGAAAAACTGAAAACATGGCGTTTCTTATGCCATCTAGCGTAACCTGATCGCACTTATACGTCTCGATATATAGATTACTAAAATCATCTGTTGGAATAATAATTCTTTAGATCAAAATTTATAATCTGGAAGGATTTTTTAAGTCTTCAAATCTTATATGTATGTATTTTAGTGAAAGCATTTTATTGCTGAAATTTAGAAGGCTTAAAATGGGTCCCCCCCAGTATAGTCTAATATGTTATCTAACATCTTGTTAACCCTGACTATTAGAAAAATTCAAATATAACTTCAAATAGATCTTACTATATGCAATCTGTTGAATTCATCATCGGCTCCATCGAATAGTAACGTTCAAATATTTAGAAATTACTATTTTTCCGACATTTTACTGCGAATATTTCACAATAGAACTCTATATGAACTCTGTCTTAAGAAACTTGCATAAAGAGGATTTTGTACACAAAAATCTCTTAAAAATATCTGTATCTGTATTTTTACATCAAAATATCCTTATAGAATTTTTTTTCACTTCTAGAAATTTTTCTTTAGAGCATTTTTCCTTTGAATCCATTCTTAATGTTTCGCATATCGTATGTTCTGTAGAAATGTTTTCCTTAGGAAAAAATTTGAATTCATAGACGCAAATTTCCCATTTCACTCAACCGATGGAAGAACAATGCGATCGGCTGTATTTTCTGTCATCAGCTGCTAAGGCTGTTGTAAATAATCCAAGTACCCCGTGGACACGGGTGCACGGACATACATATGTATATGCTACATGCCTACCTATCTAACCAACACCATCACCAGCCATTAGCCTCAGTCATCGACATCAGTGCGAACCTCAGCAGCCGTAATGTGGCCATAATCATACACTTGTTCTAAACTCTCTAACTCTCTTCATCGTCGTCGTCGCCATAGTCTTCGGCGGCTGCATTTGCGTTTGGGTTATTCCTTCCAGAAGAAATTGCCTAAATCAACAACATATCCATATCTTTGGGTTTGAAATGTATAACGTTTTTCCTCTATTCCTCTTTGATTATTATATGATGATGATTCTTTCCGTCTTTTGAAAAGGCTCACACAATTTTTGTTTGTTCCTCTACATCCACAATGGCACCATACCACCATCCCTGGTACTATATCTGAGCTTAGCATGTTCTCTTTCAAACAACAAAAAAAAAGAGACACTAACTCTACTCTTTTCCCATTCTGCTACTCCATGATGGAATGAATTTAAATTATAAAACATTTTTGTGAACCGTTTCCCCTATTCTTTGTCGTTAGCTAGCGTCTTCCTTCACGACTTGGTTGTTGTGGCACAACGTGGATTGGAGTACTTTTGGATTTGCAGCACAAGTTTAAGTTATCCCTTTCTATATTCTCGTAGCAGTTAGCAGTAATATTAGCTAGTGCTCGAGCTGCCTGCTGCTGCTGCTGCTTTTGCTACTTGTGCCTCATTTCTTCGATTTCGTCATTTGTGTATTCGACAAAGGAAGAGAAGACGACTCCTTCCGTTTATTGTTTATACTGTTGTGTGGTGATGGTGTTATACATACGATTATTTTAAATAACATTGAATGGTGTAATTTATATTTGTATGTATGTATATTAAAATGTACACCATCAGTACGTACACATGGGCTTATAGGTGTAACTACAAGAGTAACTTCAGCACAGTGGGTTAGGTATAGAGGCCGGCGAATTTGTTTTAGAATATAGGTGCCAATTGAAATTGTATTTTAAACGATTCTCTAGGGAAAGGTGTATCAAACGTTTGTGGTTTAATATATAAAATTACAACTGATTAAGTTAATTTAATTACTGTCATAAATGTGAAATGTTTTTGTTTAAAATTCTCGAATACGATTTGAATATAAACGCTAATTGAAGAAACTTATCCGTGGGATAACATTTAATTTAAATATTTTAGGAAAAATAAAAAACTTTTAAATTTATGTAAATTAATTTTGTAATGTAAAATGTTTTATCGCTTGCGATTTATTAGGAAAAGATATTCTAAAATTTCCAGTTTAATACAAATCAGTAACAGATTTTGTTAAAATAAGTGTTGTGTGAAATATTTTACCATTTTTAAGGTTTCTTCCTTTAAAACGTATTTAGGTCAAGAATGAACCCTATTTAAAAACAGATGATATAGACCACATTCTGATGTGACTTTGAAAATGTTTATAATATCTATGAAATCTGAAAATTTTAGTATATGCTTCACAAAAATGTCCCTTTATAATGAATTAATAATTAAGAAGAATATGAACGATTTTGTACACGAAAATTTTTATACGAAAGATTTTCTATAACATTTAACATTTGTAAGGATACAGTTTTCCTTCGGGGAGTTTTCTATATGAAAGCATATACGAATGATTTCTTTCGTATACAATTTCCTTCGAAATTTATTTTTTTATAAAGTTAACAGATAACAAATTTATTCCAGTACAAAATCTTGAGGTTATCACTTTCAAATCTTCGCCCACTGTTGTTTCGGTTACAGCAAACACCGTTAAAAATATATTGGAGATTTGGTAATATCAGTCAATAAAGAAAAAACTTACGGAATAGTAAACGGGTTTGTCTATGGCACTTTTATACACATATGTATGTATGTATAATTTTATACATACATTTATGTATATTCTCTATTCATATTGTTGAAATATCCTTTACCTTAAGCGAGACAACTAAGAACAATAACAAAACCAATAATAATAATATACATATCTATTTTTTTTTTATATATTCTTAAAATTCACATTTTATATTGTAAAACAACTGAGAACCGACACATACACACAATACGTGTCCTCTCATGTGCACAGAGGGAAAAAACGCACTGGCATACAGTGTGTAAATGTGAGGTGAGCCTCACAAACACATCCATGCGTTCATCGAACCAACAGCAAGGCAGGCTCTTGGTAATAATTTGTTGTATTTAGTTTTGCCTTTTGCAGACTTGAATATCTGTGTTCCAAAAGGCTCTTTCCTCCTTCAACCATATCTACATATGCATGTATGTATGTACGTACATCCATCCATCTATTCATCCGTACATGACGGCTGCCGGTGTCACTGGTGTTGGTGGCCGTTTATTTTGTCGGTGTTGTTGTTGTTCTTGTTGTTAATGTAGAACTTGGCTCATTTGTAAATCTTTGTGTGAACCGACGACGACGACGGTGAAAAAAGAGGCATTTTTACAATCAAACTGAGTCTAACTAACTAAACTGCTGCTGTTGCTTCTGCTGGCTCTCAGCTAAGCAGAAGGTAGGAGTAGCAACTAAAGCGACACCGTGCCATAATAATAATAACAACAACAAAGAAACTAAGAAAATATTAGCCGTTGTGGTCATAAAAATAGCACCTTGAATTTGGAATCGTTTTATAGCTACAGAATGACTGAAAAAAAATGCATCACCAATGTTGCCAGAAGCCAGAAAAGTATGTAAAATGGCAAAAAGGGTCAAAATGCTAAAAACATTATGTCAAAGTCCCAAAGAAATTGTGCCAAATTTGAAAATGCGATGTCAGAAATAAATTATATAGAAATATTCCACTTTTTGTAATCCAAACAATAACTAAAAATCGTCATTCTTTTCTTAGCACTATTGGTGGAAATGTTCTTTGAAGCTACTGCATTGAGTATCATGACTTTTTTACAGTATATTGCTATGGCCTATGCAATTTTGATAGACAGCACTTGGTTAAACAAATTGACATAACATTTCCTATGTAATGTTAAATCTGTCTGTTCTCAAGAAGTATTTGATATATAAATGCGAGGTTTAGTTTATAGGAAGATAATGTGTTATGGAAAATAAGGTGTCCGATTCGAAAAGCCGTCGACACCCCATATAGACTATTGTTAAGGAAAATAATGAGTTTCATTACTAAAGCTACCGGCACTATGAAATTGCACAAAAATATCGGAAATTGTATTATGTCAGAATTCATCCAACATTCTGAAATGGCATTTGTTATGCTATTACTATGTGTTTAAAGTGTTTTTTAGTACCTCGAAAGTTGCGATTTTTACTGGAAATTCTTTAATTTTTTACATTATGAATCATTGTATAAAGTATAGTTTTGGCTTTTCATTTTGCCTATTTGACTAGAATGATAACTATTCTACTGCTCATGCAAAAATGTTTTTTCCCCTTCTTAAAATATTGTTCTGAGATTTATTCTTGCGAAATTCCTGTCTCTTCTAGCTATTACTTTATTTGTTGTCATTGCTATCTTTTCAACCACAACTGTGTATGAATTATTATTTTAAATTTCATGATTCTGTACGTGTGTGTATCTTTTTAATTTTCCTTTTTTAACTAAACATTGAACAACGATTATTGTAAGCGTACCATCATCATACGTAAACATTAAACGTACAACAACGACGACGGTACGCTACGATTGTCTCAGATGGCAATGATGACGATTTTGGGATGGATGGCGATGATGATGATGATGGTGACGACTACGACTACGACGACGACGACGGTGGTGATGAAGATGATGGTTAGGTAGCAGACTATGTATGCTAGTTGTATGCTCTAGAATAGCAGCTTGTGCGGTGTGTGATTGCCTGTGACTTGGTTGATGTTGTGTTGTTGGGTTGTGTGTGCTTCTCTTAGGAATGGAATAAAAACACTCTCACACGTTTGTACGTAAAGCCACATGCTTGGGCTTCTGCCGCTGCTGCTCATGCACAATAACAGCGACAACAACAACACCAACTACAAAGAAAGAAAACGACGTTTATCTCTCTTGTACCGAGCGCGCTATGCTCATTATTTGTTTGAGCGCCGCGCTGTAAAGTTGTGAAAAATTTCAATTCATTAAAACACAACTAAGACGACAACAACGGGAACAACGAACGGCAAAAGAAACAAAAACACCGACCGAAAAGGAAGAAAATATAAAATTGAATCGAAGAAATATAGAATTATAGCAACAACACCAATAACAAAAAAGCAAGCGCATTATTGAGAAAAGAACATTGGAAGGAGATGAAAAAGTAGTAGAACCAGTAGGAAGAAGAGACGTTCTTCTTCTCTTCTCGGATATTAACAAATAATCAAACAACACAAAAAGAAGGAAGAAGCGCAGCTTAATCCATACCAATTTCAAAAGAATTTAAATAACGGGAGCGAAAAAAAAAATCAAAAGAAAAGAAATCATCTCTAGTCTCACGTTTAATTGTAAGAAAACACGAATCAAGTGCAAAAATATCAATAAAAATTTAGGTAATTATGCAAAAAGAAAAGAGAAAACAAAAAACAAATGAAATAAATTATTGAATATAAAAATCAACAACGGCAATAATATCAAACGTTATTAATAAAATTAAAACCTGTCAAGTGCGCACCTGTGATGTCTTGATAATTTGCAGTACCCCATAAAAAAGAAAGAAATCAATAAATTATTTTATATAAAAGAAGAAAAAAGTTTGAATTAAAAAATTCTACAAATGTTCAAGTGACAAAGCAAAACGCGTCAGTCAATAACGTCGTCGTCGTTGTCACCAGTAGCCAGCAGCTGCTGTGGACGGGGAGGAAACTGTAAAACAAAATGGAAATAATTAAGCCTATGGATTTTAGCAGTTTTACTGCCTTCTGTGAGCATTTAAATAAACTATCCAAATCAACGAATATGACACCAACTACAACAACAACATTAGCGGTGACAGCAGCAACAACGGCGGCAATGCCACCTCCACCACCACCATTACAAATGGCATCAATACCGCTAACGCTGCCACCACAACCACCGCTATCGCCATCATCATCAACATCTCCAACGCCATTGCCATCATCGATATTGTCGTCGTCGCCATCACCACCAAATCTGACAACTCCGCATATCAATGGCACAATTCACTTAGAGGTAAATTCAAACAACATTAATAATTAGAGGGAAAAAGTAGTAAAAGACGATAAATTAATATGAAAGCGAAAGAAATCGTTGCCCCTTTCTCCCGCTTCCTGGTCTGTGGCTAGTTAGATATGCTCTTGTTTGCTCCCCCTCCTTTCACTTGAATCTGTGCAATCCACTTAATACGTTCGCTTTGCCCGCGCGCTCGTCTTAATTTATGCTTAATAATCAATCGCGCATATATTGAATATAATTTTCTTCTTTTTCGTCGTCGTTCCGTTCATGTCTGTTTAATTTCAATTTCAATTATTGTTGTTTTTGTTTTTGCCTTCCTATAAACACGGTTTATTTTTTTTTGTTGTAATCTATCTTATTCCCTTTCTCATACGCTCTTTTAATGTCACTCTTGTGTGTTTTCTTTTTTCCTGTCACTCGCATCAGAATCATACACTCTCTTACACAATTGCGCTCCTCTCTCTTGATTATCTTTAGTTGATGTGCTGTATGGGTTAGTGTATGTGTGTGTTTGTTCGTATGTAAAGCGTGTTTGATGTGTTGTGTTTATTACAATTGTTTAAATTATTTCAAATAACTCTTCCCCCTTCTTTGTGCTGCATCTTTGCTTTCGAAATTACTCTCTTTATATATCACATATTGGTTGAGCCCTCTCTCGCTCAGG
>JAHXMU010000072.1:1082143-1144394 GCA_019455685.1 Philornis downsi
GTGTTTTTATGGTTAGGTTCAATACTTTTGGCCGAGATCTATGAAAAACCGTGCAATTGGTGCTACAACATTTGCACTCACACACACACATGCAAACGCAAGTACGCCACTAGTGGTAAATAGGATAACATAATCATAGTCATTATGATCATCATCATCATCATGAACGTTGTTTTATGTGTGCTTCATTTGTATATCTTTTTGTTTTATTTTATTTCATTTGGTTTTGGTTGTTGTAAGGGGCATATAGCATTTGGCAAATTCAGTACTCATAGGATAATTGAAGAGTACTGTGGTACTATTTTGGTACTATTATATTAGTAAAGTCTGATGAATGGCGGTTTCCTAAAAACATGGACTCATGGAGATTTGAGAGAGTTTTTCACATTCAGTAAGCTTATACGAATTCTATTCTTGAATCAATCAACGAGATTTACAGCATATCGACGATCATTGTTTGAGAAGTATTTAACAGACTTCTCTAAGTAATTCGGATCTCTTCCTGAAAAATGTTTAATTTCTCTTTTTCTTTATGAAATCATGAAATTTTCTATTAAAAGTGTATTTTTATGTTCTATATAATAATAAACCCACTGTATTTATGAACCTTCTTTCCTCTTCCGATAGAAAATATTTATCAAACCTTTTTATATGAAATTATGTTGAAAATGGGAACAAAATGAATGGGAGTAAAACAATTTCTAATGAAATGAGCGATAGCTATGACTACAGGAAAATTACATATATACTTTTTTATATAGAAAACAGATCATTATCTTAACATAAAAAGGTCATAAGTCAACATTTTTCATATGTACATATATGTGCTGCAACGTATAAGAAGTGCTTTTTTTTCTTCAATATATTCTTCAATATATTTCTTCATCTATATTTTAAATATCTATATAGCATGAAGCATACTACAATAATCTGTCATAAATCATGTTTTGAAAAATTGCGAGTTATGTATGTATGTATGTCCTTTCTATATTAAGGTAACGAGATGTATCATTCCACCGTTTTCGAAGAGCTACGTAGCTCCCGTATGCGAATATCGTGTCTTCCACCTATGAAAATGTTATTCTTCTCCATATGTGAAAAATCAAATTCTTTTAATGGGAAGTATGGAATATTTTTAAATTGTGCAAAAAAAACACAACTTATTCCAATAGAACACCTTTACACTCTAACATTCTTTCAAAAAAAAAAAAAAAAAAAAATCAGATTATTTGTCTATTCTTTCGAAACTATAATTCCTATTATAAATTATTAATATTTTCACTGTAGAATTGCAGTTTCTTTCTCTAAGGCGTCCCCCTTCTTTTTTGATGTATTACTAAAATTGAATTTGGAAGAGAAAACATTGTTCCCTTAGAGAAATAATACATTTTCCACCACTATAATTTCTCCCCGTGGAAATTTTGGCTGAATAGCTGATATCTTCTTCTCATGAAGAATAATAATAATAATAATAATAATAAAATAATAATATAAAAAAAATATTTTTACAATAGAAAATTTTATGTTTTGTTTATTAGAAAACATACTTCTATCACGATGTTTTTTCCTATATAATATTATATATAATATAAAAATCGAAATGCATTTTTGTTCCTTATTTAAAAAAATATAAACAGTGTGTATTTCTTTGCTTCCTTTGCTTTCTTTCAACTTTCAATGAAAAATATGGTATTTTCTCTATATTTCTCTCTCATAATATTTTTGGTACTGTGGAAGTTTTTGATTCTATTGATTATCTTTGGAAACATTTGCTTTTTTCTGGTGGGAAAGTGTCTTTTTTTCTATAATAGACATTATTTATTTACCCCGTAATAATAATGTTTCGGCCACAATGAAAAACTTGTCCTACAAGAGCCCTCTATAAATAAATTAAGCTCTTTCGGAAAGAATTCTATGAAAAAATGTGTAATATTCCCCATGCGCAATTGATTCTCTTTACCATGAGCTTTTTTTAGCCTTTCATGAAATATATTTTCGTAAAAATTTGTTGTCTTCCTTATTTTTCTAAATACTAAATAGTTACATTTTTCTATAAAAGCAGATGTACGGTGCCGATTGTGTAAGGAATAGAGCACCCGCTATCAGTTTAGAGAACAGTGGATATCATATTTCCAGAAAAGCTTTGTGCGAAAAGTTACGTATTTTTGTTTGCCGTTATACAGGGTTGCCCATATTCGACGGACCCATGTTTTAAAAAAAAACAATAAAGAAAAAAATAAAAATTTGGCGGTTGGCAATCTTATTCATTTAATTTGTTCCAAGTAGATTTGTTTACATCAATTTTTGAATATGATATCTCTCAAATGGCCGCCTCTGGCGTTGATGGCGTATTGTTCCCTTTTTGCAGCATTTTCCATCGTTTTCGCCAACATTTCGGCCGGAATAGCGGCTATTTCTTCACGAATGTTGTCCTTGAGCTCTTCTACGGTCCTTGGCTTGTTAACGTTGGGCCCATTCCAATCGACGAGGCTTGTCCGCAGGCAACAATCTTTGCGTCAATTGAATTTTGTACGGGAACAAATGCAAATCAACGCGAATAATCAGTTGTAAAGTGGACCGAGCCATGCCCAACTGCTGAGAACGGCGTTTTTGGGATGTTCTTGGGGACCTCTCAACACTGGCTCGTACGGCAGCGATATTCTCGGCCGATCGCCTTGGTCGACTTTTATTTGGCCTCTTCGGATTAGAAAGAGCCTCACCAGTCGAAAATTTTTCGTATAAACGCTTAATGGTGTTCTTAGAAGGCGCACTTCTCACATTTTTTAATATTTTAAAAGCACGTTGAGTTTTCACAATTGACTTCTTCTGTTGAATGTAAATTTCAACTATTTCAGAGCGCTCGCGTGGCGTGTATTGTTCCATGGTAAAAATCTGCTTGGACTGACGCTTCAAACGCGGTATGTCATTAAGCGATCTGACATCTCTGTCAAAAGTTATGGCGTTGCCAGATGGGTCCGTCGAATATGGGCAACCCTGTATACATACACTTTTCCTATGAAGGGTGTTTAACGCTTCACTGAGGAAAAGTGAGACTTTATATGTGCATTTATTTTTTTCTACAATATTCATGTACGATAATTCCTCTATAAAAACATATGCACTTTTTTTATAACAGGAAATGAAATCTTTATGGGAATGTGGGACTTTTCTTTTGTACACATGATACAATGTTATTGTATAATATTAACGTGATTTCTCTATAAAAGAAATTAAATTCCATATTTGTTATCTAAATAGCAAGGTCTTTCTATCAGTTCCTAAAACAAGTGTTATTTTTCCAGGAAAATTCCACGTTTTCCCTTGCAAAAGTTATGTATTTTTACGTGCTAGGATATATATGCAGATTTTCTGGAAAAGCAAGTTAAATCTTTTCAATGGAAAAGTGAAATTTTACATGTGTTTATCCAACGAAAAATACTGTTTTCCTTGCAAGAAGGCTAAGTTTCTCTTATAAAATAAACCTATGGAAAATGTGCTTTTTGTTGTTGAAGGATTTCTGATTTTGTGGGAAAAATTTATTGTTGCCTTGAATTGTTCCTATGGGAAAATAAAAAACACATTTAGTTTCCCATCGTGCAAGAAGATTCTATTCCTTTTTCCTGGTTGTCGCTTTCTCTCACGTAAAGAATTATACTTCTTCAATGGAAAGGATATTTTCTTTATGATAACAAATGACAAATTCTACAAAGCTAGTTACAGTTTTATTTGTCATCCCTGAGGCTGCTTATGAAGGTGTACTATAAAAAATGCAAGATGTGACAAACATACATGATGATGTAGCCGATTTTATTTTATTTAAAATACACATCAAGCACAGATAGATACGCCAAAGGAAGGACATCATCATGGTGATGATGTTGATGACGATGGAGCCGACAAGGACTAAGATGACAATAATGACGTTGACAATGTGTATGTGTGTGTGTGTAGTAATAATGCTAAGGAGAATGATATGAATTTGTTGCTGGAATTAGGGGTGCAAAATGAATTTTTACTCTTATTTTTATACGTATTATACATATACATATATGTAATGTATATATATACATGCACAATTCCTTCTCCCAAAGCCATCGTCGCTGGGCATTGTTAATGTTCATTATTATTGGGTATAGTGTAGTAGTCAGTCAGTCAAGTCAGTTACGAGTCACTACTAATGCCTTAGCAGCGCTGCAACAACAGCTGCGGCAGAAGAAAATTTATTCCGTCTTTTTTGTTATATCTGAATTCTCGTTTATATTTTTGGGGATTGTCTTCTTTACTTTTATTCGGAGTTTTGCGAAAACATACATATCTATAATTGTACACAGTTAGTGATTTTTCATTAAAATCGGTTTTCGGCGGATTGGATAGGAAGGGATATAATGGGATGGAAGGGGAAGGGATATTTTCCCTCTTTGCATTGTACGAATATAAAAGAGTGGAGCATGTCTGATACTAGGTGATTGGGTATAGCAGCTACCACCTCCCTTGGTATAGAAGGAGGCAGTGCAATACATAATTGAAACAAAAACGGTAACAACAATAAACCTAGAAATATGAGACATTTGGAAATTGGCGCGTGGTATACTAGCTAAGTAGAGGATGAATAGATATTCCACCTTTAAGACGGGCGAAAGCAGTCGCATAGTGTATCGAAAAAGTTACCAACATTCCGGGATGAATTGCGGCTAATACAGCGGACTGCAATTAAATAAACAATGTTGGTTAATTTTTCTTTTTTTTCATTATTTTAAAATGAGAACCGTTAGAAATAGTAACATTCAAAACCTGATAGAAAAATCTTAACCTGAAAGAGGACCACAAATGCTTTGTGTTCCAAGGTCCTTCTAAGGTGCGACTTTAAATATACTGAGGAACAAACCAAGGGTAACTACCATTTTTCAGAATTGGTTCAGCATGCCACATGTTTAAGATATTTCGGTAGAAGTTGTCCAAAATTGCCATTTTAGGATTTTACATAGGAAAGCTTCTCACCATCAGAGTGCTTACATGCGTTCTGTTTTTAAAGTCAATCAACAAGAAACACATCTCACCCACGATTCCGGTTTGAGAAACTTTCTAAACTTGTCGGTTACCCGACTACTCGAAGTGTTCGTCAAACACATCTTGATACCCGTCGCTTACAGAACGAAAAGTCGTTGTAACCGGTCATGGCCGATCACAACGATTTTTCACAATTCTATTTTCCGAATCTCTTTCGATTTCCGAGAAAAAACTTTCGTTCTTACGAAAGTTAATAAAGGAGAACTCATTACTGTATGGAAAATATAAAGGAAGAAATAAATATGTTTTTTTTTGCTAAGTTTATTTAACATAGTTAGAATGATCCGATTTAGGTCAAATATGCGCCGTTTTGCGCCACTTCTAAAGATAATTCTATTATGCCTCTTCCATAGAAACCATTTTGAAGGTAATTCCATTATCCCCCTTTGGGGGAAAAGCTGATCAATCAATTTGCACAAGCTTCTATTGCGGCGAATTTTCCAACATCAAATGCATTCGCCATAGACAGGAGCTTCTGTACTCTTTCGTTGTTTTGATGGAAGAAAGAGTACAGAAGCTCCAGAAGCTCCGCATGACGATAAACGTCATTCTCAATTATTGCAATAGCTAAATAATGTTTTTGCGCATAAATGTATTTTCCAAAAATTATGATTTCAGTTCTTTATAAATAAATTTCCATATCAGAGCAATCTAAATATGTAATTTCTACTATTTCTAATGTACAGAAGTTAACAATTTTTCGGTTTCATAAGTAAAGTTAAATAAAACACACATTTATGGTTTCGATGAAACTTGTGTTTCATTATAATGCTTAGACCTGGGCACTTATGAAATGCAATGTCATTTAAATGACCGCCTCTAGGTTGGTTGGAGCAATGGATCCTTTTGAGGTAGTTTTCGACCACTTTTTCGCACATTTTGAACGGTACATTTGGGAATTGTCCGCGTAAACACGGTCTTTGACGGTCCCCATGCAGTTTTGAAACCACTAAGTGGATAACCCTGTATTATTAGGTGATTCAATCCAATGACAGCGGAAAATATAATATTGATTTCCAAAAATGCCTGCTCTTATTGTTTCGATATTTTTATGGGAAGGGTTTTACTACATTAATTTAATTTAAACTTTCCCAAATTAAAAAATGTCCGAAACAACATTAAATTCTTTTTTCTTAGTTTAGGTGGTTTACGGCAAATGAAATTTCTAATTACATTCTATGCCTCTTCTTAATTTTATCTATCATGTTGCAGATTTTTTTTCTGCTGCGGTGTAAATATACTATGTATGTGTTGGATAAGGTGGAGGGGGTGGCTGATATTCATTTACATTTTCATTTATTATTTGTTATATGTTCTGGTGCTGCTTCTTCCCGGTCGAAAGCGTCTCCTGTTTGTTTTTTCTACATATTTTTGGTGGCTGTTTGGTTGCGGCGCGTGTTTGTTGTGGGGTTAAAAATTAGAACTTATGCACTTAAGAGTATATCACACGAGTGGTTATTAATATTATTATTGTAGGTACGTACACATATGTGTGTATGTGTCTCCTTCTCTCTCTCCCCCTCTCCCACTTACTCGTTCTCCCTTTCTCTTTCTGTGATACATGTTGTACGATATATATGCACCTAGGGGTTTTTGTTTTGAACCCACGTATGTACGTGCACACTAAACAAATTTCAATGATTTCGTTCTCCTCCATGCGAGTGTGTAATATGTGTGGATTCCTTTCTTTTCATTATTTAGTTCAAAAAGGATAAATGTGCCGCTTGTATGTATGAGTGTGTATTAACGGTTCTTGTTATTGTTTTTGTCTTTGGCAGAGAGAATTTGTGCCAAAACCTAGTCTACCTTAGCTCCTCATTCACTTTGTTTTTTTATTTTTTCTTCTTCTACTTCTCTTACGGTTTTTACACAAAAGTCATTTTTAATCGTTATTTTTTCCGTTTCATTTTTTTTTTTCGCTTTCTCTACGTATATTCAGTTGAATGAGTTATAAAATGTCATTTACATGGCTAATTTATATACGTACATATGTATGTACATGGAAATGTGTGTTTGTACATGTACTCGACAAGTACTCAACTTGTGTTCTACATATATAGACAGACGTATAGGCAGGTCTCGTAACAAAATGTACTAAAATCTCAAAAGCGACAAATGAGAAATGAAAAAGGTCATTTGTTATTGGAATTATAATTCATTTTAGAAATTCTAAATATGTAATCTACTGTAGTGACAAATGTGTTTAATTATCGATTTTTGTTGTTATTACAACTCCTTACTACACTTTTTCCAAACATAACAACAGAGAAAATTGCAATTCCGATTCAGATAATAAAAATGCATTTAATTAAAAGGATGGAAAGGAACAAAAATAAAATTTGATAAGAATTTAAAGTTCTGAAGTTTTTCTGAAAAATATGAATGGGATTTCTTGAAAATCCTTGTTAATGGTAACGGCCAGGCATAAGTATTTTTCGTTTAGACACCGTGGCTGAGACTTGAGATATGAGTAATGTTAAAAGTAAGGAATTCAAAGTTCTGAAATACTTAAAAATGATTGAGGGAAGATTCTTCTTTTAGGCGCAGTGGGCGAGAATGTTTGAGGTTCTGAAATTTTTGAAAATATAGATGACATTTCTCAAGAGCCCTTCCTAAAGCAACGTCCTGGTGTATATTTTGTTAAAGGAACATTCTTTGTTTAGGCACACAGAACGAAAATGTTATACATTTTGTAAGTAAAGAAAAAAATTAAGACTAAAGTTCTCAAGTTATTCTGGGTAATAATTGCAATGCCATGTTACAGGTTTGGTTGGGGGAGATTATTTCGTTTAGGGATATTTTCTGCCACATTTGCAGAATTTTTAGGCTTTCACCTCTAAGAGCTAGGGAATGTAGCTTCCGGTACCTCTTCATTTGCTCAAAAAGCGATATGAATATTAAAATATCGTGTAACCTGGGAAATTCGCCAATACATGTAAAACGGGATGGCACATCAATAAGTTGTTCAAAATGAAATTTAATTGGGTATTTATTGTTGACTTGTTTCATTTTAATTTCTTAGTTCTTAGAAGTGTATTTTCAGTTCTATGTGTTCGATCCATAGGTTCGCCAATTTTTTCAAATTGTTTTGTTTGACCACCTTTTTCGGGAATAGAGATACGAAATATTGAGCAAATAAAAATTATCCCATTCTTGTGATTGTTTTTCTTTCATAATTTATTTTTGAGCGTCTTCCCAAAATGACAACTGGTCCAAAATGTAATATGCGACTTCTAATTGTTCAGAGAGCAATCTAGGCACTCAGAAAATAAATATAAAAGCAAGAAACTTAAAAAAACGGGCGCCTTTATATGCAAAATCATATTTCAGAAAGATAATTATGCGTGTGTACAGAAACAAATTTTGTATATAAACCGAAGTCTAGTTATCACACGATGCAACAGTGCAACAAGCTAATACACGGTTATAACGAATTATGCTTATAATGCCCAATTTTTTGCGATCCAAATTTTGTATACAACAAACACTTGATCCATCTGAGAAAATTGAGGCACGATAAGTTTAAAGCGAACAAGATAAATCATTATGAAAAAAATAATTACATAGGGATTCTAACCGTGGGGCAGCAATTTTAAGGGTGAGAAATAAAAAATCTGACGAACTTTTTCTGATTTCGTTCAAATAATATAAAATTTAAAATACGTATATCAATTTCGGGAACTTTGATGATGAAAAAAGATAAATCATTATCAAAAGAATGTATTGAGTTGGTTTGTTCTTGTCTCCCTATCAAAATTTGGGAATGTAAGTCTTGATGTTTTGGCGAAACTTCATATCCGTCATGTCACGTGGCCCAGTGTATTTTTACATCACAGGATACAAATTTAATGGTCGTCATGTTTTCAACCAACCGTGGCGTGATGGGTTAGTGTACGCCACTGTCGTTCGGATGATTCCAGGTTCAATTCATTATTTTATTCATATCATTATTTGAGCGACGGCCACCTCGATGTTTTTTTCTTTTTGCTCCTATAATTGTATTATTGAACCGCTCTCTTATGGGAGCCTAACAATAAGTATTTGAATCTTAAACCTAATCATCGACGAACATATTTCTTTTCCGCGTATTTTTTTAACTGGATGTTTTTGTTAGTGTAGTCTTTTGCCATCGTCAGGAGACCAAACCGACCATGGCACCTTGTGCTTTTGTAGCTCGTACGATTAAGCTAACAGCTTTTTTATGAGATCGCAAAGTGGCTTGTCTGAAGTCTGGAAGGTGCTGCATGGTTTACGAGGTTTCTAACTAGGACAATTGTGTGTTGATCTGTCCTGGCCCTAATGTTTTGCTTTAATCTTTTCTATCTCTTTCACATAGGGTATTTTCAAGTTCTCATGTATATTAAAGTTTCTCATTCTAACGTAACACCTTTGATTGTACCCTTTGCATTTTATCCACGTTGCTGTGGCTTGCACTGCCCCAGAGTTGAGTTGTGTCTGACGAACTCTTCCAGTAGTCAGGTAATCCACAAGTCTTGTTACTGCTGCTCACAGTGTGACATTCGGAATCGTCGTCAAACTGTAGGTACTGTCTGTCGAGTGAGCCTAAAGAAAGAATACGTGTAAACTCAATGAATGTGAGAAACTCTTCCATATCTCATTCATGGAATGCAAGGGAATTTGTTTTTGTTTGTTCATGATTGTATTTTGGTTTAAGATTTTATGTTAGCACTTTTTAGTAGCGAAATTTTCGATTGCTTTACATTTACATTACATTTTTTTTACATTATTTTTTAAGTATGAACTTTACTCAACAGATTTTAAAATTTATTGTATTTAAAGTATAAATAAGACCGAGAAGAGATTCTCTTCTCTAGATCACTACCTTTTTTTTTAATTTGCCGAATGAATCTACATCTAGAAATCGCTTTGGAACAGATAAAAAATGGTCAAATTAAAAGACGTTACAACAGAGTGTGAAATATAAAAAGAAATAAAATAATTGAATATTCGTTCAAGCTGGTGAAATCAATATTTCACCAATAATATTTTTATGCGATTTTTCGCAATGGCATTTTGAGTAACAGTTTACTCCGCGGGAAGCTTTATTTTAAAATTTTACAGAAACCGACAAGTAGAGCAGGATTGTTTTGATCGTGAATTCAAGTTTCGCCGATAGTTGAGAATCGATAAAGATACGCAGTTAAATTATCTCAAAACAACTTCGAACATTGCTTTGAAATCGTCAATCGATCACTCGTACTATCAAGCATTTTAGTCGTATTGTCGATAGAGGTTGCATATTCAAGGGCTTGTGCAAAATTACTGTTGCAATGGTTTATGTCTGTCGCACAATGTTGCTTTATTATCAGTCAAAACAATATCTATCGTTGGGTTTGCCAATGACTTTTGTAGCACCTCAGCCTCAGTGTCTTAAGTGGAGTAGTATCATCAGAATGTTGCATCCGTTCTCAACTTAAGGACATCTCGCTAAAATTATCATAAAATGTTTACTATCACAACTTCTAACTTTGCTTTAAATGTTTGTGTCCTTTGGAGCCAAGTTTTAACATAATTTCTAAATTCTGGTCTTCTGGTCAATTTTGGCAGCTCTTTGGCCTCGGAACACTTATTGTTTGAACTGTAATCATCTACACAAATCACCTTAGTTATGCATAATTATATTATATAATGATCTTGACACATAATACACAATTTATTCGCATGCTTTCATTTTCAGCTAACTATAACTGAAATTTTACACACATTTTTAATTTGACTCGTAACTCTCGCTTTTCATTTCATATTATCCATCAATAGCTTGTCATTTTCCTTTCTCCCCTCCATGAAAAACATTTCGCCATAAATTTAAAATTCTCTTATTTATACTTTTTTTTTTTTTTTTTGTTTACAGAAAATGGAACGTCAGGGCAAGATGGAAATGGTTGCCAAAGAACGTGAGATGCAGCGTTTGCAGATAATACCCAAAAAATGGAATCGTCGTGAGGAATATGAATTCCTGCGTGTCCTAACCGGTTACGGTGTGGATTTACTACCACCCAATACTTTGGTACCCGGCACAAATGCTTTAGTTCCTGACTGGACTAAGTTTAAACAAATGGCTCATTTGGAGCGCAAGAGTGATGAGACTCTAAGCGATTATTACAAAGTATTCATTACGATGTGCAAGCGCCAAGCAGGTGTTAAATTAAGCGACAATGAAAAGGGTCTCGAGGGTATCATAGAGGATATCAGTGAGGATCATGCAAAATTGATATTAGACCGCTTGGAGTTGCTGTCCAAATTAAGGGAGATAGCCAAACATCCTCAATTGGAGGAAAGACTGAAATTCTGCATGGTTAATGCTGATACGCCTGACTGGTGGGAGCCCGGAAAACATGACAAAGAACTGGTGGCTGCCGTTCTCAAACATGGTCTTTACAGATCGGAAACGTTCATATTTAATGACCACTCATTTTCATTTGCGGACTCGGAAAAGAGGTTTATTCGCGAACTGGAGGCTCAAATACAGCGCTCTATAAAATTGGAAGCTTTGAATGCTGAGAAGTTACCCGCTGCCGCTGCGGTTAAAGATGAAATTATCGATTTAGATGAAGAGCTCTTGACCAAGAGTAGTTTAATAAAAAAAGAGAACTACTCGCCCATTAAATCGGAGCCAAAGGTACAAGCGAATGATATTAAAGTGGATGGATGTAAAAATGAACCTGCAAATGAAAACGATGTCAAGTCGGAAGACCTGACAATTAAACGTCCTAAAGATGATATGGAATGTCAGGATCTAACAAATGATGATGAAGATGAGGTACCTTTGGGGAAACGAAAGGCAAAATCAGTTGATTCCGACAACAAAGACATAAGTGAAGAAGCAGATGATACCCAGAACCAAGACAATGCTGAAGACTTGGGAAGAATGGAAACAGACGAAGATAACGTAGACCAATTAGAAGATCTATCTAAGCCTAAGAAGGAAACATTAGAGGCTGATAAATCCGCCGACATATTAGATCACAGCGATGTCCCAGACAACAAAGCTAAGGAAGGCAATAGCGAAATTGAAAAGAAAGATTTAGAAGCCGAACAAGAAAGAGCAAATAAAGAGGTTAAAGAAGGTAAAGGAACATCTGTTAAAGATGATGCAGATAAAAGTCTGTCAATTGACAAATTCAAGGAAAAATCAGAGGAAGAACCTAAAAAATCTTCAAATGATGAAGAGATTTTAGATTTAGCTACTGCCACTTCAGGTTCCTCCGATCCAGACGATGAAGAGGTCATGAAAGAGAAGGAAAAGGCCGTTGAGGAGGAGTGCAAGAAACAAGCCGCAGAGCTCAAAGCCCGCTTTCCAGATTTGGAAGTTATCCAACCTGGAGCTGCTAAACAGAAATTGGAAAAACCAAAACTTGAAATGTGCATGATCAGATGGTTTAAAGACTTCGCTTTAGAAAGACGCGTCTGCCATATTGTCGCCTGTATTGAAACCGGCAAATGGCCAGTAGATAAAGCATATTCGGCCTTGTCTGGCTGCAAAGGTATTGAGCTTAATATTGGCCTTCATGAAGCCATACCTCATTTGAGTGTGGCAATCGAAAAGCGCTCTGCTACACCGGATGTTATTACTATAACTACCGATCAAGGTGTTACGAAACATTTACCAGCCTCACAAGTGCAACAACAGGCGGCTGCTGCAACAACAGTTCCAGCACCTCCTCCACCGGTAACCTTACCACCAGCTCCAGTGGTGACCACAAACAGCAATACATCTGCTAAAACGTCAGCACCTACGACGACGAACATATCATCCATGTCGGCTGCTGCAGCAGCTGCGGCTGCGGCTGCTGGTCTTACAGGACTAGATGCTAATAGCTTAAATGCTGCCATGGCGGCCGCTGTTGCCGCTGCTGGGGCTAATGCCAGTGCATTAAGCGCTCTATTGCCTGGCATGTCATTGAGTTCGTTATCGGGTCTAACTATTCCCAACGCTAGTAACAATTCACCTGCCCCTACTACGAATACAAATACATCAAATTCTGGTAAAAAACGTAAACGTCATATTGCAATTGATGTTGAGACAGAAAGAGCCAAGCTCCATGCACTACTGAATAGTTCGCAAACATGTAAGTACCTCTTGGTCGAATGACCTCAATTTAAGGGTTTGTTTTAAAAAATAAATACAATCTTTAACGCTTATTTAATTTTTATTAGTAGCTGCTAAAGATTGGGAGACTGAAATCGCTAATATGGCTGCAGCTTCCGGAGGTGGGACATCATCAAGACGTTCATCATCCGCAGCTTCTCCGGCATCTAATTCGTCTCTTGCGTCAGCTTTACAACCGCCACCGGCCCATCAATATGCCCCTTTGAGCAGACAAACATCTGGGCAATTTAACAAACCAGCTGTGCCGCCATTGAAAACCCCACCCCCGTCTTCAATGGGAGGAGCAATGGATTTATCATCAAGGTGAGAAAAGCCCATAATTATTCTTTAAACAAGTTGTTGACTAGCTACTGTTCATTTACAGTTTGCCAAAAATGAATATGGCCGATATTATGAAATCAGCTTCATCCTCAGGAGCCATTGATTTAAGCGAGGTTCAAGATTTCTCCATGGGATCAAAGAAGTCATCATCTTCGTCCTCCAATCAGACCTCTACTTCGAGCATACATGCGGCTTTAAGCTCTGCATTCCCCTCGATGGCCAGCAAAGGTGGTAAATTGGACGATACCTTGAATAAATTAATGAAAAAGAATAATTGCGTAAGTTTAGGAATAATGAAAACGGCGTTGGCTGATCGCCATTAATTTGTACAAATTTCTTACTTTTGCAGACCATTGAAGAACCTGTAGTGGGCAAAGAGAAGAAACGCAAAAAGTTGGATGAAATTGTTTTGGGTCTTTCAGCTGCCAAAGAACAGAAGACTTTCCCAGATCCATCGCTGCCGTCTTCAAAGAAACCTCAAATTCCACCCAGTGTCTCTGTAACACCGGCCAATGTGCCGTCGTCTATGTCATCGCAACAACAGCAAAATCAAAAACCCTTTACAATCACTGTTACGACAGTGCCCGGAAGTGAGTTTGAGTCTCTGAGCTTTACATTTTACATTAATCTTGATCTCCTGGGGATTTAATTTATATCCCCTTTCATGGACTGTATTAAATGAAAATTTTCTATTTCTTCGTTTATTCTCATTCTGTAGAGGGCAAAAGCAGTTCATCATCCAGCGGTGGTCAGACGTCTTCTTCGGCAAACTCAGCGAATTCGGGACTGTCAGCTTTGCAAAATATGGCTGGAATGGGAAGTTTGTCAGCCAAAGACAGCCTGAATGCATTGCTGGCTCAAACTATGGCCACCGATCCACAGACTTTCATTAAACAACAACAGAAAATGATGCAGTGCCTCCCACCAGGTCAACGTAAATTGTATGAAAGTATGTTGGCTGACATGGAACAGGCAATGAAGTTGAAGTAAGTCCAACGTGGTGAATAAATCTGTATGAATACAGCTAATTCTACTTTTAATTTCTTTTCCAGTACTAAATATGGTTCTATGGACACCAAAGTCGACAAATGGTTGACCGACATGAGCTCACCGATGAGTATGGATTACGCAGGAAATAGCAACAACACACCATCAACCAGCTCGAATAGCAGAAGATCCAGTCGGCAACAATCCACGCCCACACAACAATCTCTATCAGCATCGCAAATGTCTTCAAGTAAATCATCGGCGTCAGCGTCTCATAGTCAGTCGGTTTCTAACCAACAACAGCAGCAGTCTATGGGTGGACCGCCACCTGGCTTAACCGGCGACGAACCCGTGCCGGTGATTAACAAACAAACGGGCAAGCGGTTGACTGGCAATAAAGCACCACAACTAAAGAGATTGATGCAGTGGTAAGTTGAAAACCTCTGAAGAAAATTTCAATTTATTTAACAATTTGTTTTTCCCCTTTTTTTAGGTTGACCGAAAATCCCAATTATGAAGTCGACCCCAAATGGCTGGAACAAATGCAAAATCCCATGTCCGCCCCATCGCCCAAACCTATGGACGCACCAAGCTATTCAAATTCAAATAAGAGCCATACTGGGAGACCATCTTCCACTTCCAGTAATGCGTCGTCCAGTAGTCACTCCAACTCACAGCAACAATCGTCGGCACAATCTTCTTCGTCCGGTTCCGGATCGTCGAAGAAATCGTCAAGGCAGGCAGCCATGGACCAAGCTAATGCCGCAATGCAATTCGGTTCTTTGGCGGGTATAAACCCCAACCTTTTGGCTAGTCTACCCGGCCTAGGGTCATTTGATCCTAAAAATCCCTTAGCCGGGTTTGACCCTAAAAATCCCTTGCTATCTATGCCATTTGCCGGTATGCCCGGTATGGGCAATATTCCCGGTTTAGGAAATTTAAATAACATGAACTTGTTTGCCAGCTTAGCCGGTATGGGTGGATTAGGTAACCTAGCTGGCATGGATGCCAACTCGTTGGCCACACTTATGGCAGCAGCTGGACCTGCTTTAAGCGGTATGGGAGGCTTAACGGGATCATCTAGTTCGTCAGGTGGATCGGGCAAGAATTCGGGGCAAGGTTCAGGTTCATCTAACAGCAATAAAAAGTCTAAGGCTGAGTTACTACAACAAAATGCTGCCGCTGCCGCTGTTGCAGCTGCTGCTTTGGGAGCATCAGCTTTAACGGCAGCTAGCGCTGGATCGGCCGGCAACTCGAAGAATTCGGGTCCGACAGCATCACAACTGGCAGCTGGCTTCCCCTTCTTGTTCGGTAATCCTTCTTTGCTATATCCTCCCATGGGTATGGGGGGCTTGAATCCTTACTCTTTGGGATCTACAGGTCTGGGATCAACTGGCTTGGGACCAGCATACGATCAATTAGCCCAGCAATACTTAATGAATGGTGCTTCATCTGCTGGCGCAACAACAACCACGCAAACAAAGGCCCACCAAACGCAATCGAAGTCCTCGAATTCAAGGTCGTCATCATCTGCCAGCGCTGCTTCCTCGGCTGCTCAAACTGCGAACCTTATGAATGCTATGGCAGCAAGTATGGCCGGCACATCGAATACTGGTTCGAGCAGCTCCCAGAGTACCTCGTCCAGAGGTAGACAGTCATCAGCTAACCGAGCTGCAGCCCAGGCTTCCGCGGAAATGGCCCAGCTGTCAAATCTGTTAATGCCACCTGCCGACGCTCAATTATTGGAACAATTCTCTCGCATGACTAATATGGATTTGGCCCAAGCTACACGCCTCATGAATTCTCTAGGCATGCCCCCTATATCGGGCGCCAGTGCTCCCTCTACATCCAGCACAAGTGATAAGAGATCTTCGTCAAGTTCATCGAATGCCGCCGCTATGGCCGCTCAACAAGCAGCCAAGGAACAGCAGAAATTGATGGAAAGTTTGGCCAGAGGCCAATTGCCCACCGACTTGGCCACATTGCAAGCATTGTCTCAAGGGAAACTGCCACCATCTATGACAGGCGCCTCTTTAGGCTCGTCCGGTAACAACTCATCTTCCAATAACTCATCCAGTAAGAGCGCGAAAGCAGCAGCTGCCGCGGCGGCTGCTGCTGCTGCAGCATTACCCCAAATTCCTGGCATGTCCGCTGATTTCAGTCAGGCTTTCTTGGCCGAGATGGCAGCGCAGGCTATGGCAACCGCTGGAGGACAATTACCCCTTACCGGTCCAGGTTCCTTAGCCAGTTTAACAGGCGGTTTGGCCGGTCTAACGGGCGGCTCATCAGCAGCATCTACGTCATCGTCTTCCTCGAAAAGACAAAGGGAACAAGATGCTCTACCTAAGGATGCCTTCCAAAAACAAATGGACTACTATACCAAAACATTGGGCTTGGGATCGGGTATATCTCTAATACCCACTTCTGCTGCGGCTTCAACACTTTCTTATTCAGGCTCATCATCTGATGATCATCACGTCAAGTCGAAGAGGCAAAGGACTGAAACATCAACATCATCACTCAAGGACGACTTGAACGCTGCTGCAGCATTAGTTGCCGCCGGCTTTCCCATGAATCTAGGCGGTGGCATGACTAGCATAGAAAAGAGCTTACGTGGTAGTTCCTCTGCTTCCTCTTCATCGGTACAACCGGAAGCGGATAAAGTGACATTGACCCCCTTGAATTCTGCCGGAATAGCGGCTAATTTACCATCGCAAACCACCATAACAATAGCACCACCCATTAGCTCTGGAGCGAGCTCCAGCAGTGAAAGGTCTGAGCGAAGCGAGTCACGAATTTCACTGACCATAACAAATGCTGCTGAGGCGGCGAAAATGCCACCTCCGTATGAAGAAGCCGATGAACTGATAATTCAACCAATACTCAAGAAACCAGCTCAACAATCTAATCAGCAACCGAGTCCATCCACCTCCGCCTCTTCTTCTGCTCAAGCCGCTCAACAAACACCCACCTCAACAGCGAACTCTGCTGCAAGTTCAATACACGGCGGTAGTGTAGAAGATTTGGCAACGGAATCTGCTAGTAACAACACTTCACATGAGGAGACACGGCGTTCATCGGGCAGACTAAAAAGACCACGATCGGGCGCCGATCATTCCCTAATTGCAGAGCAGCCACCCGAAAAAAGACGGGAATTGCGCTCGACACGTCATACACGCCAGTCATCTTCCGGCAGTGCAGACAACTCCCTAAACCTATCCACTAGTAGCGAAAACGAAGAGAAACAAGAATGAGTTTTAAGACGTTTGAGGAGTACATCTATAAATAAATAGTAGAAAGACGGCCGACTCCAGAGAAATCTTAGAAGAGGAAGATATTGTAAATGAGGGAGGAATAACGCTGCAAAGAAAGCTGTTTAGTAGCAAATGAGAAGAAATTGCAAGAGTAGAGTAACAGAAAGCTAAAAATCAGAGAGCATTAGGCTAGAACTCTCCATGAAAGTAAACTGATTTGAACATAAAGTGAGTTTAGTTATAAATTTAAGCTATAAAAATATTAGTTATTAAATAATTAAAGAAAAACAAGAATAACGTTTTAAAATTTTTATGGTATAATTCAAACAAAAAAGTAAAAAAAAAAGAAAATCACAAAAAAAAAACAAAAAAAAAAAACATTTTTTTTTAATTTTGTAATATATAAGATATATTTCTTTCTAATTTTATTTTTAGTAATTTTACTCATTTTACAAAAAAAGAAAAAAAAAACAAATACAACAAAAACTACATTTTAGCAACTTTACATATAAAGTAATCAAGAAAATAACGAGAAGAGCAAATGTTTTTATAAGAAAATGCGAAAACAATAATTCATTAGGCATAATTCTGCGAATTACATTAATATTTTCTTAGATCCGTCGGTCATGTTTTCTAAGCTGCTGTATTTAAAAGGGAATATGATCGATCATCTTCTGACAATTTATTAACGAATTCATAGAATAGAAACAAGGATCAACCCAGTTTGGATTCATATGTATTACGTTCTTTCCATATTTTCAATTGTGGCGACAATATACAAATGCTGCTGTGGTTATTTGTTGCAATTGCACATATGGTCATGGACCTAATGCGGCCTCACTGGTTTCCTATTCTTGACACACATACACATATACATATATATTTTTAATGTTTCGATTATATTTTGTAATTTATTCGATTTCCACTTGTAAAATTATAAAATAGTTCACTAAAATTATGCTATTATTATCTGTAATAAACTATAACAAAAAACTTATTTTCATATATAACAAATGAAATGCAAAAAAAAAAATATAACAAACATGTAATTTTTTTCATAACTTTGACAAAACTCTTTACAACAAGGAGGGATTTTGAAATTTGTATTTGTGGAAAAATGTCGATCGAAATGTTTACTTTTGGCATCACAATTATCGCGTTCCAGCTGAAACATTTCGAAATGTCGCTCGGTCATTCAGCTGCTGTCGAAAAATCGGATATTCACAGAACAATGATAATTCTAACAAAATGAAAAACAAACGAATGAATTGAAATTTCCAAACTATAATGAACTGCGGCAAAAAAAAAAAAAAAAAACAATGGACAATAAGGAGAGCTCAACAGTTAACAGAATTGTCACAGAATTCCATTCCAATCGAAAGTAGAACTAACGAGCTATTTTACTTCTTCAGAAAGCGAAAAATTATTTCGGAATGAAATCACTGTTGGCTTCCTAGCTGGAATTTTAACATTTTTGTATAATTAAACGCAAAGAAAATAGTTAAAATTACTTTTATACTATTTACTTACATGGTATTGTCTTTAACTATTTTTTTTTTTTATTTTCTAAATTATAATTTTTATAAAATTTTATTTTAATAAAACTATTACATACTTTACAAAATTACACATTTTCAAAGATTCCATATTTTTAAAAATTACATGCTTTCAAAAATTAAATATCTTCAAAAAATAGATATTGTCAAAAAAAAAAACAATTAAATATCTTTAAAAATTACCTATTTCCAAAAAATAAAATTTTTCTTCGAACTAAAAGAAAAAAAATATTTGTGGAATTTATGGAGTGGAATGCAGCGAGAGTGTCCGGTTACCATAGGCCTGCGAAAGGCACTGTGTGCGCTAAAATCTTTTGACAAAGAAATCTGACGATTAACTTTCTGAATCCGATAAAGAAAATGAAGACAGCATCAAACAGCGGTAAACAAACAGAAAACACAGGAACGTTTATACTTTTGTCGATCGGAATTATAACCATTCCGACCGAATTTTGTAACACTCGTTTAAGATTATTTTTTATTTTTACAAGTTCCATCGAAGTAAAATTGTAAAAAGAAGTCCCTGATACTAAGAAATCTGTTTAGGCCGGCGAGAGAGTCGTAATGATCAAGGCAAAAACCATGTGGCGGGTTGTGACACTGCACCAACCGGTCGAAGCGAGTGTTTGCCCATTTACGCTACAGGACAATGGTCGAATGGTTATCTGAAATATGTCTTTTGTACGCTGTTCAGTATAAATTCCCAAACGTGAGTGAACATTCTTGTGAAGCACTTCATGCGAGGGTCAAAGGGAATTTTTAAAATTATATGAATAATCCTTTATAATTAAACAAATTCTAAATAAAAATGAAATTAATCGTCATCACTTTCGAAACGCTGTGCGCATGTTTATGACCCCTGCATCGACATTTAATGTGGTAGGAATGATTTGAAATGGACGCTCAGTGTGCACATGGCCTACAATTAAGAAAATTTCAAACAAAATGGTTAAATTAAAAATTCATTGAAAATCCATTTGAACTCTTCTCAAATGTATATGTAAAATGTCACTTTTATATGATAGTTAAAAAATCTCAAAAACATTTACAACTTCCCCAAATATAAGTCGGAATTATATTTCGAACTTTTTAAAATGTAAATTGAAACTAAAAAAATTGAAAAAGGTCCATTGGAAAAAAGAATAGCTCAAATGACAATTCCACTAGAGGTATATAAACTTTTTGGAACTCTAGGCTAAATCATAATTCTAAAAATACTTTAAATATTTCGGTTGAAGTATCGGTATTAGGCGTCATCTCCGTATTAGTTTTTATTACTGGTACAGCTTTTTTATTTCTCTCTATCAGTATATTTGGAACTGGCGCACAATTAAGTAGCAGTTTTAAATATCGCTTCCACACTAATTCTTTATTATGGAAAGTGATAACTGCAGAACAACTGAGCCAAAATGGATATTGAAATGATGCCAAGGAGCTAGATCTTTTTTAGAAGCAATAGAGTGATAAAACATCAATACCAGCGGTTGTGAGCTTTTTAAGGTCATAGCATATCAATGACTTCAATTTTATACAAACAGTTCTATAAAAGTTCACTGGCAAGATATGTGTATCGCCTTTACGCACTGTGGGCAATAAGCGCGGCTGTTTGACGATTTCGAAACAATGTTTGGAAACATATCTGAGATGAAGAATCAATTAAGGTTTACAAACTGAACCAGATTCGAAGATGCTTGGAAAGGCGATAGCCACTTTTTTTATGCACGCGGTATAGTCGATAACTTTCTACAAAATATCAATTGTGATAGTTATGAAGCCTTATGGACGGACCTCCTTGCGATTACTGCTAAAGCATTCCCATTTGGCGGAGGAGAAAGTACTCTTTCGGTAAGACATCGATGGTCAAATTAAACGAATTTCTTCTTCATTGAACATATTCGCCTCATTCAGCCAGTCCTCTGCCAATATATCTTTCTGGACGGCTTAAAAAGGATGGAGAATTGTTGGATCAAATATACGGAGCTGAACAGACGTGAAATAAGAATGAAACATTAGTTTTTCCAGCTTCTTATTAGCCTGCCTTCAGACATAATTAATATTCGATCATCGTGCCAAAAATACTTGTACCAACACTATGTGACAGTTCCTTTGCAAGTGCGAATTAAACTAATATTCTAATAATTCATGAACTACACAGTTTGATCGTTTCCTACTGGATAATTTCGCTTGTGTTGAGGGGAGTTATTTGCATGGCACCGAACGACTAGTTTTTATGTGTCTTTATAATGCTTAATATGAAATTGTAGCTTTTGCTGCATTTCATTCAACTTTATATAATTGTTAAATCATATTTTTTTTTATAATATAAGTTACAATTTTAAACTACAAAGACCAACATTTTATAGATGTCGATTGTTTTTCTTTTTTTTTCATATTGAGAACTATCAGAAAGTAAACAATAGAATTCCATGAGTGGGAATTGGGAATATTGTGTCGTAAGTACTTGTACCAAACCTAAAATGTATAAAGCCAGTTCCGAAACTATTTTCTCACTCTAAAAGATTTCGAACATTTCTACGATAAATTTAACTAATACAAGAAGTGACTTCTTGCGTATTTCAATAATATTCCTCATCTATTATTATCCGTTTGAGCCCCTTTTTTTTCTTTGATATTGCCGTCAGATAGTTTGCTGTCCATCTTTTTTTCATTCTGAACGGGGAAATAATTATCGCTAAACTTATTCTTTTTTCTACCTTTTTTTTGAGCCATTACTTCTAAAGCATCTCAATTACTTAGTTAATTAAATCTTAAAAAATTACTTGAAGTTACTAATTTTTAAATTTTTCCTTATATTATGGAGTAACTGTAAATTCCAATTAAACTTATAATTCCGTATTTTAGGACGGAAAACATACATAGTGAAAAATTCTAAGTAGATCGTCATATTGTAACTCATATTTTTCTGGTATTAAGATACACAAACTTTTTTATAACATTAGTATTGTAAAGTTGTATAATGTATTTGTTATTGAATTATTGGGATTAGTTTGTTTGCTAGTGACACTGGAACTATCTCATATTTGACTAATTCATAAAGTGATTTTATGTTTCTCTACTGGTAAATTCTACCCCCATTTGTATGAAAAACATCCAGTTGTATGGTTGAGAAACATTAGTTTTTATGTGCTCTCATGTTACTGTTGTACTTTTTCTTTAATTTTGTACTTTCTTACTTTTCATTATAACTTGATAATCATTAATCCTTTTCATAAATGTTTTTTTTTTAATATAAACTTTAAACTAGAACTCATTATAATAATTGTAGTGTTTTTGCAAAACATCTTATAGAAACTAATTTACTCTTCTCAAAGTGAAAACAAAAATAAATATTTATTTGGAAGACTATTAACTTTACATTCGCTGCTGTGTAATGTGTTCTTGAAAATCATGGAACACACCCTTTGAAATATCATTAAATCTTTCAGAAAAGTAATTATTTCTAACTATTGAACCCCTTCCTAATAAAGGAAAATATTAACAAATTTTAAGAAAGCGCTTATTAAATTATAGAACACAAATCAACAACAACAAAAATATAAAAAAAAAAAAATTTACAAAAATCCCTAATTGCATGCTTATTATTATTATTCAATTGTATTAACAGAAAAACAAGTTGTTTTTATTTCTTTCCTAAAGCACAAAAATATTTAAAATAGTAAAAAAAACTAAGGCAAGAATTAAAGCATCTGAAAAAACTTTTTTTTCTGGAACAAAATATTAACAAATTTTGTAAATATTAAAAAAAAAAATTGCTTTTTAATTTAAAATATCTTGTAATAAAATTTGAGATTTTAATTTAAAGCTTCTTAAATTCAATAAGGTTTTCTTTGAAATTGGTATGGTCATTTTGGTTTTAATTATAAAAGTATTATAGTTTACATCATTTGTTACCATATTTTTAAAATATTTCTAAAGAAAATCTATAATTTGTTCTTAAATTAATAACATATTTTCGGTTTATTATGTTATTTTACAAACACAAAAAAAAAAAAAAAATCAAATATAGACACCAACCGATAACAGCCACGAAATAATAGAATTTATCTTGCAATGTCAAGGCGGATGGACGACGATACAGAAATAAAACGTAGTAGTAATTCATAAACCTGTTGCTGCATTATATTATTACTATGATTATTATTATACTATAAAAGAAAATACAAAATAAATTAAACTAAAACAGAACAAAAATAATATTTTATAAATCCAATTACAAGCAATAAGCTCTGTTATGAACCATAAAGAAGTAACAAAACAAAAAATACACAAAAATAACATAAACCAGTATAAATACTAAAAAAAAAATTCCTCTCTCCATTCAAGAAATAAAACAAAAACAGCAAAAGAAAATATGCGATCATTTATAATAAATTTTCTTTTATCATTTAGTAATTACTATTTCTAACTATAAGTATGATTTAATGATTATGATTATTATTATTGTCATTAAAAAACAAAAAAACAAAAAAAAAAACATAAACCAACCACAACAACTATCACTACATCAACAAATTGATATTGAATTATATATACAACAAACAAAACAAATTCTAAAACAGAAATAAAAATATATAAAAAAAATTACAAAACAAAACTGTTAGTTTTCATTGCTAGGAAAAGTTCACATAATTTCGGTAAGTATACAAAAAAATGATTATTTCTTATCATTTATGAGGAGTACTTTAAAAATTGTTTAATTTTCGCAATTGGGCACTCCATTTTCGATGCAGGCTGGTACTATGCTAATTGTGGTAAAATTAGTGGTGAGGTTTGAAGCTAAATTTTTATTTAATACAGTTTTCGCGGAAAATATTTTATTTTTATTTTAGTAGGTGGAAACGACAATCTTTTTCAAATATATCATCGGACGTATGACAATGACGTATTGCCAACCAATACAAGAAAAGTTGGCAACGCCACTAAGTTTCTTCATGAGGAAGGAATGTCTCGTGGAAGTTTTCTCCTCGTGAAAGGAACATAGTAAAGACGGAGCTTCTCTCGGAAAATCATCAAAATTTATAAAAAAAAACGTTACGTGCCCTTGCCACTCTTTCGTCAGACGTTTATGGGGGAGTCTTAATTTGAAATCACTATGAAAAGATTAGAAAATCGTCCAAATTAGTGTGAAGAACTTTTAAAATTTTTTTTTTCTTTTGACACTTGTAACCGAAAAGTATTAAAAATAGTACAAATGCTATGATTTAGTGCTACGAGGACATTGAATTAAAAATCTGTTCAAGCGACAATGCTTCACTGTTGATTATAATTTTACTCAATATTTCGGTTGTGATTTCTAATCTAAATATTTCTTGCCAACTATAAATGAATGATATTTCAAAAATTATGCCACTTTCGCAATTGGACTCTCCAATTTCGAGGTAGACTTCGCTCCAGACAGGAAATCGTTCAAACTCATACGAAACAGAGGTCTAAGGAGGAGCGTAATTTGGGATCAGTATGAAAACTTCGAGAAATCTTTATGAAAATAAAAATACTTCTATCTAACTGTAAGAAAGATTTTTTTTTGCGTTTTGACGTTTAAAACCGAAATCTATTAGAAATAATGAAATAGACTTGATTTAGTTTGACATGACGTCATTGAATTTAAAATCTGTTCAAATGCAGATGTTCCCTATTGATTCTAATTTTACCCAGTATTTCGTAAGTGGGTTCTAAGCATCTTCAGAGGTTATATAATCAGAATTTTGTTGCTATTATAACCAGGCAACGCATTTGGATAGATCTCAATCTCAAGGTAGACTAAACACCGCAACCGACAACCAAAATTGTCAATAAAATCATAAAATATAGAACTTCTAGACTAATTTCGGTATTCTACATAACATCGTTTGTTAATGCGTCTTTAAAAATTTCAATAGAAAATTTTTGAACACGGTCACTTAAAATTCTTTACTATAAACCGGGTAAAGGCAAAATACTTATTTCAAATTTGATATGATATTTCTTTTTTGACGGCTGAACAGAGGTGCGAAATGAGAACAGAGCTATATCGTAGTTGAGTGCTGTAAAATGGATTCAATGAACTAAAATTGTAAAAAGGAAGCTCTGATTGGAATGTGCTCCTTTGAAGCAGCTTAATTTGTCATCAGTGCGAAAACATAGGCAAATCACATGTGAGAAACTTTGGATAGATCGATAGATATATCTCCATAATAGCAAAAAGGGGCATATTTTCTCATCTCGGAAAAGAGTAAGAAATCGTTTATATTCGTATGTAATATTTTATTGCTTTCATCTCCTAAGTTAAAAATCACAAGAAAGAGTTCAACTACAGGATGTTCGTCGGGAAGGTATACTAATTTGTTTGTTTATAATTTTTGATTAAATAAAAGAGAATGGATCTTATATTGATAAATGTTTCAATACAATATCAGATAAATGTCCGCCTCTGTTAGCCTCATAAATGCGAGCCCTTTTGAGCACACTTTTCATTACATTCTCACACATTTCACACGGTATTTTATTAATTTCATCACGAACATTTTGTTAGAGTTGCTCAAGCGTTTCTGGTTTGTTTGCATAAACCTTGCTTTTAAGACATCCCCACAAAAAGAAGTCCGAAGCAGTCAAATCAGGCGACCGTGGAGGCCAATCAACATCACCATTTCTTGAAATAACTTGTTTTGAAAAGAGGTCTCGCAGTAATTCCATTGTAATCCTGTTGTGGCACCGTATTGTTGATACCACATGTTATTCAAGACCAAAGCATGCAGTTGTGGCGTTAAAAAGTTTTCAATCATATCACGATATCACTCCTCATTGACAGTTACCGGTGCGCCGTTTTCAGTTTCAAAGAAGTAAGATCCACTGATTCCTCCTGACCAAATTGCACATCAGACTATCACTTTTAATGGATGCAAAGGTGACTGATGAATAATTTGAGGGTTTTCCATTGCCCAGAACTGACTATTCTGTTTATTCACATATCAACTTAGTGTATGATTAAAAAGTGATGAAAAAGTAGCAAAATAATCCAAATTCATATTAAGAACTTTGATTGCGATTACTCTTAGATAAAGCACTTAATCGCGAAAGATGGTTAGTTTAAAATCAATATGAAAAAAATTGAAAACCACTATGAAAAGGAGCTTAATTTGCGGAAACTATAGAAAACTTGAAAGATCACCATGGAAATGTTGAAATATCGTCCATATTCATACGCAAAAAGTTAAATGGGTCTACTTCTCAAACTAATCGTCTAGTGGCAAATGAAGCTTCCTTTGTTATTACTATATACATATACATACAACTTGGGAAATCATTTGTAAACGTCTGGGAAATAGTCCGAGTTCATATTAACCACTTGAAGTGCGTCCAGTTACAAAAAGTATTATGAAAAGACTGGAAAGAATGGGAACTGAAAGCTCAATAGCGCTTAATTTGATATTACTATGAAAGACCTGGAAAGCTGTAACAAAACAGAGAAATCGTGCAAACTCAAATGAAATCTTTGAACACATTTAACTCCCAGGCTTGAAAAGTATCCATAGAAGAGTAGCACATCGTCCATATTCGTAAACAAATATTTATCTGCGTTTACGGGCCAATTTATGATCATTACAAAGATAAACTTAAAATTTCATTGCGAGATGTTTGAAAAATCATCTTTATTCATATTAGAAACTTAAAGTAATAAATATAACTTTTAAAAAGAATTTAAGACCCCAAAAAAACGAGCTTTATGAGCCCTAACTGATATGAATAGTTTCAGTGCTTTGTCTCATAAACTCCGCATATGATGACAGAATCAGCTAATTTGTGATCACTGCAATTTAAACACTTTCCATTGTACTTTTAACATGTTTAAACATTTGAGTCAGCACGGCTCAGAAAAACTAACAGGTGTTATGATTATATTGTCAGGTTATACAAAAACTCATTTGAAAAAAAAAAAACATTTTGGTTTATGGATACAAATTGTATTGCTATGGTATATAAATGATCATTTTTAAGATCTTTAAAATAATTTTTGTCAAACAAAAATGTATTATTTAAAACGTTTACTTGATTTTGATTTTACTTGATTTCTTTGTATATAACGGTATACCACATAATCGATTTGACATTGTTGCTAGCTATGATCTTAGTTCTGATCACAGCCCAATCTTATTAAATTATAGAGTAGCTACAGTTAAACAAATTGTTAATGCTAATATATTTACTCCAAGAACTGACATACAATCATTTCAATATTGGATTGAAAAACATTTATATTTAAACGTTCCCATAAAGACGCCAACTGAATTAGAAGAGGCAGTTGAAACGTTAACAAAATTAATACACGAGGCTGCTTTTCTTTCCACACCGCAACAAAGTTTCCACAAATTCCCAAATTTTCTTGTATCTTTTGAAATAAGGCAACTCATCCGGAAGAAAAGAAGACTAAGAAAAGTTTGGCAAAGAACCAGGAGACCGGCTGATAAGACTAACTTTAATAGAGCTTCTAATGACCTAAAGAAACTTTTAAAAGATAATAAAAATGAATCCGTTAGAAGGTTTTTGCGGAACTTAAGCCCAAGTAATAGTGGTGACCATAATCTATATAAAGCAACCAAATATTTGAAACGGCCACAAAAAAGAAATGTTGTCATTAAAGACGTGAATGGTTACTGGTGCAGGTCAGATTTAAGCAAGGCCGCTGCTTTTAAATGCTATTTACAGGACACATTTACCCCATTTGCATTTTGTGAACCGTCTGAAGCGAAAAAGATAACTGACTTCCTTGACATTCCTTGTCAAATGTACCGACTAATAAAACCTATAACTGTACGGGAGGTGGAAAGTGAAGTTAAAAAATTAAATTCGAAAAAGTCTCCAGGATACGATCTCATAGATGGAAAAATTTTAAAGTTACTACCAAAAAAAGGGTACATATATCTTACGCTTATCTTTAATGCAGTATTAAGATTAACACATTTTCCTACTCAATGGAAAGTAGCAAAAATTGTAATGATACTGAAACCTAATAAGCCTGAAAATTCAATATCTTCATATCGACCTATAAGCTTATTGCCCATAATATCAAAATTGTTTGAAAGAATTTTTCTAAAGAGATTGGCCCCCATCATTGAAGCTTTGGGAATTATGCCTGAACACCAGTTTGGATTTAGACAGGGACATTCAACACCTGAACAATGTCATAGAATTGTGAAAACGATACGGGATTGTCTGAGGAAAAAACAGTACTGTTCATCGGTATTTTTGGACATAAAACAAGCCTTCGACAGAGTGTGGCATAATGGTCTCCTTTTTAAGATTAAGCATATGCTGCCAACTCCGCATTACCTTATCATAAAATCTTATTTGAGCGATAGAAAGTTTTATGTAAATGTAAATAATGATGATTCTCAGATTGGCATCATCAAGTCCGGAGTTCCTCAAGGAAGTGTATTGGGACCGGTTTTGTACACCATATTTACGTCAGATATGCCAACCAATGATGACGTAACAATATCAACGTATGCAGATGACACGACTATTTTGGCAACTAGCGAACAGAGGCATCCTTTTTGGTTCAAAAACAACTAAATACTTTACAAGTTTGGCTTAAAAACTGGAACATTAAGGTTAACGCTGAAAAATCAACACAGGTAACATATACACTGCGACACGGTGATTGTCCACAAGTTTCAATAAATGGTGAAACAATTCCTTCAGAGAAAAGCGTTAAATATTTGGGATTACGTATTGATAGACGTCTTAATTGGAATGCACACATTAAAGCTAAAAGAAAACAGTTAGATTTAAAAACAAAGAGAATGTTCTGGCTTCTTGGTCCTCGATCTCAGCTAAGCTTGGCGAATAAAGTTATACTGTATAAAACAGTTTTGAAACCGGTGTGGACTTATGGAATTCAAATATGGGGCACTGCCAGTAAATCCAATACAGAAATCCTACAGAGATACCAATCTAAGACCTTACGATTAATTTGTAATGCACCATGGTGTGTTACTAATGACGCTATTCACAACGATCTTCGTGTTCCAAGGCTAAGAACTGAAATTAGAAGATATAGTACTAAGTATGTCGAAAGATTAAGTTCCCACACAAATACTTTAGCCATATCGCTTCTTAATGATGAAGATGAAGTAAGACGATTGAAAAGACTGCATATACTTGATCTACCATTTTTACAATAATATAATATAATGTAGTATTCACTTTATTCAGTTAATTATTAAATATTGTTATTTTCTTTGTATTTTTGCATATACGCCAAGTTGAATGAAGCTTGGTAACTGTTGATATTGGAACTTATCAACTTTAGTATTAACCTTAATTGCTCCACTTTTGACCACTACAATAGGCGAAGAGCTTTCACAATTCAACTCTTCGCTATTCTAGCAGTCTTGTAATGTAGTTACAACTTTGTATGTTACAACTTACATGGGCAGTTGTCTTTGTAATCTCTTCGATAAAGGTTTTAATTTTTGACCTCTGGCTCGGAATTATCTGCACAATAAGAAGAAATATTTATTGTACAAGAAACTGGAAAAGAGAATAAACGAATATTAAAACTAAAAAGGTTACATTTGTTTGGCGACAGTCAAATCTGTTTTGGACTCATTTGTTCGCGATTTCTTTTTTTTCTCATTCCCATCCCTTATGAAATTATTTGCCGGTCCCTCCTCACCGCGCATACAGTAACTGTTATTCTTTTTATACATATTTTACAAAATTTGCTAAATGTTTACTTATAAATAGATTGCAAATAAAAGTTTTATAAAAAAAAAAAAAAAAAAAATTTAAAACGTGTTTGTTGTTGATTCGACCGTGGCACGATCCCTTGTTCAGTCCCGCATACATCCACCTATCATTATTTGAGATGGGATGCGAGGGAATTTGTTTTTTTTTTTGTTGAACCCAGTATTCTGGTGCAAAATTTTGACAAAGAGGTCGGCTTCCAAGAGCTATAAAATACAAACAATATGAATCAAATGTGGTCTTATTTCAAAACACAGTTTCTCTTTCGATATATACATTTGTATATCCATATTACCATTTGTAACTACCAAAGTAGATAGTTGTCTAACCTTAACGAAGTGTCTGTTGACTGGCAAATATAAACGGAGTGAATTAGCCACGTTGTGTCTCACTCCCATTCCCATGTTAAATGCGTCAATTGAATGTAAGGAAGGTGGATAGAGTAGTAGTCATTTTAAATAAGATTAAAAGGAATACATACATTATGGCCTTACATTAATTATTTTTTGCAAGACAATACTTAAAAGCGTTTTTCGCCTGTGAATTTATTTTCCCCATACGAAACGAATGCTATTCCTAGAAACTACGGCAAAAACATTTCGCAATAACATTTGCAATAACATAACATTTACTGATAAATTATTTAGTCGACATTTCTTTGAATGACCAACGTTTTTATTAGAGCAAAGAACTTTTTATTTGAAAACCACAAAAAAAAAAAAAAAAAAAAAAAAAAATACGGGTCGAACTTGGTCGTTTCTGCAGGAAACGTTGTAAATGCCCAAAGATAAAGTCCTAAATATATTGGTTATATCATTAACTCACTCCGAGCCAATCAAAACGTAATTTGCGTATAGATTTCCTGGCATAGGAAAGAGCTAGGCCTTCAAAACAACATCTCTTGTGCACTTTAAACGCCAGAAACATTATGTCTAGAAGCTTATTTTATCTTCCATTTTCTCAAAATAGAAATAATTTAAAACAAACCCCATTATAAAATATTTTTTGACTACAGCGTTTTTTTAACTCTTATTTCTTAAAATTGTTATTATTATTATAAATTATAATAATGTATTATTATTATTGTATTATTTGTTTAATTATTTTTCATTTTTTATAAATCAAAAATTATCGTACATTTCTTATAATTTTATAATTTAAATATATATTTTAAATCATTTAAAAAAACTGCGTAACTTTTAATAATTTTTTTGCGGCTCTGCAAATTTCGTTCCTTTAAATATTTTTTTTTAATTAAAATTCGGAAGATATTTTAAAATAACTTTTTGCTTGTGGCTCTGAAAATTTTAAACAATCCATTTTCTCTCGCCAACTATTTTTGTACAGTACATTTTTCACAAAACAAAACATTTTCACAACGTAATGCAAAATGTAATAAAATCGTAGACATTGAGACTTTTTTGCAAAAATAATTAATAACGAAATTAATGTCATCGACCGTAACGGCTTCAAGAGAAAATTTCTGCAATAAAAATTTCTGAACATAAAATTATACATACAAAATTGTTAAGTTTTTAGTTTTCTGCAATGTATTTATGTTTTGTGATATATTCCCTGATTATAAAAGGTGTCATCTTTATTTAGTTTGTCTTAGCACTTTTATTCTATTTCATGCCTGCAAAGCTTAGACCACTGGTTGCATTTAAATTTTGCTAACACTTTCTGATCAGCAAAAAACGATGTCTTACCGCATTGGATATGAACTGGAGGATGCCTATCGATCAATGCAGTTTTAATTCTATTGTAAAATATTTCTTACAATGTATGTATGTATATGTGTATGCATAACAAAGCGAAATAAATCTATGTTTGCTTGGAATTAATGTCTGTGCACAAACATTGTAATTGCATATACTTTTTATTGAATTTAAATTCAAAAATAATTTCCTTTTAGTGTTTTCAATTACAATTTATCGTTATCGTAGATACATTTCCTTTTCCTATGGCATATTTTTCAAACCTGGCAATATCTTTTCTTCCTCTTTTTATCGTAGTTCACTGAGATTTAAAACTTTCGGTCGAACACTATAGATGTCAGTTAAATAATATAAGTCGGAATAATGAGCAAAATGTTTGTTAATGTTTCTGCAGAAAATATTTGAATGTTTACGAATATCATTCTATAAAATTTTATGCGGGCATAATGAAATTATTGCTGAAAAATATGTATTAAAATTACTTCGCAAATGCTCGTTTTCGATTAGTCAATCATTTGCCGTACGCGTAGTTCGCCGGCGACCTCTCTAATAGTGTCGCTCGTGCTTGGTTCGTTTGGAAATGTGTTTGTGTTTTGGCGCTGAAAAGATTAGGTTATCGAACAGTCATTTCCTTCTCTGATTACACATTTTTTCGAATCTGGCAATAACTCTTTCTCCTCCTCATACTTTGTGATTCACGGAGATATTATCGGTCGATGTTATTGTTTTTGTTTTGATGTCGTTGTTCATGTTCGGTTCGGTTCGTTTGCAATTGTATTTAAGTTGGAATGAGTTGGAGTTAGCACAGTTAAAGTAGATCGTGTTTTGTTCTGTGTAGGCAACGAAGGCAAAGTGAACAAAAAAAGGGTAAGCTTTTAAATTCATAATAATATTCTTTAAAATAAAAAAATTATTGAGTATTTGAGGGAAAAGCCCATTTAAATTTGAAGATAAACAGTTGCCTCAAGTGCACTGCCATGACTTTGAAGCATAGAAGTTAAATTAATATAGAGCAATTACTTCGTTCTGGGTTTCAGAAGATAAAATTAAGAAGAAAAAGAATAAGATATATAATGGAGTTTGATAACATTTTTGGTATTTACTGTTTATCAGATATATCAGCCTTCAGGCACAATATAAATCTTCCCCTTAAATTTTGGAGACATTTAGTTTACTTGAATCTACGAATGGTATCTTAAATGGACGAGATGATTTATCTATAGTAATTTCTATTCTATGGTTTATAGTCAGCTGTAATGAAAATGTAAGTAAGTAACCTATGGTATTGATTCTGGTGAAAAATGTTTTGTTTTGATCTGCCTTTTGCCCCTAATTTCTAGATTTGTGTTCTATGTTTCTGAGATGGTTTTACGTCCATTTCAAAACATACCGGCATTGGAGAGCGCAAAAATGTTGATTTTTGATTTGCTATAAGGGTGATAATGTTGCCTTGAAATTGGCAGGTATTTTTTTTTTTTTTTCAGCCGACATTCTTTTGCATGTCTAAATTAAGTATGCTTATGAATTATTAAGTAATTTAAAAAACGGCTTAAATTTTCGGAACGGATTTGATCGGTATTTTTGCCCACAATTCCAAACTTTCCGAGTTATGGGTCCCCGAATCTGGAACATGCAATATTACATAGCTCCCTTATTTTTATTTGGATCTAGGCCATATAAAGGTGGGAATACACGACATGTATTTTACATATCGCATGTCACTTTTTTGACCCGTCTGTTTTTCGTATGTCTGTCAAAATTATGAAAAAAACGCGGCGTTCAATTTTATGTGTCCAAACGTACATGTGTAAACCACATAACATTGTCATTAACAGCTGATGTTGTTATGATACAAAAAAACATTTTTTTTAAAAGCAATCATTAATACTTTTATTTATACTGTTAATAAATTACTTACTTTTGCGTTTTGTCTATTCATTTTAAATTATTTTTATTTTATTTTTTTTTTTTTTTGTAGTCGTTGAACACTTGACGCTTTGTTGTTTATAATAAAACAGCTGACGGCGATACGGTTTACATACAAAAATAGAGCACGCTCTATTTCAAAAATTGCCATATATATTGCATATGGCATGGTGCATATGACATGTTTGACAGGGGCCACACGGCATGCATAATTTTTTGGTATGTAAAAGTGACATGCGATATGTAAAATACATATCGTGTATTCCCACCTTAAGCATCATAATGATGATTATTGTCTAACTACTAAGGAAACGCTATTTTTCGTAAGTTTTATGGCATTTTTAGCAATTCATTTTGATAAATTCCATGTTCGAGAAATTAACTAAAACTGCAGGTAATTCTTCAAACAGATTTTTGAATATTTTGCTAATAAATTAAGAATAATGTAAAAAAGTAGTTTAGTTACATTTCAACTACATTTATATTTGTAATTGGCAGTGGTACTAGAATTAAAAGATATTAAAAGTGCATTATTTAATAGCTGTTATTAAATACAGGGTTATCCATTTTTTCGTTTCAAAAATAAAGTTAAATAAAACATACATAAAGCTATGATTTCGATTAAACTTTTATTTCGTTATAATGTTTGGACCTGGCCATCATGTACGAAATAAGATGTAACTTAAATGATCGCCTTTACACCGAGTGGATCTTTTTGAGGTAGTTTTCGATCACTATTTCACACATTTTGGGCGGTACTTTTGGGGATTATACGCGTAAACACGGTCTTTGACGTAGCCCCACAAGAAAAAGTACAATAGCGTCAAATCGCATGATCTTGGTGGCAAATTCAAGTCGACAAAACGTAAAATTACGCTTTCTGGAAACTTCTCATACAATAAAGGCAAAATCGGTCATGTTGAATCACTTTCGTAGTGAGTGGTTGTTAAACGATCTATATTCGTAAATGGCACACCTTTTTGTACGAAGAATATTCATTTTCTATTTAGTAAGTATTTATTTACTCGTATGCAGGAGGTGTGATAAAAAACGGTTTTTTTTTTTCAAATTTCGTGAGTTGCGTATGTTCGATTTTCGCATTTTTTTTTCTGTTATGTTGGTACACATGTCTGTTTTATATGTTGACAATATCAGCCATTTTGGATTGTCAGTTTGTTTTTGACAAATAAAAAGGTTAGTCGTGTTTTGGTGTGCTCTTCGATTTTTTACTATTCGAAAAAATGGATGAAAAAACTGTTTTACGTTTTGTGCAAAAAATGAAATTAAATGTGCAAGGACATTTGAAATGTTGACTGTGGCGTTTGGCGAGTCTACTATGAGCAGTACACAAGTTCAATTGTGGTATAACCGGTTTAAGGAAGGCAGAGAAGATGCCAATGACGATGCTCGTCCTGGTCGCCCGAGCACGTCAAGTTCGGTCAAATGTGAAGGTTTTGCTCACTGTTCCTTCGATTGCAATGGCGTGGTGCATCATGAATTCTTGCTACAAAGTCGTATGGTCAATAAGGAATACTTCCTTGAAGTTATGCGCCGTTTTCGCGAAGCAATTCGTCAGAAACCCACAGAATTGTGGAAAATCCAATCATGGATTTTACACCATGATAACGCACCAGCTCACACATCGACGCTTGTGCGTGAGTTTTTGACCAAAAACAAAACCGCAAGCATGCGTCAACCACCGTATTCACCGGACTTGGCCCCCGCTGACTTTTTACTCTTCCCAAACTGAAGACGCCGATGAAACGAAAGCGTTTTGCTACGATTGAGGAGATAAAAGAAAAATCGAAAAATCTGAGGGGGACTACATTAAAGGAAATAAAATAAAAATTGATGAATAAATAAATACTTTTTGGAAAAAAATTGAAAATGGTTATTTTTGATGATCACACCTCGTATAAAAGTAAAGCAATTCTATAAGAACACTTATATAAATGATGCATTTGCAAACAAATTTTCCATATGAAAAGTATACATAGACGCTTTTTTAAATCTTTATGAATCGAAACACTTTTCTATGATAAAAATGGACACCTATCTAGCATCTACAACACATTTTCCGTTTAGATATCCATAAGCTCAATTTTCTATGACAATATTGATTACGAAAACAATCTCCTATATGAAATTTACCTAGGAAGACACTTTCTACTTTAAGAGTCTATGCAGACACTGTCCTATTTTTCTACAAAGACGCTGTTACATGAAGACTCCAGACGCATTTTTCTATTTACAAAGTATCTGTTAAAACACTGTATACATATATGAAAAGTGTTTTCGAAGTCACTTGATTCGCGAAATATGCACTGATGCACATATTGTCTTCTTGTTCGTACCGACAAATTCCAAAACCTGACAAGGAAGTTGTACAGAAAAATTTAAATGCTTAAGATCCAGAGTTGTATTACTTGCCTGCAAACAGTTGGGGCCGCCTTGCATTCCAGACCCAATCGCAGGTCCAGTGGGCTGGATGGAGTGCCGGATACCGTCTTGCGAAAAGTTGGCTTACCGGTTTGGACTTTTTTGGCAATATTGTTTAACCATTGCATAAATTTGGGTTACTTTCCGCACAAATGGAAGGAAGCAGTTACGATTCCTATTCGTAAGGCGGGTGGTGACCCGAGTTCGTGCGGTGATTACCGGCCTATATCCCTCTTATCATCGTTTGGGAAGCTTTTCGAGGGCTTTATTCTGAGACGAATTTGGGGCACTATTGAGGAGAAGAATATTCTTCTCGACGCCCAGTTTGGCTTTAGAAGGGGGCTCTCGGCCTCACATGCCCTGTTTGTTCTTGGGGACTTCGTCACCCGGGCTTTGAATAGAAGGTACGCTACAATCGGGGTAAGTTTGGATATTGCTAAGGCCTTTGATTCTGTTTGGCATGAGGGGTTGATTTTTAAAATGATTAGTTTTGGGTTTGATGTTAGTGTTTGCCGCTTGGTTTCCAGTTTCTTGCGGGATCGTTCATTCAGAGTGAGGGTTGGGGAGGCATTCTCCTCTGTTAGGAATGTGGTTGCAGGCGTACCGCAGGGTTCTCTCCTAGGTCCAGTGCTTTACAACATCTTTATGGCTGACATTCCTCAGTCATCTAATGGGGAATTACTGCTGATATATGCAGATGACATTTTTGTTGCAGCTTCTGGACCTAGGGTGAGGGCCTCTAACGGGAAGCTTAACAATTACTTGGCACAGATTGGGCGTTTCTTCGAGAAATGGAGACTGAGGGTTAATGTTGCCAAGTGCAACTCAATTCTATTTAAGGGCGTAGGTAGACAAGTTTACCCGAGTATGAGGAGATATTCCCCGGATGTAAGGATTGGCGGTGAGTCGATTGTGGCTGTTAATCAGCTAAAATATCTAGGAGTGATGTTACGCGCTCAATTTGACTTCAAGGGCCATGTTGACCACATTCTGGAGAAGGTTAGAAAAATTTTCCATAGCTATTTGAAAATCCTGCGATGTAGGAATGGTCTAAGTAGGGAAGTTCGTCTATTATTATATAGACAAATAATAAGACCCATTATCGCTTATGCTTTCCCCATTTGGTTTGGAATCTCCTCGGCCCAAATGGAGCGAATCCGTGTCTGGGAAAGGAAAATCTTGAATGTCTGCTTGGGTCTTCGGCCCTTGATTGGCCCTGGTGGCTCTGTTAGGAGAAGTTTTTGCAGGAAGACCTATGACTCTGTCGATTTCGGTAGGATAGATGTATTTTTGGTTGAGGGAGCTCTGACATTCTTGGAGGAGGCGCGTTTAATGGGAAATACGTTGCTTAGGAGGGCTTTTGAGCAGGACACTAACAGCTAGATATTAGAAGGGACGCCTACCAACCCCCTGCGCGGCTCTTGGCCTTACGTGATGCTGGGGATCTCTACAACAACGGGAAGTTTGTGTTCTACCACAGAAGAGCGAACACATTTGATATGGCGAATACACTGTATAACACTGCGCAATGAGGTGTTAAGTCATGTTTAAGTTATATACTTCTACTACAGATTATGTGCTTTTTACTTTTTATTTATTTATTTATTTTTTTTTTTTTATTTATTTATTTATTTATTTATTTATTAGATTAAGTTATCTTTAGTATAGTTTTAAGCCTAGTATTTAAGTGTAGTTTGTAAGTAATTTCATAGCAAAAGTGTTTGCCTTTTTAATGTTCCTTTTTTTTTTGGCAATTTTTTGTAAAAAATGTTCTAATTCTGTCTAATAGTATGCTCGAGGCACAGCCTCGACATTGTATATTTGAGTAGTTTTTTGGTAGTATCTGAAAGATTTTTATGTTGATAAATTGTTTTGTTTTAGTTGTGTAATAGTTATTATTCTCTATTTACGTAATGAATTTTTGTTGGAAATGAAAAATAAAAATACTGAAACTGAACTGAAAAATTGCCTGCAAATAACTGTATTTGTTCCTCAGGAGACAAACAAAAGCAACTTTATTGCCTTTATTGTCGAAGTAAAATGCACATTTGTTACAAAAATGTGAAATACATGTTGACTTTGGTAAATAGTGCTTGCATTTTATAATTTCACACAAAATTTAAGTGCTTGAACCAATTTAGGTATATAAACTCGCATAATTTTTTTGTGTAGACATTGTCCTGAGATAATATCTAATTTATAAAAGAAGAATTAAATTTAAATCGAATATTTGAGATTGATTCAGAATGGGTTAATGATATAATGTTTAATGATATATGTATAAATAGATATTTCGATAAGCTCCAGTGATTCCCATACAATGCAGATTCGGCTAACTAATACAGGGCAGATAGTACATACCGTATGTTCCATGTGTAGGGGCCGCTACCCAGGAAATTTGGACTTAAGGGAAACATTTTTTCAATTTGTTATTTTTTAAATCGAAGATATTCTCGCACAAATATTTCAAATCCGATGATACTTTTAAAAAATCCACATAAAATCAAAATATGTATGTTTGAACTGTTCAAACTATTAAAAGATAATACGTTAGGAGTTACTTATTATACCTATAAATGAAATTCTTCCATGCGAGAAATTTAATTTCCCTTGAAATTTATTTACAATTGTTTCAAATGTACAATTTGAATTGAACCAAATTTCGATACCATTCAAAGCATATTGAAAAAAAAATCCAATTGGTCCGTCTGTCGGGAACCGATAGTGTTTGGCCGTAAGGGAGCAGTTCATAGTAGACGATTCTTTGCAAATACCAACAAACACACAGCAAAACCTACCTAATAGTCAGTAACGGTTTGTCCACCGGTTTTATTTGGCATTGCCTTAAGTGACCCACTTTTCATCACCGATCACCATCCACTTGGATCAATTTTATCGCGATTGATCAGTGATTCGCATATAGAAATTTAATTCTTCAGTTTCTTCTGAGTCTCTTTTAGTATTCAGACATATTCAAGTGGTTTCTAGTGCAATGTTTAGCTCGTGGTCAACCGAAACAGTGCTTACATAACCATTGGACTAGATAACTTCAATTTTTCTATCGACAATTGGCCGATCGATATGCGAATGATTGGCTATTACAGCATCAGGATCTCAAACGTTATTCATAGTTTTAGATGCCTGGCTTGTGCTTTCGCCTTTATCGAAGAAAAACTATAAAATAGTTTTGTTGAGCACGAAATCGTATCTTTCTCACGCCATCTAACGTAACCTGATTGCACTTATACAACATGAGATACAGATTACTAAAACCGCCTATTGGAAAAATATTGAATTACTTTTGCACTTTATATTATTTCAGAAATTGATACTGACTCGATCGGTATGCATTCTTCTGGCCCAATATCTTATAGTTTAGGTGCACTATATCATGAGTAAGGTACACAAACATATAATTACATTTTAAGTCTTAAAATATTCTTGAAATGTCCGTTGTCAGTCTCTATCTATGAATTGTCTCCGCAACTTGTTGCGACAAAGAAATTCGTCGTAGAAAAATTTCCTCTCTGGTTACCTAAGAAACTAACATTAATTCAGTAACTTTTGAATACCAATTAAAGTAACAGACTTTTATTTAAGACCATGAAAGATAAAAGTCATACTGGTAAAAATAAGAACTTTAATATTATTTTTATTTTTTTATTTTCGGTGTAAAGATTTTGTTCACCGAATTTTATTTCAAAGTTTTCAATAAATATTATTAATGTAAAAATATTATAAATTGCTGTTCTTTTGAGAGCGATATAATAAAAACCACAAATAATTGTTCAAATCTGAATTATTTTAAAAAAAGTTATAGCTATTGCAGAACCTTTTTATACAGACTACATGTGGACTACGCATACTCTTAAGGAGTTTTCAGTTTTCTGCAAATATATTTATACCTCGACTTCGTGCGCGTGAGTGGACATCTATATATATAAAAATGAATCGTGGTTTGTTCCGATGCTTAAAACTCCAGAACGCCTGGACCAATTTGGCTCAAATTTTTTCTCAATTGTTCGTAATTGCCTGGAGAAGGTTTTTACGAAAGAACATTTTGGGAAAACCCTCCGGAAAAGTCGGAAAATTGAAAAAATCGAAAATTGATTTTTTGTATGGAATTTTGTGTGCAATTGTTCCGGAATGGCAAAATAGAAAACTGTTAGTGGAAAATACGAAAAATTCCGGAAAAGCGTGAAAAATTTCAACTTGTTTCGACGAAATTTTGCATTTTATCACATGATTTGATGATTTTGCGCGATATAAAAGTTGTGAAGCGCGGAAAATTTCGGAAAATTACGAAATTTATTGCGATAAAATATGTTTTGCATGAATTTTGGGTGGAGAAGTTAACGAGACAAATAACAGATGGCGCTGTGCTGCGTTCAATGCTGAAACTGAGCGGTCAGCTGTACGTTGCCTGTTCGCCTGTTGGGAAACCGTCTTCGTTGTTTGTTTTTGCGCCGGAAAACAAATCAAAAAAACATTGTTCATCATATCGCTCTCTACTGATTTCGATTCCACTCAAATAAATCGCATTGAAATTTGAACTATCTGTGTTTTATTATTACTCGAGAGTTTATCTGAAGGCATTAAATTGTGGCGAGTCGAAGTTCGCCGGGTCCGCTAGTTTTAAATAAAAATGGGTTTAAAAGTTAAATTCCTGTATAATTTATTTATCATGGTTAGGAGAATTCTTCTTGATAGTAGTTTGATTAAGGAGGATTTACTTTTTTGTTTCACATATGGTTGCACCCATAGCAATTTCAATTCCGAACGACACAGATTGCTTTGTTGTCGCAGCCGCACTTTAATTCCCCTCTTTCATGTGCCCGCAAAAGGATTGTGCTCCATCTATCTAGTCTGTGATTAAATTGTTGTCCTTGTTCGAATTTTAAAGTTCGAATGTTCACGGAGTTTTATCATCATAGGATGTACTATTTAAATTTCATGATTTTAGCTTCCCCTGCTTGTCTTTAGGTGGCAGTAACATTGGTGTTCCTTTCTTTTCTTGCTTATTTTCGAAAAATTTCTTAACACTGTGCCTAGTAACAGGAGTGCACTGATGATTTCAGCTTCAGACATTTTTTATTTATATTCTTCAATCTTCTCCTAAAAGAATACCTTCTCATTCTATCCCTGTGGTGTTAGGAGAATTCTTTATTCTAGCTTTTTTATTGTTCTACTTCTAAAAGTCGTGCGACCTCTTCCACATATTGTTGAAAATGATTATGAGGAAAGTTGCAGTTAACACGACTAGTACAAAACAAAGTTATTGGTTTCAACGAACAAAGATTCTACTCGTTTGGGACGCTGTGTGAACGTTGACAACTATCATTTTGGTATCATTTTGGTAGAAGAATTCATTTACCTTGGTCCCGCTGTAAATAAAACGAATGACGTTAGCATAGAGATAAAGAGGAGAGTATTTCTTGCTAACAGATGTTACTATGGGCTAAGTAAGCGATTCAATGATAGAGCCTTCTCCCGACAAACAAAAATCCGACTGCACCAGACGTTGGTTCTGCCTATCTTATTATGATGCAAGCGGATGAATCAGTACTGGCAGTTTTCGAGAGGAACCCATCATCGTTAACGGAGAGTTTCGGCGTCGCTATATGAGCGACTTGGTCAAATGCATTAATATACAGCGATTGCGTTGGCTAGGTCATGTTGTGCGGATATTTGGGTCCATCCGGCACGGAAAGCTTTCGACAACAAACTCGATGGACGGCGCAGAAGAGGGCGACCAACACTTTGTTGGAAGGACCAGGCTTTTGAAGCACTATCGAAACTTGGTGTGACGAATTGGAGGAGAAGCGTAGAAGACCGAAGTGTTTGGAATTATTTTCTACGGGCGGCGTGTAATAGATAAGTATGTTTATTCCAGTTGTCACCTAAGAAGAAGAAGAAGTCCTGAATGTACGTATTTGGTAGGGTATATACATTTGTAATGAGATATGGTGCTATTTTTGTCCCTTTTCTGTCCTTATTTACACGTAAAAGTAAGAATGACGTTACATACTTTTATGTCGCACATCTATTCCTACAATGTGGACGGTAAAGATTGATGACTTTAGCCTCAGTCTTCTGTATTAAACGACAATTTTTCTCGCCTTTCGATCAGTTTTGTCCTAAAAAATTTTGCATTTCGAAAAAAGTGGGAATGGGCAACTCCAATGTGAAAATATTGCAAACTTTGGTTCTTACTTCGCGCTCCAATTTTCATAACTCTAAATTTGACCACTTATTCTGGGCAGTGTCGTCATTTTAATCCCTCTTTGCCTTGTTTTGTTCCCTAAAAGGACGAGTTTGAAAACTTCCTTCTTGTCGCTTGTCTGTAAGAAGACTATGTTCACCAATTTTCCTGATTCCAGGTTTAGCCATTGTAACCTGTTTGTATCTTTAAAAGCTAAAATGTCTAAAAATCCTTGCAGTAGCGGTTGTCTACTCGGGAAGTGCAATATTGACACCAAACTTCTAACTTTAGCCATTTTACCTGGGTGATCTTACCAGGTTTGACAATTTTTTTGGCCTATATCTGCCCCTAAAGGCGCAAATTTCAAACAACTCTCTTCCAGTCGCGTGCCTGCTTTAGGAGGGTATTATGGCTAACAATTTTCGTGATTTTAACACTAGTCGTCTGAACTGGGTGATGGTAATAGATTTGCCCTCTTTAAACCTGTTTTTACTCCTGAAGTTTCCTATTTCCTGGTGCGTGTCTACTGTAGAAAGAGAATGTGGATACCAAATTTCATAATTTTAACTCTAGTCGTTTCGGTTGGACGATGGTATGAGATTTGTAAATTTCTGCCCCAGTCAGATGATTGTAATGGCTGTGGAGCGATATTTGTTAAAGTTTTAGTAAACAACTCACAGAGATGGTGTTTGTGTATTGAAATTAAAAACACAAATAAAACCCGTGGGGAATTAGAATTTTTGTATAAAAACAATTGCATTTTTATTGGGCAAACAATGTTACCTTTAAATAGGAGTAGTGTGTTATACGATCAGGATCCAAAAGACAATTAAAACATTGAGAGAAAAGTTAAGCTAAGATGGAAAAAGTGGCCTTTGAGCATAACCGCTACTCGTTGCAATCTGTCAAATGTGGATTGCCAACTAATTTGTATTTGGACTCGCAATAATGGGGTAAATGAGCATAATAGATTATACAGATAGCGTGTTATAAATATGACGAGTGTTGAGTGTTACTCAAATAACATTCCTCGATTTTAATTTTGCCGGCAGAACAAACTCATCTCTCATTATAACGTGGCGGTAGTCAGGAATTATCCCTTCACAAGTTTTTAAAGCGACGGCCTTTTTGGAAGAAAAATTATGCGTTGTTGGCACCAACTGGGACTTGATGCTCTGACCGCTAAAATATCTTTTAAAATAAAGTTAACTGGGTTGGTAGTCGCCCAGGATGCTCTTCGTTTGCAACGTTGTCGGCTTTCTTTGAACTCCTTATGCCACTTGTGAACTTTCATTTTCGACAAAAATCTATTAATCTGTTCTATTCTGCAACGTTCTGAAAAGTTTCCGCTGCCGAAATTCCATTAAGAAAGCAAACATTTTAATACAAAAACTTTACCCAACAAAATCACATATCGTAACAAAAAGAGTTCCTTTGCATCCCATGGATGAGATGTGACAGGGTCTCTCACATTCAGCGAACTTAGGCGCATTCTATTATTAGACTCACTCGACATGACCAACAATTCTGAGAGTTACACTTTGAGAAGCATATCTAGACTTGTGGATTAATCGATTGCTCGAATTGTTTGTCAGATACATCGAGGTAGCCGTCGCTCAAATAATGATAGGGATTGAACTCAAGATCATGCGAGAGTGTACTAACCATCGAGCCACAGTCTGTCCCTCACATATTTTAAAGATCATTTTGCGTCGTACAAAACGAAGCATAGCTCAGACAATAATGACATTTGTGATGTGAAATTTGACCCACTGTGACGGACATAGTGCCATCAGCATTGAAAAAGCTGAAAAGCTGATATTAGAAACAGAAACTTACAACCCTCCCCCAAATGAAATCCAGCAAAATTGGCGACAATTGAAAGAAATCCATCGTGCCGATTGATGGATTTCTTGCAGTTGTCATCAATTAACCTTTGTCACCTCCTTAGCTTTATCTTTTCATGTGTCACATGTCCAATAATTCTTTTTCGACTTTGTCATCTCACAATCTTGTTCTCTTCGAGTAAAAATTAGCAGAATATGTAATTTCTAAAAAAGTTGGTATATTTTATTTGCCATTTAATTAGATTTTGTGGCGTTTCCTTTCAAAGTTAAATATTTAATATGTATCAAGTATATCGTATCAGTTTTTCTCTTGTTTTCTGCATTATGATTCATTAAATTTCGTTATTAATCAATTATTTTCCACAATAAAAAGTAGTTGATATCCATTCGCTTTTTTTTTTTTTTGATAAAAATAAGTGTTAAATGACGGCTGTTTCCTATGCTATGCTAGTATTTTGTTTATAACAACATTTAGGCATTTACTTTGATGCGTTTCGATAATATAGATATCTAGCTAATTAAGCTGGTTTCCAGTGATTACTCTAACTTAATATGTGCCTAATACAAAATGGACAAGAGCGGGTGTATGTGTGTGTGGACCGATAAAAACAGGAGCTTTTAAAAACAACTTAAACATAAAGTAAATACGAACTACACATACTAATATAAAACCAATTTTTCTTGTTTTAAACAATAAACTGTCGATCTACATAAACGAAAGAAACATGGAACGTTGACAGGCTTCTTCGAGTTGTTCTTGTTTCCGCTTCATTTCCTCGGGTGTAAGCTCCCTCACCAACTCATCGAAATCATCGTCAAACAACTCGGGGGAATCGCTATCCTCATCCCGAAGATCGTTTGTCTCTAGCAAAGGTTCTCCTATAATCTGTCGTATTTCGTTGGGTAAATATTCGGCTTCTTTGATTTGATAGTAAATGGCCTCCGCTATTTGCAAAGTTTTTTGCAAATCTATATTGCCAGATAACTCATTGACATGTTTCAGAATTTCAGTAAACTCATATTGACTTTCGATTATTATATCTGTTTGTTGGTCTAGAATAGCTACCGATATTAGAATATGGAAATTGGGACAGGGTAGTTTAGACCACAAACACTCCCATAGTTTTAGGATGTCATCGTTGGAAAACTCCCGCTTGTACCAAACGAGCAACCAACGGAAACAGAAGTACATGTTGTCAGAATCATGGGTTGCCATATATTTGAAAAGGCGAGGATTGGCAAATTGCAAAAGTTTGTGTAGTTGATTGAATTGAGTCTTCATGCCAGCTTGGTCTATGTCGAAATTGGCAAAGACCATATCCATAAAACCAACAAAACACCAAAAGGCATCGACTTCATTTTCCTAAAGGAAAGGAACGGAAGCGATTGTTATTTGAATGGTTATTTGTTTTACTTAAAGGTTAGACAAAGCTTACCATTACCGCTAAAATGGGCGCCAACAAATCGGACATACCCTGCACGTAACCCAAATCGAAATTATACTTAACATATGTCATTAGTACTCCCCGTAGTGTCAGAAGATTGGGATTGTCCTCACCCGCAAAATACGGCAGGGAACGGTCTGTTCTTTTAACGTCCTTTTCGATTTGGCACTTGCGATCGCGATAGCCAGAAAAGTTCGCCTCCTGCGTTGCGGTCATCGACAACCATTGAGCTTTCATATTATAATATTCCTGTGATTTTTGTTTTCGGCGAGCAATTCTCTCCACTTCTGTGTCACCCCAATGATAGTAGTTAAGCAAATATTTCCAGACTTCAGGCCGCAAGCTAGGCTCTATGCCTCCTTTAAAAATGATCTCTAATATCCGACTGCAGTCCGATATGCGGCCGTCAGATGTACGATGTTCGAGCCATTGGCTTTCGGTTAAAGGTAGACCACGCAGCACTATCCTACGTTCCGGCAAGGGAGCAACAATTTTCTCATCGATTTCTTTCACGTTCTCCAAACCACTTGAATCCATGTCGGGCGATTTGTCCAGGCTACTGTGTCTACTGCGTGAACCAGACGTATTAGAACTACTGGCTAAGCCCACCATTTGGTAGTTATCTGAGGGGGGTGATGATTTCTGCCTTTCTTTGGCATCTAACGACCCAGGTCTTGTGCGTGGTGGTGCCTTTTGTGACACCATATCAGGTATGTTAGCCAAGAAACCAACAACTTTGTTGGGTAACCAACTTTCATTCCCCAAATAACTGGACTTAATGTCTCCTATATCTAGTTCAGCGAATGTTTTCTTTAGTTTTTGTGTTTCGGTGGTTAAAATCACATATTCCTCTCCACCACCCCGCGTTGAAGGCGCCATTTCGATAACGTGCAAGTGACGCATGCTACGTATAAACAAGTCGGCATTTCCGTGCTGGAAGAAGAACTCAGTATGCTGACTGCCATCAGATTTTCGAATGAATCGTATGGTCTGGCCGCGATGTTTCACTTCTATGCGCGATAAGCTTTCCAAGCAAGTGCGTATGCATCTGGATTTAAGGGATCCTGTCGAAGATTCCATAGGTTTGGTATTAAATACTTTGCACTCCGACACCGTACGTGTTCTGCGCGATATCGTATCAACCAAGGCCCATTCTTCATGATCTTGACTATCATCGGCTATTAGTATATTTTCATTCGGTTTCCATTCGATGTATAGGCGACGGGGTGGTCCGTACTCCACCAATGATAAAGAGCCGCTGTTGTTCAAATCGGCAATATACTCTGCACTGGATTTTTTCAGCAGAACACCGTCATGGGTGCACAACATCTACAACGGAAAAACAATTAACAGGTTACTGGGGATCATAACTTTCCCGACCGACCCACCCAGAAACTTACATTTCCCTGTCCCAGAGGTTCATCTGCATTGCTCCCACTGCTCGATATTGTGACACTGTTTGGTGATTGAGGGGATTCAACTCCACGTAGCTCTTCGGCAACGATATCATCAGCAATACTGAAACCATCATTCAGAACATTAAATTGCATTCGTTCGCAATTATCACGCTCATAGCGCACCGAGTTGTTCATCTTTGTGTAACAAACGCCCTACAAAAATGCAGTCTTTTTCTCCAAAGTTTTTATATTCGTTTAATCAGGGCAGATCAAAAACGAGATTAGAAAAAAGAAATACAAAGCCGTTCGCGGATTCGTTCGCTTTGTTAACTTCGTCGTAGCTTTTTGTAATTTACTTTGGCAATAAACAGATGATGTTGTAAAGGTCCAAAGAAACATAAAGATGAATATTTATTGTACAGTACTTGAAGTGTGGCCATGTTGAGTGTTTTGTTCTGGGGGTTTCGATAAGATAATCGATTAACGGTAACAAAAGTTCTGTGGGTGAAAAAGCGTTGATCGTACTTTTAGTAAAGTGAATGACGCACTAAATTACAGATCTTACAGATCTTACCATAATTGTGGTTAATTTGCATACATTTTTAATCTAGTCATTTACCATTTAATTATATATAATAATAATTTAATTCCATCTTCAAACCAAACTTTTTCCAACTATCACATAGATGCTTAAATCTGTCAGATCAATCTGTCAGCGTATTGTCCCTCAACAGAGAATTTAGACTGCCGGCTATATTAAGTCATTTTGTGTGCTAGGCAACTTCACCCCATTCAACGACCGATTTTCCACATTAGGAAATATACTAAATAGCTCCCTTTCGCCGCTAGAAACATTTTACTTTAAATTGCTCTTATTTTAAAACAACTAGCTTTCGATGGTCAAATAAAAAATACATTTGACAGACGGATATATGGACAGGGGCAGCATTGGGAGCGCTCAATACCTACTTTAAAATAGCCGTAGATCTCAATTCTTTTAGAAGCAGGGCCCATAATGCCTGTATCACGTTGAGATCTAAATGCCAAAATTCTGATGTGAGAGTATGAAAATGTAGACTGATATGATCGGTTTTCAGTGAAACGTCACTGAAATCTGCCAAAATTACGTGATTTTTTTTGTTTTCTGCCGATATAGGCTTGAAATTGAATAGCTACTCGCACATTTTGTAAATTTCTATCAGCTTCTCCAAACTGCTGCAAAACAGCCGATTTCATATAAAAACCTTTTTTCCATTCGACAGGTCTTGAATGGATCGAAATTGGAAGACTTGACGTATGTCTTAGTTATAGTTATTCAAAAAATATGGCAAATATTATTATTATATATATATAATGAAAGCAGATGATATATAATTGTTTTGCAATACAAATTTAAAATGCTGACCCAATACGGGTGCCGTATTCGTGTTTTCTGTTCGCAGAATTTAAACATTATTATGTATTTCGTAAAGGATTGAGAGCTAGTGAAGTAGTGTCAACTAATTAATTTTCGTTCGTTTTTCCGATATTAAATCGTTTAATTTCGAAGCAGTTTAAATGATTTACATGACTATTTACAAAAAATAATTTTAGTATTGTGGGGATTGTCTTCGCCATCGTAAAGAAATGTGTGCGAATCAGTCTGAAGTGTTTATGGCCTGTTTCTCTATCTCTAACGACAGCTTTCGTTCGCATTCTAAGCGAATGAAAACTGATTTGCGTTTCTCTAACTCCACTTCTACGCGAACAACGACTCGAACGAAAACGTAAGCATTTTCATACAAAATTGCGTTTCTCTATCTCGAACGAGCTGTCAACTCTGCGAACGCAAATGTCAAAATCACTCACTTGTTATTTTGTTGTCGAGTGAAGACAAATAAAACAATAACATTTGCAAAAATAAAAATATAAACGATGGAAAGTAAATGGTAAGTATAAAATAATATAATTAATAATAATCTGCTAATATTTTGCTCTTCCAGTTTAAAAAAATCAACAATGCAGCAGCTGCAGACTATGGTGGGGCACATGGAGGAGAATCCTGAGTTTGCCAGGGGAACGCCGGTATTCAGAGGCAACAAATTTTCGGCCGAAGACGAATGGCATAAATTATGCAAACGGCTGAACTCCTTAGGACCACCAACACGTACCGTTGCAGAATGGAAGAAGGTTGGTTTGTATTTGTGTTGCTGTGCCACAGCCGCTGTGACGATGGCTGCGAGGAAATGAAAAATTGATGTGCATAGACTTTTCATGAAGAAAAGTCAATATCCATAGACTTTTCATGAAGAAAAGTCAATATCCATAGACTTTTCATGAAGAAAAGTCGATGTCCGTCGAGTTTTCATGAAGAAAAGATGATGTCCATCGATTTTTCATGTAGAAAAGTCAATGTCCGTCGAGTTTTCATGAAGAAAAGTTGATGTCCATCGAGTTTTCATGAAGAAAAGTTAATGGACATTGGCTTTTCATGATGAACATCAACTTTTCTTCATGAAAAGTCTATGGACATCTTTCATCATCTTTTTCCATTCGTCTGTAATAAGTTTTAATATGTAACTAATACTCATTTTCTTTTCAGACGTGGACGGACTTGAAGTCTCGGACTAAGAAGAAGATAGCGGATAATAAGAAAAGTCTCGGAGAAACCGGTGGCGGCCTCTATCAGTTTAACAATCTGATAGAGTTGGAGCAAGTGATAGACCGAACATTGTTTCTGTCTTCGGCCGCAGCACCTAGTGGCAGGGTGTTTGGAGTCGAAGGCAGCAACTATTCGACTCAAGCGATTGATGATCGCTTCCAGTCCTTAGAAACTCCGCCAAGGACAAAAAAGGTTGTAGCGATTATTACGCCAACCAGGCAACAAGAAAAAAGTGACCAAGACCCACAACCAGACGAACAGCTGTCGTAGAACCCCCCGAAAAGTTCTCAAAAGAGAAAAAATCCGTCGTATTACGAAAATGAGCAGCCTTTATGTTCGTCGGCCAAAAAGCGGAAGAACCGCATCGAAGACCAATTGGCACTCATACGACGTCAGCTTCGAGTATCGGAGGAAAACGCGGCAATATCTAGGGAGCTGACGAACGCAACAAAAAGATTAGCCGATGCCGCTGAAGTCCAAGCCGAAGCAGCGGAGAGAAGTGCTGATGCCGCTGAAGCCCAAGCGGAAAGCTTAAGGGCTATAGAAGAAAATACAGCAAAAATTTTAGAAACTATTGCTAAATATTTCAAAAAATAAAATCCCCAAAAATAAAAATACATTTTTTTTTTAATTTTATTAAAATTATTTTTATTATTGTTATTATTTTCTTTTTTTTTTGTCATTTGCAGCTGATCGCTTCCAAGTAGAGTTGCATTTACCTCCGAACAATTTAGCATAATTTTTACTACCTTTAGGGGAAACGGCAAAAAAATTGCAGATTTTCGAGCTGGCAATAATGCTATTCACAAATACGTAAAAGTCGAAATTTGACAATCGTAAGTGCAGGCGAACGAAAGCTTTTGAGATACAGAAACCCAATTTGAGTCGAATTCGAGTGACTCACTTTCGTTCGCTTGGATTTTCGTTCGAGATACAGAAACAGGCCATTAATTTCAAAATTTTTCAGTTATCGTTCGCACAACATCGATACCACTTACCACATTTGTATGATAAATTTCCGGAATTTTGGCAACTCTATGACTTGTTGTTCATCTGGCATCATTGTTATTGAAATGGTATAGAACGTCATAAACAACTGTTCGCACGTGTATTAAACTGGAGTTGCTGCAAATCCAAATAAACGCTAAGAAAAACAAACAGATTTTCCTAAAACATCGTTTAAAATGAGCGATAGTGAAGATGAGCAACAGAAGACCACAAGCGAACCAGTGGAAAACGCTTGGGCTATGAAAATACCTTCATTTAAGCCAGAGGACAATCCGAATGGTCTGGTGGAAGAGAGTTCGTTTGCTACGTTGTTCCCCAAGTATCGAGAGAAGTACCTCAAGGAAGTTTGGCCTTTAGTACAGCAAGCCGTGTCGGAGCATAATCTAAAAGCTGAACTGGATTTAATCGAAGGCAGCATGGTCGTAAAGACAACTCGTAAGACCTGGGATCCCTACATCATCATTAAGGCCCGCGATATGATCAAGTTGATGGCCCGCAGTGTACCCTTTGAACAGGCCAAGCGGGTGCTGCAAGACGAAATCGGTTGTGATATTATAAAAATTGGCAATCTTGTGCGAAAGAAGGAGAAATTTGTTAAAAGACGACAACGCTTGATAGGCCCAAATGGTGCTTCTTTGAAATCCATAGAACTTTTAACGGACTGTTATGTGTTGGTGCAAGGAAATACTGTGTCGGCATTGGGCCCTTACAAAGGACTGCAACAAGTTCGCGACATTGTTCTCGATACCATGAACAATGTTCATCCTATTTACAATATTAAGGCGCTAATGATTAAGCGGGAGCTTATGAAGGATCCCAAATTGGCGAATGAAGACTGGTCACGCTTTTTGCCCAAGTTCAAAAATAAAAACATTAGCAAGCGTAAGCAACCGAAAGTTAAGAAACAAAAGAAGGAATACACGCCTTTCCCACCGGCACAACCTGAGAGCAAGATCGACAAACAACTGGCGTCCGGTGAATATTTCCTCAACAAAGAACAGAAGCAGGCACGCAAGCAACAGGAGCGCGATGCCAAGCAGTCCGAAGCAGTCAAAAAGCAAGAAGAGAAGCGTCAAAAAGATTTTATACCACCTGCAGAAGACGGACCTTCAAGTTCGAGGAAAAGACCCATCGACGACGATAAGAAATTGGATGTTAAGGCACTTAAAGCCAAGGTAGCGAAGGCTAACAAGAAAATGAAGACGTAATGTGAGATTAGTTTAATTTGTCGTTTTAGCTTTTAGGTAAAATACACACTTTTTACAAATGTATGCTTTTTTTTTAAATAAAATGTAAGTTTTAAATAAGATTGATACTGGAAGTTTGACGTTGCTTGCTTAGGTTAGTTTTCTTTTTACATTCCATGCCATGAGTTTGACGCTATTTGTGTACAATTTGTTCAAATTTACATATAAAACATATGACAATTTTCGAATTTAGATTTGTGTCTGTCAACGGTTTTTTTTTGGAGTGAAATCTTGAAAATTTTTCATATATTTCTAATAAGATTTCTTTTCGTCTTAGTCTATTTCATAACCTTTAAACTATTTTTCCCTGGACACAACTCATATGTACAATATGCCAAACCTAGAAACATGCCAATTAGTCCTTTTCTGGTATGGTATTCAAAGAGCGATGCAATCCACTTTAAGTCTCTTCAATCGACTCAGAACGGTAAATCTGGGCGGTCTTTTGATTCGCACAATGCTAAATCAGACGAAGAAGGTGGTTGCAGAGTGATATTCGTTGATTTTTGGCAAACTCACTAAGAGCAAATGCAGTGTGAGATGGCGCATTGTTATGGTGCAAAAATCAATAGCTGTGTATCCATAAATTTGGAATCTTCCTGCAAATACCTTCAGACAAATAATATACCTTGTTGACCGGTGTGGATCATGTGAACGAACTTATAATGCGCAATACCACGATAATAAAAAAATTGCCGGTATAATCTTGCTCTACCTTTGTGTTGATATACACTCAATTGGTCGATTATATCGGAATCATAAGCGTACATCCAAGCCTTGTTTGCCGTAATAACGTGGTAGTAGAAAGAAATCTCTTTACAGATTTTAATCTGACGGTTTTTTTTTAATTTAGTGCGTTAGATACCAATCGACACATGACTCTTTCGGCGCCCAAAATGTTTAAAATTAAGACGGTTTTGAGAACCAAATTTTGTATTTATTCTGACTTTCATCGGTAGACCATCCGAATTTAATTGACCATCAGTGGTCGTTCGAAGCGGTCTTCAACTAGTTCTCGGTCTTCTTTGAATTGTTTATGTCACTTGCAAAGAGGTCTTTCCGACAAAGTCTGTACACCAAATGCCTTCTGCAACGATCTAAAGAAATTCAACTTCGTAAATAAAATGCAATGCAACTTCTTCGCTCGACGTATCAAGAATTTTGTTATTTTCATGATTGGACGCTCTGTTTCCTAGTTAGAGGTAGAGGTTTGAAAATATTACAATATGGAGGCATATATTTTGTCCAAGCCCTTTGGATCTCGCAAAAATGGGAATATGATTATTTTTTTTTAAATTTTTTTTCATATTCATATATATTAATCAATCAATTTCTCTCTATATTTGAAGCATGTACTACCTCGCGCATTGTTCGTGAGTAATGTGTAGCTGTCATTGGCAATTACACACGATGGTCGGTAGCTACCCGCGGGGGCAACCAATTACCCATGAGTAATGAGTTGTGTGGTGGGAAGTGATAATGTACAGGATAGCACATTGATTGCACTACCACAAAAATTCAAATAACTTTTTTTAATCAATGTATTTCGTTTATTTTTTTTATTGTACAGAAAATTCAATTTTATTTTATGTAACTAATGGCTTTGAAGACGATCGACTGTAAATGACCTCCACGCTCATACACGCATATGGGACAACTGATCAGAAAATTATTCATTGCGGTCTGAAGGGTTGAAGTCGGGATTGCCACAGGTATTGTTTTAATAGACTGCTTCTATTCAGTTAAATTCCTTGTGTTTAGCTCTAAACGTTTGGGTTTCCCCTTACGACCAAACCATTTTCAATGGTTTGGCAACCCCTTCCGTAATGTTGGAATCGGTTTGAACATTGTCTGAGTTTTCACTCAGACTGAAATATATAAGTTTTTAACGAGTAACGGCTACCGCTGATAGAAGCCACCTCGCTTCATCTTGTTTCAAAATATAATAAAATACACTTGCTATACGGATTTGGTCATAAACGTATCGTCAGATATAAACCTCTGTGCTGAAACAAGGTAATATTGGTATAATAAAGGTGACGCCTTTATGAAAGGAAAAACCCACTAAAATCATTTTGTTTTATTTCCGATCACATTAACTTGCAACGCATTACGTCCACAAGGGAACTGAATTTCCAGTTCGCTTTGAACTGGAACTGAATTTCCAGTTCGCTTGTGGACGTAATCCAAGACCTTGTGCAAAAAACAAGAGATTAATATGGCTGGCTCACCTCTTCAACCTCGGACCAATGTTTGCGTAATTCATCCATCATCAGTCTTACCACAATATACACCTTGTTTTCATTTTTTACGCCTCTTGATTGACATAACCTCATAAAAAAGTCTGGTGCAGTCAAATCAGGCGACCTGGGGGGGCCAGCGGAAAGTGGAGTATTAGTTTTATTGGGAATTTTCGCTGGAGCTCCGCCATAACCAGTCTGGCTAAATGTGCAGTTGCTCCACCTTGCTGAAACCAAATGCTGTGGAAACAGATACGTCTTCGGCGTAGATCTGATTAAAAAACTCTTTCAACATCTTTAAACAACGACCCCCATTAACAGTTATTGTTACACCGTAGGTTACCCATTACTCACGAATTCTGTTTAAAATTGTACCAATTTCGGACGCGGTAGTATCGTGTCTTGAACGTGCTACTGTCAGAATAGCAACAGTTGCTTCCAGTATGTCCGCTTACGTTTAGCTACGCATACGCAAACGCTTTGTAAGAGTCTATGAAAAGAGGAGTGAATGTATGTATTCGAAATAAGTTGTTTACGTGACCAGTTTGAAATGAATTTTTTGGCGTAATTTTAGAAAGAAAAACTCTTTCAATATCTTGGTAGCAGCCCAGAATTTTTACAATCTATTTTTTGCTTAAAAATGTTAAATATTTAGCACAAACTGTGGTCACACCATTTTGGAAGTAAAAAACGAGGTATTTCTGAATAATGTAGTATCTTTTTGAATATTGTAAAAATATTTTATTCCTGAAGAAATTTGTTCTGGTATTTTTGAGAAAGCTGGTAAAATAAAAAAATGGTTTAAAAATGGTTATGTTCTAAACTATAAGAGATAACCTGCACGACGTAGAGCATTCCGAACAAAGAAAAAATTTAAAATTTTTGCAACATGATAACAAATTTTATTTCTGCGGCGTTACATTTTGAATGTCTTGTGCAGAAGGTATTATACTGCCGTGCCAACATTTGACCTTCAATTCAGACAATATCGGTCAGGGGATGATAAATATTCTATATGGTGTTGAAGTGATCAGAGGAGTGGTAACAATTTCTTCCGTTGCTAAGTTGCCATAACTGTCCTCTAGAGAATTGGATCGCGATCTATCACTTAGTTTGTTTACTGTGCTCGATTTTGTCAGTTCATTGCAAAGAATAGTTTAAAATTTTTTATTGCAAATGGAATTATGTGAGCTAAACCGCTGAAAATAACATAGAAGACTTAATAAGGTGAATTGGCTTTATCAAAAATATGTGCTTAAAAGTGATACAGGGCATTCAAAAGCAGCCGGGATGTGAAGACAATTTTGCTTCGATTTGTCTGTGGGAAATGGTGGCTGAAAATTGTTGTTTAAGTTTAAGAGAGATAGCCGCTGACTGATAGTTTGGATATGAAACGCGTTGCCACTGGACTTGTTTCGGAAGACTTGAATTCTTCTTCAAAAACTCAATAGCATAAAGGCCGCAGAAGACGTGGTAGTACCGCCCACGCGTTCATAGAACGCATTATAACTGGTGATAGCACATAGGTTTACATGATTGACATGCAAAGCAGACAACAAGTTTCGGAATGGCTCTTAATTGAGTCGAAACTGAAAAATCAATGTTAGGGTCAATCGAAAGCCACGATGTTTTCTTTGATTATCTTGTTACGGTATACACGGGACACTTGCAGAGATTCGAAATAAAGAAGAATAAAGAATGTTCGCTATGCGGCGTTTGAGAGAGCGAATTCGACAGAAAAAGCCCGATTTGTGGAACTAAATTTCATGGATTTTGAATCAGTATAAGTTATCATCTAAACTCATTGCGAACGAATTTCTGTTCAAAAACTCAACAAATATTATTGAAGTGCATTCACCATGTATGTAAAATTATCACTTCGAGTCAACCATTTTCAGACGATTGGCATAAATGCATCATTCCGGAGTCTATTTTGATAGTGATGCAATAAATTTTAACGAATAGTAAACATTTTGTGTTTGTTCGACCAATTCCCTGTACTTTTGTGACAGAATGTATTTGCAAATTCTGCAGAATTTCCGCGAACCCGGGAAATTGAAGTTTGTTCGTCGATATCCCGGAAAATGGAAACGTCTAGGAATTGCATTCCCTAGCTATCACTGAGTTAGGAAGTGATTGATTTATGGCCAATATGGGCACTCGATCATACGAGTACTCGGCATTATATGTGCTGCTATGTACGAGGTGTGTTCAAAAAATATGGTGAATTTTCAAATTTCTCGGGCTACGTACATTCGAGTACTCTGAATCAAAAAAAAAAAAAAATGTTTACAAGTGGTACAAGCTTTTCACAGAAAGTCGAGATGTGAATGATGACTCTCGCTCTGGACGCACCAGCACATCAACAACCGATGATCATGCCATGCAATCTTTTGAGAATGAAGCGTTTAGCAGCGAAGTTCGTTCCAAAATTGCTGAATCTTGACTAGAAACAACGTCGTGTGAGTATCGTCCAGGATTTGTTGAATGACGTCAGCGATGATCCAGATTTGCTTAAAAGGGTCATAACTAGTGACGAATCATGGGTATATCGTTATGACACCGAAACCAAAGCCCAATCGTGTCTATGGAAGAGTCCAGGACAGCCAAGACCAAAAAAAGCACGTCAAGTTCGATCAAATGCCAAGGTTTTGCTCACTGTTTTCTTCGATTACCATGGCGTAGTGTATCAGGAGTTCTTACCACAAGGTCGTGCGATAAATAAGGAGTATTACCATGAAGTTATGCGCCGTTTGGTCTTAGCCACTTTTAGAGCGGACAATAGCATCGGGTTTGTCCTGTACGGTATTACACTATGCAAGAATGTGGCCCGATGGGGTTTTGTCCCATTATCGGCGAAGAGCGGTCGTTAAAGTATTGACTGTCTTACAGTTTTTAGTCGATACTTTTGGCTCTATAATAGATCATAAAGAAAAATCTAATAAGTGTAAGTTCGGGGAATATAATGGTCATTGCTGTGAAGAAATAAGACTGGGAATTTTTTTCTCTAAAAAAATTATGTTTGACGGACTTTATAGTATGGTGTCGAGTCCTATTCAAATATTCAATGATTTCTACCGAATCTTTTACGTACCCAAGGTAATAAAGCATTGTTTAAATTTTTATGTTGTTGATTTACTTGTACGTCCTGTTCAATAGAAAACTAGTTATGAGCATCTGGCGACGAATCATGGATATATGGTTATGACATCGAAACCAAAACCCAATCGTCCCAATGGAGGAGTCCAGGAGAGCTAACACCAAAAAAAGCACGTAAAGTTCTATCAAATGTCAAGGTTTTGCTCACCGTTTTCTTCGACTACCATGGCGTAGTGTATCAGGAGTTGTTACCACAAGGTCGTACGGTAAATAAGAAGTATTACCTTGAAGTTATGCGCCGTTTGCGTGAAGCAATACGAAAAAAACGCTCGGAATTGTGAAAAAAAAATTCATAGCTTTTGAATCATGATAATGCACCTGCTCTCTCATCTTTACTTGTGAGAGATTATTTGGGCAAAAACAACACCTTTATCATGCCTCATGCCACCGTATTCACCAGATTTGGCCCCCTGCGACTTTTTGCTGTTCCCAAGATTGAAGAGACCCATGAAATGACGACGTTTTGCGACGATTGAGGAGATAAAAACCGATTCGCTGAGAGAACTCAAGAACATACCAAAGAGTGCATATCAGAATTGGTTCGAGGATTGGAGAAAACGCTGGCACAAGTGTGTTATATCTGAAGGGGAACTACTTTGAAGGAGACGAAATAGAAATTGATGAATAAGTAAACATTTTTTGAGAAAAATGAAAATTCACCTTATTTTTTGAACACACCTCGTATATGTATTTTGTTGCGACTATGTCGAGTTTTGAGCTGAATAAACATCATATTCCGAAATTTTTAATTTATTTATTTAATTTGCATTTAAGGCGCATCGATTGCATATGAGTGGTTTCAAAATGTAAGGACAGTGCCTTTGATGTCGAAGATAAGGAAAGTAGCGGAAGATCGAAATGTACGAAATCGCGGAAATAGATTCATTATTGAAGGAAGATTCATGTAAGACGCAAAAAGAACTTATAATTACATTAGAAGTAACTCACATCAAGAAATTTCACATCGTTTAAAATCATCAAGAATGATTGAAAACGGAGAAAATTCAGATCCATATGAATTGGCGGTTAGAAACTTTGAATGTGATCATGTGATCATGTATGCTTCAACATTGGCGGCCACGCCAAATATAGGGTTATCCATTCAGTGGTTTTCAAACCGTCGGCCTGACAAGGCTGTCAACTGTTAAATACCTGTCATATGAAGTGTTATTTATCTAGTGAAAGGTTTGCTATTTACGAATGTGGACTGTTCATCGACGGGAAAACGCTTAAAAATAGTTAAAACTTATTACAAAAGTGGTGATTCAATCGAACAAAATTTTCTTCAGTGAAATTTTCTCGTTTCTCACTCGGTGGTTACGTTAACAAGCAAATTTGTCGCATATGGGTCTCGGAGAACCCAGAAGTGACTATTTGGGTTCGAAAACTACCTGGATCATTTTTTCGAAAACTACCTCAAAAAGATCCAGTGCTGCAATCAATCCAGAGGTGGTCATTTAGATGACATTGTTTCATCGAAATCATAGCTCTATGTGTGTTTTATTTAACTTTACTTGAAAGCGAAAAATGTGTAGCCCTATATTATTACAAATATGGGGAAAAACTCAAACCGAAAGAAAACCATTACAGAAGCTCTCTACCGAACACAACTGATAATATTCAGACGAACACTCAAGGAAAAACTCACCCACTGTCACTCAAGACGCAAAAAAAAATTATTCTATTGCATGATAATGATCAATAAGATGTGTCGGCACCCGTTAATACCTACTAAAAACACACAAATTCCCATGTATTCGTATCCCATGGATGAGATGCAGGAGAGCTTCTCACATGCAGTTAGCTTACATGCATTCCTTTTTAGATTCACTCAACGGGACATACAGTTTAACGACGATTCTCAACGTCACAGTTTGAGAAGCATTTTCCAGACTCGACTACTCGAAATGTTCGTCAGACAGACATAGATGTGGGTGCCGTTCAAATATTGACAACCCGGGATCATGAAAACGATTGTGGTGTGTGCTAAACATTGCAGCGCGGTCGATGAAAACCCAACTTAGAAACCCTTAATAGGGAAGTCCTACTTTTCCCGGCGTATTCACCAGACTTTGCCACTTCCGATTATCACTTGTTCCGATGAATTGCAAATGCCCAAAAGTGGGGTTGATTGTGGGTAGCCTCAGAAAATGAAGTTTTCTCTAGATGCGGTATTCGTAAGTTGTCAGAAAGATGGGAAAAAGAAGTGACTAACAGTAGGCAATATTTTGAATAACATATAATTTACTGGTTTTTTTTCTTAGAATAAATTATAAATTTTTGGCAAAAACAGGCGGAGATTTATTTGTGCTCCCAATAATATGCATTTTTTGGGCGCCTAAGATTGTTTTAATATTTTGTTCGACTCCTAATTTCCATCCCTCACAGTACTTTTTCACCAACTCAAATTCATATGAAATTCAAATTCTGTCATATTTCCTGGTTATACAAAATTATGAATTTATAACGACACTCCAACGGTGATGCTCAGACGTAATAATTTAAATGGTCATTTACGTTCCAATACGATCATCATTTGGTTCTTGTATTGGTTTAACCAAATTAACAGTCCAAATTGTCCGTGACATGATGATGGTTGGTAGTAACGTTCTTCGCCGCCAAACAATATTGTACGTGCCGTCATAGTGCTTGGACCATGTAGCTGCATCCTTTAACAATGAAGAAATGATCGTAAATGCGTTTTTAATTTCATTTTTCTCACTTAAATTTTAATAACATAATTTGTATCAATTTATTTTCCTTAATCTCTTTTGCACAAACGAGTGGATGACTGAAATTGACTGAGGATGGCCCTCTCGCCTTTCAAAGCAAAGCAATTCCCATCACATAATTCGTTGCAATGACAGAGGAGGCAACTGGCCGGCCAGACCTGGATGAAGCTGGCCATAACAATGTTTCTTAAGCTGTTCCCAACTAAATTTATTTCCTGCGTATTTGTACGCAATTAAATAACATGTACATATGCGTATGCATATATGTATGTAGTACATGTATATATGCACTATATACAGAGTGCCGCACGAATCGTGCTACTGTCAACTGTCAATGGGAATAGAGGCTTTAGAGTCGAAACGATCTTAATTTATTTTCAAACTTTAAATGGTTAAAAACCTCACCATTCTTGGTAAGAAGGTTGTGGTTGTGTTATAATGTGCCCAGTGCGCTACTTTTGGTAAGCAGAACTGGCGCTGTGGGATGAACCCAACGTAATGTTACGGTGGTCAAATTTACAGATGTATTTGTATTTTTAGTCCGATGAAAAATGTAAGATAAACTTTCGTCCAGTTAAGCAATGGAGACCGTTATTTAAAGACGTTGAAGATTTTTCTTTTACCCAGAACTGCACCGAAGACGTAACCGTTTTAACAGCATTTGGTTTTAGCAAGATGGAGTAACTGCATAGATAGTCAGTTTGGTTATGGCGGAGCTCCAGCAATTCCACTTCCGCTGGCATCCAAGGTCACCTGACCTGACTGCATCAGACTTTTCTAATGGGGTTATGTCAAGCAAGAGGTATACAAAACGAAACAAAGGAATTTTGACTGGATTGAAGCAGTCCATTACAACAATAGTTGTGGCGATCGCGACTTCAGCCCTTCAGGCAGCATATAATTTTCTAGACGTTTGCAGTCAAATTTTCTGATCGTTTACGGTCTATCATCTTTAAAACCAATTAGTTATATAAGATAAAACTGAATTTTCTATACAATAAAAAAAATAAATAAATAAATGAAATGCATTGATTAAAAAGTTATTTGAATTTCACATTGTATTGCAATTGGTGCGTCACCCTGTATATATATGCATTTCTGTAGAAATGTACATACACATTTGTATATGAATTCATATTTATACGATTTAAGATTGTAGCAAAGAGCATAATGAAACAAGACTCTGAATTTCTCGTATGCGCATTAAAGCGGCGGTGTTACTTTAAATCTTATTTTAACCGATGCCCGATTGATCCCTTTTCTCTGTCGCCGTTCATGATGTAAAACCTCACGGCTACTTGGTCCAATCAGCTATTGCCAGAATGCAGCAAGAATATATGTATGTATCGAATCAGACATGGCAAAGCCAATTTGCGTACTTTTTTTTACGCCAAAGCGGTCCTTTCAAATACGGGCTGCTACCATTAGGGAGACGAATTGGTATGTGTAAGGTGATGCGGGCACAGCAGTTTTTCGATGCAGAACACTTTGCCTAAGTTCATAAGCCTGTTTACTTCATGGATTAATTTTTCCTGAATATCTTCAGAAATCACCCATCTGCTTGCTCAGCGGTTTTAGTTTCCTTTTGATATTGAACGGTTTTCGAGCAAAAGCAATAAACACATATTTACATGGTCGATTCCAATTCGCTCGGTTTCCAAGAGGTTTAGCATTTTGTACTTATTCTTGCATCTGTTACTTTAGGATTTTTGGTAGCCTTCTTGGGCCATAAATCAATTTTATTTCCGAAAATTGTCTACGTTTGAATCGTGAATGCAGCATATCGTCCATGCTCGCAACATCATCCCTGCATTTTATGCGCTCTACTACACTAATAACGTCATATAGTTCAAAGAACACGTGATTCAGACATCGTCTAGATTATTCTTCAATCATGGTGGGCCCATCCTTATATTATACGCTGTTTTTTTATCTCGAAACCACCAAGATTGTTTCATCTGCTTCAGCAATTACTCATGATTCTGCACCATTTAGTAAAAGGGATAATTTACTATAGCTTAGATTAGTCACCAGAAGGAACCAAGGTTCCATTCTTGGTCGGGACTGGTTAAAAAATAACATCCATTTGGATTCCTATCACTATAGGTTGTGGGGGGCACATAAATAAAAATGCGTTTGCAACAATTAGAAATACTCAATTGCCACTGAACTAACTTGCACATACAAT
>JAHXMU010000072.1:1144404-1214475 GCA_019455685.1 Philornis downsi
CCCATACGAACAGCAATAAAATAACAACAAAATGGAAGGGCTTTTGAATGATTAACCTCGCTCTTTCTGTTATCTGCCATACAAAAACCCAATTTAAATCGTATGCTATTATGGTCGCAACTATTATTTAGTTATATTAAATTTAGTCAAATTTGCTATGTATTAAGCGTTTACCAAAGTGTGACCTTAGAATGGAAAATAGCGCGTAATGACAGCCTCCTTCTGACTCCTCTCATACAAATGAGTTAATCGAAATTCAGTCTTCTCTTGTAATTTATAACAGAAATTTGGAGTTGAAAAAAATCGACCAGATGTTAATGCCCTTTGTGGCACCCTATATACAAATGATGGATTTAGTCCATATATGTATATTCTTAGCTTCATATATTTCTGTATTAAATCCAATCAATATTTCGCATACATCATGGTTTTGATGAGTTATAATTTGAAAGAGAAATTGGTAGGCACTACTACAATCTAACCCTTAACTCATCAACCATGTTCCCTCTGATAACTTACATATAAATTACCTAATTTCTTTCCTAGATTCATATCTTTCACATAACTGAATTAAATGCTGTACAATTTAGTATGCATCAGGCATTTAGTAAACTTAGTTCTGCGAATAAAAACAGATTGCATTGCCGCGCCTCTTCGGGCACCATTCATACGAATTGTATGATTTAAAAAGGGAAATCAGTTGTTCATCTATTCTTTTTACACTGAGGAGTACAGAAAATTATAATTTTGTTTTTTTTTATTATTGCGTTTTAATATGGATATTTTTTTTATGAGAATCTACAGATTTACCACGACTTTTCTGATACTTCCCATACTTTTGCCCTATAACAAAAGGTCTTTCGGTGAAAATATATATTAGCCAGTATATCTGACTGAAATTTCGATACTGGTTTTGTAAACAATTTCATCATTAATATGTTAACTGTAAGCGATGTATAATTTTTGAAGCATCTGCCCTGATTATGGGCGTGGCTGCTGAAAAAGTATTAAAAATATACTTGTTCTTATTGGAAAAGTGAACTAAATCTATATATCATCGTAGTACTTGATAAGAGGTCGTTTCTAATAGGCTCACTTAAATGGTGGGACTTGATGTGGTTGGATCCTGTTTATTAAGGGTTAACTTGTCCGCACTAGAACAGAGCCGCGACCGACTACAGAGGGCTGGTTAATACAAGCGACTATCGTTCGCATCATTATAGGTTCAACCCCTTATGAAGCTACCTATCATTATTCGGGCGGTGGGCACCTCTATGAGTCTTATAAACGCTTGAAGTAGACGAGTACTACATTGGTAAATGGTATTGTAAAAGCCTCTAAAACTGCGACTTTTGAAATCGTTGTTAGATTATAAGTCCCGTCAAGTGTGTCTACGAATAGAATGTTTGTCAGGTTACTGAATGTGAGAAGTTTTTCCACAAAGGAATTTGTTTTGTTTTTTTTTCGGAACAGAGCCCAACTTCGGATATTTTTAGAGTTTTTTTTTTGCCAATTATTGTATCCTTTATCAATTCAACTATGTACGGTGGTAGTTAGTAGATACCAGACTCACAACAATCGCAATTTGCATAAATAAGTCCAGTAGGAAAAAAAATTAAAAAAAAAAAAAATGATAAATCGGGTTCCTACGCATGTCACCTCCAAAAGATAAAAATGACGTCGCTATATTTGGCGATACGACGGCGCCAGCCACTCTGTGTAACGTTGAACTTAGGGCCCAGATAGGGTTCTTAGTATGAATCTATAAAAGATACAAGTGAGAATCTTGGATGACATCGCGTAAAAGGATATTGTCGTTGCTATCAGAACCGATTTTGAAGTTATTTGAAATTCTAAACCTACTTACAAGAAGTTTGAGTTCGGTTAAACAATGTAAATATTGTATAGCTCGAATCGGAAATTGCGGCCACAAAAATCAGTCATGTATGTAAACTGATGAATATTTTCGTAATTCGATTATATATCAGAACTGTTTTTAGGTTCCAACGAAAAATTTATTGTAATTAATCGTGGGTCCACTGTTTCTCAATATCCTGTTACTGTGATCATACTCATAATCTCATATTTCACTAATCGCTAATCGCATATTTCACCTAATCGCTTTCGTTCAGAAAATCGTACACAAAAATAGTACATAACTGCAAAATCGTTCATCTCAAATACGAAACTAACCAGCGTTTATTCGGTCAGTTCCCAAATTCTCTTTTCACACAGATCCGCCAAAAGCGAATGAAAACGAAGCGAAGGCAGAAGATAAAGTCATCATCATCGTGAACTAATTTCGCGCAAGGTGCCAAATTAATGACAGCAAATAAATTTAAATTTTTAACACATTTCAAAAGGAAAACAAAACCAAAATCACACAGAAACATATCGGCACTGAACGTTTCTGTACAGCAAAATGAAATAACTCAAAAGAAAAAAAATATTCGAAACAAAAGTCATCATACAAAATGACTTTGTTGTATTTAAAGAAGACCGTTAAATGAAACACCAAGGAAATTCATAAAACGATATAGTCATTGGTCGTAGTCTTCTTGCACGTCTTTAACATAAACCGAGCATTCAACTGAATCTGTTGCAATTCTTTGTAAACTCTCAAAGAAAAAAAAACGTGATCATCAGTAATTATAATTAAGATATCAGCGACTTATCGCACAATGGGAGACTTGCAAATGAATACGGAAATAAGTCAGCTCTCTCTGAAACGTTTAGATCGTTTTAACTTCTTTTACATATATGTAGGCTGGTACTACGCTAACGTTTCGCGATGAAACTCCAAATAAAAAAATGTTTGTGCAGTTTGAAGCTACATTTTTCCACCAGACCAGAATAAACTGCTCGGTGGTAATAGATTTGGCAACAATAAAGAAGTGGAGTCTGCCATTAATGGCTATTTTAAGGTGTTTGCCCGTTTCTACTATAAAGAGGGTATAAAAGCTATTGAACATCGCTGGAGAAAGAGCAACGAGCTAAAAAGAGATTATGAGATCAGTTTTGGGACCACCTTAGTAATTAATGTCTTGACAACTGCTTTTTATTGCCTCATATTATCGGCATAATCGCTTTTTCTGAATTCCAGAGCAATTTAAAAATTCGTGCCCTGAACCTAACACTCTTTTTTTGAACTACAAACTAGGGAAATTCAGCAACATTTCAAAATCGATTAGAAAGAGTAGTCCATTTTTCATTTTCAAAAGTAAAGTTAAATAAAAAAATTTAAACAATTTATCAAATTCCCCACAATTAAAATTTTGTCAAATACTATTTCTTAATAATTATATATAATTGTCAATTTTTAATGTAATTGTTAATCATATAGTTATAAGTTCGAATGCTTTGGATCAGAATAATAAAACATGTTTGTAGAGGGGGCCAGTAAAAACCCTCTACTCATTGTCTATAAAAAATTTATTATACATGGTTATCCACTTTTCGATTTCAAAAGTAAAGTTAAAGAAAACACACATAAAGCTATGATCTCGATGAAGCTTTTATTTCATTATAACGCTTGGACCCTGATTTATATACGAAATACAATGTCATTTAAATAACCGCTTTTGGATTGGTTGCACCATTGGATCCTTTTGAGGTAGTTTTCGACCGCTTTTTCTTACATTTCGGGCGGTATCTCAGCGATAACTCGACGAATGTTAGTTTTCAAATGCTCCAACGTTTGGGGATTATCCGCGTAAACATGGTCTTTGACGTAGCCTCACGTCAAATCGCATGATCTTGGTGGCCATGCGATGAGATTACGCTTTCTGCAAACTTCTCATGCAATAAAGTCAAAATGGATCGTGTTGAAACCACATATCGTCCAGTTCATAATCTTCAGTTGTAAACCAAAAAAAGTCGGTTATCACACGGTCATAGCCGTTAATTTTTTGCCAGCAAAATCGTTCGCCATAGGCAAGAACGGTGGTAATCACATGATGTTAGGTCCGGATTACATACACCTTGTATGTATGGGTACCTCCCAACTAAGCTCTCGAAACTTCTGGTAAGTCAGTATCTATAAGTGTGACATGACGTTGTCATAATTGAAACGCAGTTCCATTTCTACTGGCCAAAAGTGACGCTTTTGGGCGATTCGTTCGTTCAGGCTTTCCAATTGTTGGCCGAATTTGGCCGTAAGAGAGCAGCTCATAGTCGATGATTCCTTGCTAATTCCTCTAAACACACACAGCAAATCCTTCCTGGCCGTCAATCCCGTCTTGACCGCCATTTGCACCGGATCATCACGTTCGACCAAGATCATTTTTACTTGATGTTGTAAGTGAGCCACTTTTCACCATCCGCTTCAGCAATGGCTCGATTTGGTTAACTCGTGTGGCACCTACCCACCAAGGTTCAACTCAGTGTTTATATGACGATCGGATTTGGTTATTTGGATTATTTTATCGACATTTTTGACAATTGGTTTTCCAGAGCGACATCAAAACTACCAGAACGGAATCAACGAAAGTAAAAGTGTGCGTGATTGGCTGCTGCAGTATCAAACCCTTAAACACTATTAAACGTCCTCAGCGGCCTGGCTTGTATTTTTTGCCTTTTTCGAAGAAAAGCTTTAAAATATCACGTATTTTCTATTTGTTGGTATCCATTCAAATAATACTGCGTGAAGTAATCACTAAACTGTCAGAGTAGTTTTTTGATTACGAAATGCCATCTAGTGTATACCGATCATTTAGACAATTCGCGATAGTGTTTATTACATCTTATGTCTGTGGTCACAAGGAAAAACGACTTAAGTGGAGTAATATTATTATTATTGTACTTGTTCTGATCTATATTTACATCCATTTCAAAATTCGATGTAGTTTACGAGTTATAAATATTTTTCGAAACAGCGATTTTTCATAAATTACGTAATACAGGGTGGTGCACGAATCGTGCTGCAAACCAATGTCAATGTCAATGGAGGCCGTTATTTAGAGATATTGAAGGAGTTTTTTGCCCATAACTGGTTTCAGCAATAAGGAGCAACTCCACATACGAGTATACCCACACCGACTAGGGCGGAGCTTCAAAGAAAATTCACAAACCACTTAATATGCAGGAATTCTACTTTCCGCTAGCCCCCAAGGTCATCTAACTTGACTGCACTAGACTTTTGTTTATGGGGTTAGGCCAATCAGGAGGTGAACAGACGAAATCAAGGAATTCGACTGAATTGAAGCAGTTCATTAACAGTAATTGAGGCGATGCCGACTGCAACCCTTCAGGCCCCAATGAATAATTTTCTGATCAGGTGTTCCATATGCGTGAATGAGCATGGAGGCCATTTACTTTCTATCATCTTCAAAACCAATTAGTTATATAAAATAAAATTGAATGAAAACAAGTTTTTTGAATTTCTTTATTGTAGCACAATTGGTGTGACAGCCTGTATCTCTAATTATTGATATTAATAAAAATAAATTTTTTGTTTTTGTTCTTAAGACGCATATTTTCGTCTAAGTACATTTTCAAAATTCCATACACTCGAAAGTTATAACAGATTTTCATAACAGCGATTTTTTTGAAAAACATGTAATATCTCAAAACGGAAAATTTGTAGTTAAATAATTTTTCCTTGTAAGCGCGAATATCTATATATGTGTGCTAGTTATGTTTAAATTCAATTGCTGTTAGAAAAATATCTAGGCTCCAAGTTCCGAATCATTTGAACTTTCGTGTCAAGTAGGACTTATTAAAGGCATCATATGTTATATATATATATATATATATATATATATATATATATATATATATATGTATGTATATATATATGTGTATATATACATGTATATATAATTGGATTGTCGAAGATACATTAAAAAAACCCTCTAAAATAGCAAATTTTAAAGTCAAATCTCAGAAGGTTTCAATGAAAAATATAGGTACCTCAATTTTATCCCATTGCATCAAGATCTTTTGTAAACTATACTGAATTTCGATCCAAGAAAAAAGAATATATTATAGTATTATCTAGTATTTGGAAGACATCGAGTTAAAAATATATGCTGTTTTTCAAATGAAAACTTTTGATTTTATTCCACCATGAAACAAGCCCGACAATGGGCATGGCACATTAGATTGGTTAACATTTCGATGGTGATTTTCGGTAAAGTGTGGCTAGAAATCAAAATTTTTTTGTGTCTAATCAGAGCAGATGTCCGAATATTAAAGCGCGCGGAAATTTCAACAATGTGCGACTTTAAACATAACTTTTCAAAAAATAATTGTAGTAAATATCTAAGGTATATTTGTTTATAATCAACCGCATTTTTCTTTGAGTGTTTTTGCTTGAATTTTTGCAATCCCTCAAAGTTAATGACCAAAAACTGCAACAATTATTTTCAAGTTAATTTTCTGTTTTACCCCGCGCTCTGACTGTTACTTCAGCCAAGTTTTGGTTATATTTTTGAAGAATACAAAGAAAAAAACCAGAGATTTCCTTATTTTTAGGAAACCACGAAATATGAATTTAATATATGGCCACACATTAATCACAGCCACGTTAATACCCTCAAAAGCTTATGTGATTGTGTGATTTGTGCCAGAGTTTCTTTTTTTGGAAAATCTTTTTCGCCCCTCGTCCGTTCTACTGTCGTATGTTAACAATTCTTTCTCATCTTCATTAGCCACAGTTGTGGTGCATTCAGTCTTAGGAATATAAAAAGTGCCAGCCTTAGTAGTAACATTTTTGGTTTGGTTTTGTTGGCCGTAATTTGTTGCAAAAAAGGACTTAAGGTTTGCCTTGGCCATTCTTGTAACTCGTGATGTTTTTTTTTGTCTTTGTCTTGTGGAAATGTCCAGATAAATTGTAGACATAAAATAGCCCCAATTGTGATCGTTTGTCTTTGAAGCTGTTGAAATGCTAGAGTTTGTTTTCCGATGATGTTTGAGAAGTAGTTGAATGAAATCTTGTTACGAAATTAGTTCGCAACATATCCTGGGGGTTTGGTTGTGTTCCATAACCTATGGGTTATGTGCATTAATAATGAGGACCAAACATGTTGTTTGTACATAACTGTTATTTGTGCTTGAAAAAATAAGAAAACAAAAAAAAAACCAATTGGATAGATGAAAATATTAAGGATTTTGTTACATACGAAATAAGATTTGAATGTTTCTATATGTGATTGCTAATGAGACATTCTAAACTGACTTCAAATATGACCTCGTCAATATTTAGGTTAACCAAAAGGTTAAAGGTCATGCATATCCAGATATCTAGATTCATATGATGCCTTGGTATACTCATCCACTGCCAGAATTCGTATTGTGAGGTCGCTCACAACTGCCAGCTTTATGTCGCAGCATCCAGAGGTGCAATATTTCCTTGAGAAATTTAAGTGAATGATTAGAATTGAAATAGAATTGAATGTTCAATGTTTAATGCTTCTTCAGACATCCGTATTCATACGATGCCTTAGCATATTCATCCAATACTGAAATTCGTATCACTGCGGCCAGGTTTACACCACAGCATCCAGAATGCAATTTTCATTTGAGAAATTGAAGTCAATGTGTAAAATTGAACTGGAGTTGAACTAGAAATATTAAAGGTCGTACCTCTTCAAACATCTGCATTCTTATGATACCTTAGTATAATCAAATGTTACAATTCGTGTAATGCAATTTTCTCTTGAAAAATTGAAATTAATGATTAAAATTCAACTGGAAACATTAAAGGTCGTACTTTTTTAGACATCTGTGTTCTTATCATGTCTTATCATTCATCCAATGCTGGAATTCGTGTCATCTAAAGTCGCTCACAACGGCTATGTTTCTTTTGAGAATTTGAGGTCAATGATTAAAACTCCAATCAAGCAAAGTTGTTGAAAAAGAAACAAGGGGTTTTTCGGCCATGTGAATTGACCCAACAACAATATTGCGTACTAAACATTACAATATTCATCACAACTACTCCCCATTGACAGTTACTGCTACGCCGTTTTCAGTTTCAAAGAAGTGAAGTTCAATGATTCCTCCTGACCAAATTGCGTACCTGACTGTCACTTTTAATGGATGCAAAGGTGAGTGATGAATAATTTGAAAGTTTTCTATTGTCCAGGACCGACTATTCTGTTTATTCACATATTTATTCAAATGAAAATGTCCCTCGTCACTCATTATGATTTCTTTATGAAAATCGGGGTTGTCATGGGCGAGCTTTAACATCCTATTGGCATATGTACTCGTACGATGGCGTAAATGGTCTTGTGGAAGAAGCTCTTGTGTCAACTGCATCTTAAATGGAAACAAATGCAAATCCTTGTGCAAAATTGTGGCCAAAGTTGTTCTTTGAAGACCAAGCTCCTGAGCACGGCGTCGAATTGAGGTTGATGGATTGTTGTGAACACTTCCTTGAGCAGTAGTAATGTTTTCAGCCGATTTTCCAGTACGTTGTGGTCCATGCTTGGCCCTGTCAGCTACAGACCCTCTATCTTCGAAATAATTCACTAAACGATAAATAGTGCGTCTTGTTGGCACGTAGTTTCTCCCAAAAATTTCACGTAACTTCCTCATCGTCACAGTAATCGATGATTCATTTTGATAAAATGTTTTAACGAATAAAACACGTTGGTTTATCGAATATTTTTCTATAATAAATTTGCCACATCACTACTTCACGACTGCCACCGGCTTCACAGCTGGTTGTTATTATTCCGCATTGAGGCAACAATCTTTAATAAGCAACTGAGGTAGCCACGGGGTGTAGAATCTCTTAAGCAATTTCTACAAAATTAGCAGATTTCTCTTTTTTTTTGTTTTCCTTCTATTTTCCTCTGTAATTTCTAATTGTTTAGATTCAGGAACTTACATTTTCATCCGCTGTATTGTTTTATAAATTCTAATACCATTTTCAAGAATTCAAACGCTTAACTATACCCCTTTTGATACTAAGATGGGAGAACTTCTCACATTCAGTGAGCTTACACGCATTCTATTTTTAGACTCACGAGACAACGACACCTACAGTTTAACGACGATTGCAAACGTCGCAGTTTAAAAAGCATTAACAAGACTTGTCGATTACTCGACTACTCGAGATGTTCGTCAGACACATCGAGGTGACCGGCGCTCAAATAATGCTAGGTGGCTGTATGAGGGTTTCAACCCGGGATAATGCGAACGATCGCACCACGGTCGATCATCCTCTCCTGATACTGCCTATACAAATGGCCCACATAATTTATATGTTCTTAGATTCATATATGTTTCAATAAACTTAAGCCTGAGAATGAAAATAGACTTATTTGTCAAAAAAAGTTGAAATGTTTTCCATTTTATTGCTTTATGATGCTGGGCATCATTTATAAATTTGAATTTCGTCCATTGCATTGCTTTATAATGCTTGACAGCACCTTCTGATATCTCCTTTACAAATTGACCGGTTAAACAAAAATCTATGATTCTTCCATCATTTCTAAACGCGAGTATTAATAAGTTATAATTTTGCGTTAATGTATTAATTTCGTGAATTAAAATGTTTTGATCGCAGTGTAATATTTAAAAAGTGTATTGGTATTGATTAAGAGATTAATCCAGGTGTAATCTCTGGCGTCGTTGCTATGATGCAATTGATTTAGTCGAGAGATAGTGGACTGCATATGGGATTGGTTTAGTTTAGTTTAGAGTTTATTGATTAAGGGATAATTTTTAGCTGCCGGATAGTAAGTTCTGGGCTAAATAATTGACGCTTTTGAAATAATTATAATAATTTTAAAAAATTTAATAAAAATTTGAAAAATTTAAAAAGTTTAATAAATTTAAAAAGAATTTAACTCAATATTTTTATTTGAAAGATAAAGATGCCAACCGTGCAAGTTGTGCTGTGAAAGTGGCTGATTCTGAATTAGCTACGTTGGTCGTAATATTGTATTTTCTATTTTCATCTTTGCATGTTTTATTGAGCTTTAAAATAATTCACAATAATTATCGGGATATTTGTTGATAACTAATTGTGCCCCAGCAAGATACATTAGTTTGTAAAATTACTAAAATTATAGCGTTAACTTTTATATTATTTGACTTCATGTTTCTTGTAAGTAAAGGTTGATTTTTAAATCGTATGTTTTTTAAAAATCGAATGAAACCCTCAAATGTGCATCATATATTAAATTTTTTTTTACTGGAATCGACAAATTGGTCTTTGCCATTTAATTTTTAAATATAATTTCACGTAAATGTTGTCCGCGGCTCAGTCTCAAAATGTCCATTCGGAAGGTCCAATTTTTTGTCACTTTTTCGAGCATTTCGGCCTGTATTGTATTAATAACGCCTGTTATGTTATCTTGTAAGGCTTCAATAGTGTTCGGCTTGTCCACATAGACTAATGACTTGACATAACCCCACAAGAAACAATCAAGAGGCGTTAAATCGCAAGATCTTGGGGGCCAACTCACAGGACCAAATTGAGAGATAAGTTGCTCACCAAATTCATCCCTCAACATATCCATTGTTTCACGAGCAATGTGGCATGTTGCACCGTCCTGATGAAACCACATGTCAATCCAGTTCAACTCAGTCAATTGGGGCAAAAAAAATCCTTGTGGTTGAGTAACACATGCCCAATCGCTGAAAACGGCGACGAATTGACATTTCACGATCGTCATTACCACTGGTCGCTACGGCTGCAATATTTTCTTCGGTACGCACTCTACGCATGCGAGTCGATGATTTAATGTCTAACAAAGTGAGTTTGGTGCGAAATTTGGAGATAACAGCACGAATTGTCAATTCAACAGGTCGATTATGACGACCATGAAATGGTCGTGTCATACGATGCAGATTTGTCACAGAGCACGAATTTTGGTAATAAATTTCAACGATTTGCAATCGTTAGTCGTTTGTTAGTCTTTCCATGATGAAATGGCATACAGTACACTTTTCACTTTGACAGATGATGTTTGGACGCCATTACCAACCAGTGCTGCCAACCTGAAAAACTTAAACTTAAAAAAATCTCCCTATAATTCATTTATAAAATTCAAAATTAATTCATTATTAAATCTAAAGCTAAGTATAAATTTAGAGGTTTATACAAAGAGATTGTCATAGATGTTTGTCGGAATGGAAATGTTGTTAGCATCGATAATTTGCTGAAAAGCCGACTTAAAATTTTCGGTGGCAGGTTCATTAATTTTAACCGATCAGTGGCAGTATAATCTAATTTAAAACGGTGTAGTCTTTGTTTTGACTTATTAACAGTATTTGGCAATTTGACCGTATTCATGCTGAAAAATTTATCACATTACTATTAAGAAAATTTTATTTAGAACAAAAGCAAGTTTATTAAATTAATTTATATTTCTATATAAACTACGTTACTAAAAGGTTTGAACAATTAAGTTAGTACTGTTGCAATCCTGAGACGGAACTTTGCAAATTACTACAGGTTGGTGCTCCAATTGTGCTACAATAAGAAATTGGAATACATTTTTTCTTAATCAATTTATTTTATTTATTTTTTTATTGTATAGGAAATTTAATTTTACTTTATATAACCAATTGGTTTTGAAGAAGATAAACCGCAAATGACCTTTATGATCATTTACGAATATACGACACCTGATCAGAAAATTATTCATTGTGGCCTGAAGGGTTGAAACGATCAATTATTGTTTCAATTCAGTCAAACTTCTTGCTTGACATAACCCCATAAAAAAGACTGGTGCAGTCAGGTCAGATGACTTTGGCGAGCGGATAGTGGAGTTTCTGGATATTAATTTGTTTGAGAATTTTCGTTGGAGCATCGCCATTGGCTATGTGTGCAGTTGATTCATCTTGCTAGAACCCAGTGCTGTTGAAATGGTTACGTCTTCGTCTACAGTGCAGTTTAAATAACGGTCCCCATTGACATTGACAATGTGTTTGTAGTACGATTCGTGCGCCACTTTGTAGTTATTACGCACATTCGATTTTATGCCTATAATTTATAGCATTTATAATTTTAATATAAAAGCTTAGGTACATTATATTTCGGATATATTTCTATCTGTGTTTATGATGATATTTTTCTATAGGAGAAATTCCTATGATGACACTATTTTTGTATGAAAGATTGTTACAAAGACACATCTCCTGCAAATACGCTTTTTTATATGAAAAGTATCTACGGGAACACTTTCTTATAAAAAGTTTGTGCAGATATTTTTCTATATGGAAAGTTCCTACAATTTATTATGAAGACTCATTTCAATACGAAAAGTTACTACGCAGGTACCTTCCTATATGAAAAGCTTTTATATATTAAGACATTTTTCTATATGCGGAGTCTCAGTGAAGACACTGTTTTGATTGTTAAGTGCCTATGACGAGTGTTTTTGTACCTATATATACTTTTCTATATATAAAGTTTTTATGGAGAGTCTATGAAAAGTGTTGATGAAGACAATTTTCTACTATGTAAGCAAGTAAAATATCGCTGGTTTGCAGATAGTTGACAACTATTTCAAATCAATTTCAACCAATAATTTCGGTGGCGTTGCATTGGTTGTAAAATAGAATTTTCATCGGTAGACTTGAAAATCTGTTATAGACATTTTTTCTCAAAATCGTTTCTATGTAGCAAAAAGCTACATTATCTGGTCATAAAAAAAGTATGTAAAAATTTAAAAAGAAAAGTTGACTTTTCGACTTTTTCATAACACAGAAGTCGATTTCGAGTTTTCGACTTTTTAATGCCAACAGTCGATAAACCTAAATTAGATTTATAGAAACTAATATTCAGTTTTGAGAATATTTTATTACTGTAACTATAGAACAATTCGCGTGTATGAATTAGTTTTGTTGGTCTTAGAATAGATTTAGCGAGTTGTATTATTATATTGAAAGGAGTTTTTTTTAATATTATCGTAAACCTTTCGTTGCACAGCGATTGCTTTGCGTAACGGTGGAATTAATGTTGTTTGTGGTATTTCTTTTTCTTTAATGGTCGATTATAAAGTTACGTCCAACTAACTGTGTTTTATTTTGTTTTACTTGTTTCCCTTTTTTCCTGTTGGGAAGTACATAATAAAATTGTAAAATTAAAATGTTAACAGTTAGTATATAAACGCTGGCTGTTTAAGGCCGGTAGGGAGGCAACATACGTTAACAGTGTAACGCCCATCCTTATGAGTGGCCGTACAAAGATGCCAACCGGATATCAGCACAATATGGCCACTTTCTTAACGACATTACAGATTCAATCATTCAATCAGAAAAACGCATATTTATCTAAATGTTTATGCAAAATTATTAGTGATGCACCATCGCATGTATGTTTCCATAAGCTAATCAATTCAAGTGAAAAAGGCTTCTCAGCCATCACCACAGCACTTGTGTCGATGACAGGCAACACTCTTTACTAGTATTATTCTGGGCATTACCCCCCCACGCTCCATAGCACTTCTTGTTCTTATTGCTGCCGTCGAAAAGGAGGAACATGTTACTACAAGTATACTACTTTGCATACAAATACTCGTACATGCGAAAAGGATTACTGCAACAACATTAAATATCAATATGGCGTCTTGACATGCAACATGCCAGTCACTCAAGATGCAACAACATATCAACAATTTGATGATGTCTTCAATAACAGCAACACCAACGTTATCATCACAAGTCCATGCCCCCGGTCAACAGGGCAAAAAGAGAAGCAAAAGCAAATTGTCTTTAGTTTTTTGTTGCTGCTGGTGCACACATTGCAACATATTTATGTGGAAAAAAACATGTGAATGTTTGCTTATAAGTAAATATGCAAAATTGCACAAGTGTGTGAACGAAATTCTCATATCCTACCCAGGCATATGGCGGGCCCGAGTTCCCATAAGTGAGTAATGCCGGTCAAATTACACACATCCCGTTGCAAGTTCTGCAAGCAGTGTGTGATATTTGCGTATGTGTAAGGAATATGATGGCTTAAGTACCCTCCCCTTTAATTAGACTTTATGTGCTAAATACTAAAGAGAAGTATAAAAAATGCTAAAGAATTATTATCAAACGAGGACGGTATAATTCAAATGGACTAACAGCCAGTTTCTATAATATATTCAAAAGGGTACACGAACGATTCGTATATGAACGAAAACATTGTTAAGAGGGTTTTTATAAGAAGTATGAAAGTTGTCGTCAACTATCAAAGTTCTCCAAAAATTATGTTACCATTATAAATTTTGCTAAACTTTTCTCCATATTGGTTCACATAAAAATAGTAATTTTTGGTAGCCCTACTCAATGAAAGCAAAAAATTTACAAAATGAAAATCTATTTGAATTATTAACACGAACATAAATAGTTATTCGTTTGCTTTTTTTTTTAACGAATTGAGTAATTCGTTTTGAGGAAACAGGCTGTAAATGCTTATAAATGGAAAAAGATTCAGTTTTAATTATAGATATAATAAAGTAAATACTTGTATGAAATGAATTATTATATATTAATTTAGATGGCTGCTTAAATGAGTCGATTATCGGTTAAAAGCAGCAAACAGGAAATAATTCCATGTACACCGCTTTTCCGTCATCTTCTTCAATTTGTCTCACCTATATTTAACAGGATCATCAATTTACTTGTTGACAAATTTTCAACTATTTTTTTCATCTTGACATACTGATCATGACCATTATCGAAGACGGTTTCAAACATTTTATGGAATATTTTTCATTCGAAGATTTTGGAAGTGATTCATCCGCTTGCGTCAATACCTATGATTACTGCACAAGAAGAAAAATAGAACTAATATCTGGTACAGTCGAATTTTTGCCCATCGAGAGAGAGTTTTACCACTAAATCTTTTGCTTTGTCTGCATTAGCATTGGTTTACAAGATTTACACTTTTTCTAATATGTTGGTTGGTATTCTTCGTTTTGTTGATGGTGGCTACATAAAATTATTCACCATAAATTTTGAAGCAATATGATGAAAATTTGTGTAATAACTAATGACTTTAGTGTAGTCTTGTCATAGGTCAAAAATTCTTTTATATGGCTTGTCTTCTTCATATGATCATGTGATTTATAGTAAAAATAAAAAAGTCTGTTCTTTTTCATCAGATTAAAGCGCATTTTTCATACCAAAATGATCTACAAACTGTGTTTCTTTCAAATGTAATTCTCATTTGGGTTCGTTATGAAAATGTGTCATCCTGAATAATAAATAAATATTCTTTAAAATCCACATTGTAGTAGTTTACCTTTTATTGAGCTTGCATCTTCAAAAAAAGATGTTTATAGTAAGCCAACATGTTTGCATATAGTTTGTTAAGGACTATTTAGTTTTATACCACTCCATAAAAGTGTTTCTTTAAAGTTGATAGATATGAACATACTGATGAAAATATTCATTCTGAATGATTTCCGGTGTTTCTACTAGCAAGTTGTCAATGTCATGCAGTGTCTTATCTGAACACTTTCCTTTTTTGCGAAATTAAATAGCTTGATTTTGTCCTCGCTTACCACCAAAAGTCAATTCTGCTGATTCTTTATTATTTCGTGAGAAAGCTGAAATAACACCTCGCACTCTTCGACTATTGATGTCGATGTCAGAGTACATTACCCAAGTAATATGTGTGGTATCAGTTGTGTTTATTAGAGCCTTCTTCATTATCATCTCTAAGAGTAAATTGAAGAGATTGTATGGTTGCCAAAGTTGTTATCTATTGTCACTGACCTCTTATCGGCCATAGTGATCCCTACAAGCATCTATAAGATTTGCAGGAATACCAATTTTAGTATTTTTAATTTTTCGTATGAAAAACAATCCTCAAAATTAGAATGTATTTATGTTTTTTGTTTGCCAGTTTAAAAAATATTGGGTATGCATAATAGAAGAAATTAATATTAAAAATCTGTTTTTACAGAAATCTGTTTTTACAGATTTTTTCATGCGAAAAATTTATATTATTGCCTTAATATCGCATTAATATCTATTCGACATCAGCTGAAAGATATCTTAAAATATAAAAAAATTAAGTTCATTTTCCAAAATTGGGAGGGAAATATGAAAACCCGATTGAGATCATAGTTTTGGAATTTTTTGTTAAAAAACTTATGTCATAAATGAAATGATTTGGATTTAGTTGGGCATTGCATTAAAAGGCATGGAATTAAAATTCTTTCCAGAAGCTATCAAGCCAATATAAAATAAATCCAGTAAAGTGAATTTCATCCAACGTTCTTTGATGTTGGTGTAAAATTATGTGGAAATAAGTGGAATTCTGCAAATCAGCACAACTAAAATTGTAGTTGTAATAGGTCGAGGATCTTTCAACCAATTATTCATTTTCTTTCCCAAGGTCAATCAATTGCGGTTACTTACATGAGTCTCGCCGTTAGGCCTTACTTTTGATATGCCATCACACATGGGACTGTTTTCTTTTCCTTTGTATATTTATTTTCTTTTTTGCGACAGCCAGCGTCCCTTCGGAGTACTCAAACTAATCCCGAAAGGATTAGTCGAGGTACCTTTGAGATAAGAAGCAAGTCTCCTTGGAAAATTTCCTTAGGGTTTGCTTCCTCTCTCAGCCAAAGTACCTTTGAAGTCACTTGGTATGAAGAAAGCTTCATCCCGGTTAGGAGTGAGGCTATTTAGGACACCTCACATAGACGATGAACAGCGTTTTCCAAATACCCGTCTTACCTTCAGGAGACCCTGAAACAAAGCAAAACCACTTAAAACACATGTTCGGGCAACCACAGCCAGCACGCTAATGCTCCCACAAGAGGTCCAACGCCACGACCAGGCAAGAACAATGTTCCTGGGGCCCCTGGTCTCCGGTGATACCAGAAGAGAAGAACCCTCTGTTCTGGGTTTCGCAGACAAGCTGCTCCAGTTTGGCTTTATCATACCTCGCATGGAACTGGTCGTCCATTATGTACGACATAAATTTTCAATGTCCGAGGAGAAATATCGACACAACAGTAAATATCATGCCCTTCTAGTCTATTAACCATATCTCTCTACGAAAGAACTCCATGGTAGTACGACTATAAAACAGAAAAGATAAATCTTCCGATATCTCTCGACGGCTTCTTTATGGTCGGTCCTGTTGCCAGGGGATTTTCAAGAGTCAGTAAAGATTTGATAATCGTGGAATATTCTAATAGCCAATTTTAGCTTTAGTGAGTCCGGCTCATAGAAAAAAATGTGCTGCGAAAGCCGTCTGAACTGGTGAGAGGAGCGTCTGCTCCAAAATATGTGCTACATTGTGTAATCGGAAGAATTGCTCCAGTTTATGTTATCGTATTTTTAAAAAGAAACCGCATAATTTCCTTTTCCTTCTTTTTAAATTATCATGGTCAGTACTTTCTCTTAAATTTAAAAATTTTTTTGTTTATAGGAAGTATTCTGAAATACAGTTAGTCAATATTAAACGGACAATATTCGTTTCCTACCATTGTCATATATACCTCGTCGAAATTCTTAAAAAAAACATGGAGTTATGAATATGATTTCTGATAATACGGCAGCCATTTTTGTTTTACATTTCGCCTTTCCTGTCTTCGATACTAGCAATTTATGACTACTACTCAGCTCTGTGTTTTTTTTTACTCTGACCAACAAAGTCTTTCTCGTCACCATCGCCATCAACGTTGCCACCGCCACCGTCACCATCAGTCTTGCCAACTCCGTCCGCGTCATCATCATTAACATTAATAGCATCATCAGCTGACTGGAATGTGACTGAAACAAAAAAAAAAAAAAAAAAAAGAAAAAAAAGATAGGCAACAATGCACACACTTGCACTTGCTGCAACAAATGGTTTGCTGCCACCGATGTTGCACGTAGTACATGTTAAATCATGATTGTTTAATGCAACCTGTTGAGATGGATAGTTAGAGGCGGAGTTCTTTTGTGCCACCACTGGGGTTTTAGGAAATACGAACTCGACTCTATTGATGTAACAATAAAAAGTCGCTGCCGCCAACTCGCAATGTAATGAAAATGTTACTTTCTCTTTTTCGATTTTGTTTTTCTGTCATTTGTGCCTCCGATTGTCTGTCGAAATGAAAATAGAAATTAAAATTAATTGTCAATTGCTTTAGTTAGCCAGTTATCTGAGGCTTTTTGGCTGGCTCTGTAGCAATTTTCATTTTCAATTAAATGAAAGGTTTCATTAACTGACCTCCATTTGAAATGCAAGATAGTAAGCAAGTTTGCTACAACATAAAGTTGCATGTGCACAGTGTAAATGTGCTACACGGATTTTTGTGTGTAAGATGCAGATGTGGCCTACTCCTGACCGTTGTTTAGAAAATAGAAAATGTGTAGCTTTTGAAGGGCTTGAGGTATTGCGGATATGCTGATAATAATTTCCATAAAGCAAATTCCATAACACCGTGATTTAAAAGAAGTATATTTGTAAATGTATATTTGTATAGAAATGGAAATGTTAAATGACTTTTGACAGCGGCGGAAATTTCAAGACGTTTGCTATATAAGGCAGACGGAAAATTTTATATGTAGTGTGTAATGTTTAGAAAGCGCTCCCCAAGAAGTTCCTATAGAAGGTCTTTATTTTGAATTCTAAATGTCCAACATATTCTCCTTTCGCTTCCAGAAAATTTCATGACAGAATGTTTTCTTGCGGAATGGAACATGGAATGTATCTATTTGTTGTTAAGACTTTCCTTAAAAAACCTTCAGTAGACATAATTTTGAGGACCGAATACATTTCGGATGCTTTGTGTCTTCCTTTTCAAAACACCCTGGTTTGCTTTGAAGAGAAAAGATGTGCCGACGGACGAATTTTTATCAATGATTTTCGAAGTTTCGAATCTGGTGGACGTCGACCTTTTAGCCAGCAACGCACACAAGAATCTTCCTTCGATGATGAGTTATAAATAAATTAACAATTTACAATAGTTATACAAAACCAAAATAAGCTTTACTAAACACCTCCTGATGGCTTCCTCTAGTCGACCTCCGAGGAAGGCTTTATTTAGGAGTGAGAGTGCGAGACCTTCCTTGCAATATCAAGTAATTTTAAACGGAAATGTAAATTCAATCCAACTGGTAAGATTTTACTAGATTTTTGGAAGGCATAGGAAGCTATGGTAGAAGATCTTCCAAGGCATTTCAAATTTGCGAGTTAATGGAACGAAGTGGTAACAATTTGAAATGTAATAGGTGATGTCTTTGCAACCGGGAGCTTAGAAATTCATATAATTCTTGTGGAACATAAAGTGATTTTCAGCTGGTAATAAAGAATGCCATTTCATAAGCAGTGTTATTATTGTTCAATTTTCTATAGTGAATTTTTGATTATAATTTCGCTGTGAGTTACAGGTTTGATTATTAGATTTATGTAGGGTTATCCATTTTTCGTGTTCAAGTAAAGTTGACTAAAACACACATAAAGCTTTACTTTCGATGAAACTTTTATACCGTTATAGTGTTTGGATGTTGCCATTAATTATTAAATACAATGCCATTTACATGACCTTATCGATGTTGGTTGTGGCAGTGGATCTTTTTTAAGCAATTTTCGAAAAAATACGGCCCAATGACACCTCCCAGACCATAATGCGCACCAAACAGTCTCTTTTTCCGGATGCAATGGTTTTTCCACAATCACTTCTGGGTCTTCCGTGCCCCATATGCGACAATTTTGCTTGTTGACGTCACCACCGTCAACAATTTTGAAATCCCACATTTGAATCACCACTTTTGTAGTAGGTTTTAATTATTTTTACGCATCCTTCGGTTATTAAACCATCCATATTCGTAAACGGCAAACCTTTGACTAAATAAATAACCCTTCAGATGACACGTATTTGTCAGCTGATAGTCTTGTCAGACCGGCGGTTTTGAAACCACTAATTGGATTATCCTGTGTTTCTTAAGCCTGTTGCTGGGTTTGGGACAAAAAACAAAACCAAAAACGATTTTCGGATTTCAAATATTCCTTGACTACTTTTCTGCTAATTCTCCCTTTAGTGATGTATCAGAAAGGAAATTCACTTAAAACAGTTAAAAATAAAAAATTTGGTACAATTTCTGTTGTCTTACATAAAAATTTATTAAATAATGCAACATTAAGTAAACAACCTTTTGGATAATTTTTCTAATTGTACCAATCGATGGAGGACGAAATATTGAAAATCAAGTGAATAAACGTATTTCCAAAGAAGAAGCGCAAAGTTGGGCAGACGTTGAACAATCGGCCAAACCGAAGCTTTCATATATTTCAACATGGAGTATATAAATAGTATAGTGGATGACGTGACGGTTCATCATTATGTGCCCACATAGTTAGTTCGGCATGCCATTTGAATTTAACATAAGGTACAGTAAGAAGGAATTCGTTATTTTTGTACGAAGGTTAAAGGTTTTAGTTACCATAGTTAGAATGATCCGATTTAAGTCAAATAAGCACAGCTTTGTTCGATAACTTATTCACATATTGAAGGTAATTCCATAATGTCTCTGATAGAAATTCTTGCAATTATTCGAAAAAAAAAACAATGCGGGCAGTCAATTTTTATAAGCATTTTCTTGAGCAAAATCATTCACTAAAGACAGGAACACCTGGTACCAAGCCCGGACTATAACGTGTACTCGTAAAAGCCCCGAGTCAAGCTTCCGAAGATTCTGGCGAGTAACTATCGCTGTTTGTGACCTAGTGTTGTCCTGATGGAACACAATTTCTCTCCTATTGGTCAAAGCTGGCTGTCTTTACGATTGATTCTTTCTGAAGGTTCACTTGTTGAAGGTATTGGCTCGAATTAGGCGTTTGGGTTTAGGGAAGTAGCTCATAGTAAATGACTCCCTGTCAAACCCATCAAACACTGCAAAACTTTCCTGACAGTCAATTCTGGCTTGACTATCGTTTGCGCCGGCTCACCGCTATTCAAACACGAACAATCGTGATGGTCGGACTTGACGATTTTCACTATTCTATCACTATTCTATTGACGAAGCCAAAATTGAGCTTGATTAACTATTATAGCAGTAGTAGTATAGTAGTAGTAATCAAACATGACCATTTCCACTTGATTTAAAATGCTTTTCTGCACATTTTTATGTCTCCTGAGCAATTGCAACAGTGCTTACGTGATGGTCGGGCTTGACGATTTTCGCTATTCTATCGCTTTTCTATTGACGAAGCCAAAATTGAGCTTGATTAACCCCTATAGTATCAGATTTATAAACGCTATTCACATTTGTGTTTTCGCCTTTATCAAAGAAAAACTGTTTTTTCCTCGCGTTCATCATTGAAGCGCTCTCAGTCAATACTGAATTAAGAAATCTTTTGATACCTGAATAGTTTTTGAGTACGAGATCTTATCTTTCTAATGCCATCTAGCGTAACCCAGTTGTTGCTAAAATCAGATATTGGAGAAATAATGGATTTATTTTTATATAATTTGGTGCAGCAAATATAAAACAAGCAGAAGGAAGCGTTTAATGTATCAAGGTTCTTTCGACCAATTGTATTTCAGAGCATTTTAAACTGGCTGATAAATACGACAGACCGTAAATATCTATGAATTTCTTATTATAAGATTTCCCACAGCCTTATATTTTGCCATATCGTAAATAGTGAATGAAACCTTCCATCAAATATTTTCTAATTGGTAAACACAAGTATGCAAAATTGTTGTCCTCAGAAATGTTCTATAGTGTTTTTAGAAATAAAAGAAAAAATTTGACCGATTAATCATACCTCTTCTGGGGCCTCCCATGCACATAAAATCGATTAGCCGATTAGTTTGAGGTTCATATTAGCGAAATTTAAAAATTCAACTTATTTTTTGAACACACCTCGTATATTGGAAAATAATTGATTTATTTTTATATAATTTGGTGCAGCAAATATAAAACACGCAGAGGGAAGCGTTTAATATATCAAGTTTATTTTGACCAATTGCGTTTCAGGACATTTAAAGCTAGCTGGTAGATATGACAGATCCTAAATATCTATGAATTTGTTAAGATTTCCCACAGCCGAATATTTTGCCATATCGTAAATAGTGAATGAAACCTTCCATATAAATTGATCGGTTTATCAAAAGTTCATTATTTTCCCCACATTTTCTAATTGGTAAACACAAGTAAGCAAAATTGTTGTCCTCGGAATCGTTTTATAGTATTGTGAGAAATAAAAGAAAAAATTCGACCGATTAATTTTAATTTTTTTTAGGACCTTCCATGCACATAGAATCAATCAGCCCCTTATTTTGAGGTTTAAATCTTCTATTAAATAGCAAACATATGACACACTACGAGCATTTGCAAATCGTAGGTGTTAGAATGAGAATAGTTGACATTACGGCATCTCTTCCTGTACGCCGCGTACAAATCCGCACAACTATGTTTTGCCGAAATATGATCTTTTCATTCTAATTTCCAATTGGTAGATTGCAGTATTCTAAAATGTTGTACAGTGTATTTTTTTATAATGCTTAGCAAAATTTCGACCATGTACTTCTTGATACATCCCATGCTAAAGACCAATTTAATCCATTTACTCAATTGCACTAAAGTCAGTCCAATTTTATGCAGGTGGAGTGGTCGTAGATTCACATCTAACAATTGAATCGATCAGCCTTGTAACTCGCCTTCACAGCAGCGGAATTTTTACCTTAAAAGGCCTTCTATTAGGCATGAGTTTGAAGAGCATACTATTCCAGAGCCATTGTATTTATGTTTCCAAATTACACAGGACGACGTTGGAGAGTAAGCCTCAATTCTTTCTACCGGAAGATATCCTATCATGAATGCTACAATGAATTCGTAGTGAACGTAAATAAGGGAAAGATAAAACAATGCATTCCTGTGTAAGGCATGCAGGCGAGTTTAAAGGATTCGCTTATGGGTGTTATTGGATATCTTCCGAGCGGTAGACCTTTCCGATTCCACTAGTGGGCTATATTAATCCCACACAAATTTATAAATTTATCTCTATAATTTTTAAGCGCAAGAATTCTGTAAGCTATAATTCTAAGTCTGTGGTAGTAATCATAATTCTGAACACAATTTGATAAAAAATCGGGTTATCTGAGATTATCTCGCTATTTATTATTTACTCTGTCTATTTATTATTTACTTTAGTTTTGTTATTCATACATTGTTTTTTATTATTTTTATTTATATGGTTTTTATTTACAAAATCATAGTCGTCTTATATGGTCAGACAATAGAAACCAATTATCATTCACATTCCGCCTTAAAAACAAACCGACGTATCGAACTCTATAGTCAGTATCCAATATTATAGCCATTTATTTGAGGCCCGAAACAACGACTAAGCTTTGACACCTCTTTCCTTATTTCAAATTGTCCAATGTTATCTTAATTTTGTTTTGCAGTGCCACTACAGTAATTCATTTTCGTTTTTATTTTGGTCTATTTGCAGGTGTTGTCTAATATCTAATTCCGAACAATACAATAAACATGACGGGGTAAGCCGTCTACATTTGTGTTTTTTTTCTATCACAGGCTAATAGAAAGGGCAATTGCCTTGGCTGTTTTAATATTTATATTCGTTAAATGTTGTCATCTTAATTCATTTGTGCTGGCCTACAAATAGGCGGATACCGAAGAAATGCTAAACTAAAATTAAGTCATCTTATTATTATTTGTCAGTCTATTAAATTGTTAATTTTTATGAGTATATTTATTACCAACTTCCAGATATTGGATCGAACGAATGTCACGGACAAAATGAAATTTAAATTTTAATCGGTTAACTGGCGGTTGGGATACCGATGCTTGTGATTGTGATCATTCGGTACGGTTGCATTCACTTTTTTGGTGTTCCAATTTTTGTGAAGAAAAGTTATGAGTTAATGGAGTTGTAGAGCACTGGTTACTGGGTGTCTTTATTGTAGGTCAAATATTTATGAAAAAAACATGAAACAGCTTGTTCACATTTTTAGAGAAATTTGTTTAGATATTTCGTGTATAATAAAATTTATTTCACTATAGAAGAGCTGATGTTTTTGCCATAAAACAATGGATTCATTTGCTAATTAATGGCGCTACATATATAATATTAGTATGTCCCCGCAACTTCTTATATCTCATTCGATTATTTGGTTTCCACTGATATTTATATTCTGTCAAAAAAGTACCAAAAATTGGTCAATGAAATATAAAATATAAATTTGACCTTTCAATCGCCACATACCGCCCAGATAATACTCTTTAGTTATCTTCTGATCTTTTGGAAAGAATTCTGAGTGCATTAGACCGTAGTAATCAAAGAAAGCAGTCGACATTACCCTGACTTTTGATCAACTTTGACGTGGTTTTTCCGGCTGCGGCTCAGTTGAGTTTTCCTTCCAAAAATGTGGCTTCTTTTGACGAATTTGACATTTCAAATGCCGCGTAATGCCCAAATAATGCTCTTTATTTATCTTCTGATCTTCTGGAAAGAATTCTGACCGCATTAGATTGCAGTAATAAAAGAAATCAATCAACTTTACCTTGACTTTTGATCGACTTGGACGTGGTGTTTCTGGTTTCGGCTCAGTTGAAAGACGCCATTCCGAAATTTGTTGGTTAATTTACATCACAAACTCATAAATCCTTGGCTCCTCAATAGCTTAATGTGTTTTATGAGTGTGGGATTGGAATCGACTTGTTCTGGATTGTCTCAGCGACCCTTACGTGATTGAATTTTTGTAGAAAATTTCGGTCTTTCTGAATAAGTCAAGCGGCAACACGTTTCACACACAAACAATCGTGCTAAATGGCACGACTTGAATCATTCTTAAATTCAAATGATGACTTTCATACAATTTCCTTCACTTTATCGATGTTTACTTCAGTCAAAGACGTTAATGGGCGATAAGAGCGCGACAAATCTTCTATCGCCTTCAATCGCTTTTGAATGCACTGTACCACTCATATTCACGTATTTTTAATAAAGTAGATGCACCATGTAAGCCTTGTGCAAACCTTTTTTTACAATTCGGCACACGATATTTCATTTGCAATATAAGATGTGGGACAAACAGTATTCGGCAATTTTTATCAATTATAAAAATAGCTAAACACGCTTCAAATGACCTATAAAAACGAGGACTGTAAATGAAATTAATGACAGATCGCGCTTAAGTTTCGCATCAGTATAGAGGCCAATCGCGCCAACTTAACGATAAATAGAAACCCTCTGAGCGGAATTTTTAAACAACCAATCCCTGTACTATTTTGACAGGATATGTTCACAAATGCCGGATAGAGTCTGTTTTTGAATAAGTCTAATAAGCTGATGATGACTTATCTCTAAAAGGTACCATGATTGTTCCCCCTTTCCTTGTTTTGCTTTTAAATGTGCTAATTTCATAAAAACTCTTTCTATCGCCGAGTAAAGCAGAGTATGGATTTGGGGCAATTTGTCTACTTTTGTATGGTGCTTCTCACTAGTCTGACACCAGAGCAAAGCTACTTCGCTTCATAAACTATCACACCCTGACCAATGGATAATAGGATACCAATCCATCGCTACTGTAGAATTATCAGAAGAAGCACATTCTAGATCAATAACGGACAGCATATTGGTGAAAACTGTTTGCTTTATTTGAAAAAATTTATGTCTTTTTCGATATTTTTATTTTTTATAAAATGCACAAAAGCATTGTTTCATGGGCGTGGCATGTGTCGATATAAACCTTGAAATACCAGAATTCAAGCATAAATGTAAGAACACTTTTAATCATGAGCGATCAGAGCCCATTTCCAAAATGGTTGACAAAATTCACAATAAGTCGATTGTGAAAATGGCTGAGTATTTCAATATGAAGAAGCTTACTTGTAGGTGGAGCCACGTTTATTACTGAAAGACAACAAACGCAACCATCTGACCATTTCGATGGAGTATTTGACACTGTAGAATTCCAAAAAATTCAGGACTTTTTGCGTCGTCTACAGAGGCGAAGACTTTTTTTTATCACATCTAGGTCGGTATATAGATAGATCGTGGTTCATAGACGCAGGTACTCTCCATTAACGATGATAACTTAATATATTTTTATAAGTATATTTTTTCTCTCGAAGTCTTCCGAAAGGATTCATCTGCCTGTGTCCTAATCCAGATTTCTGTGCCATATAAAAAGATAGGTAGAACTATTGTCTTTGATATACTTGAACAGGAGTTTGTCATTAACTTGCTTGTTAAGCCCATAGTAATATATGTTTGCAGGCAATACTTCTCCGCTAACCTCCTGGCTGACATAATTAGTTTTATTTATTCGCTTGCCACTCCAAAGTTATAATCGTAACGACGAATGAGTAAAGTCTTTGCTAATTGAAACAAACAATTATTTTTTGTCCTCGTTTACTGATTATTTTTCAACGCTTGAGAAGACTGCAGTATCATCTTGATGTCTTCTGCATAATGGACATAAATTCCCAAAAGCATTTAATGAATGATAACAAGGGAATAGTTAGCATCGATAAATTGGAGCGCTTCTTTAATGTTTGTAGTTTGTCTAGAAGATAAACGAGGTTGTGATTGATAAAATTTTCTTACACACTGTTTATGCCAATGTGAAATGCCTGGCCGTCGTACTATTGACTAGCAAATCTAATAATATGATAATATGATATGAAAAAAGTGGTAGTAAATGGATATATTTGAGTTGTTAACGATATTCTTCCATCATATTACAAAGACTTCTATAAAATGTAGAGCTTAGCAAGCGCCTTTCTATGTGTTAAAAATTTGTCATATCAGTTGATGTGTTTCTTCAATGACCCCATTTTTTAGACGATTGTAAGCTCAACGTCCTTGGAAAAAGGGCTTTGATTTTTTCCATCCTCAATGAAATATATCTTATCATTCAATCGCCCCTTTTACCACATCATTAACATCGATGGTCATTCAAATATAAACTATGACATCAACAGCCACTAGACAAAGAAATACGCCAGCAATGTAAGCAAAATGATCAACGCCTTCAACGCGCCACAGGCGATTTTTCATTACGACAACGAGACCCCAGCAGATAAACAAACAATACGATTTGCAGAAATAAAAGAAACTTTGTTTCGTAAATTAATGACGGACGGCGGTGGTAACACATGGACACGGCCAAGAACACATCGCGGTGGAAAAACTCAAACTTGCATCGGAACATTCAGAAGTGGAACACTTAACCTCCCACTGTTTCTAAATCAAGCTGACGTGACGTTACTACTCCAAATCCATATGAGAGCCAATAATGTTGTTTTGGCTGCAACTGTCCAATATCATAGCGACCACTGCCAATAATCATAACGATAATGGGTCGTCGTCGTCATCGTCATCGCTGACCACGGCGGAAAAAAGGTATCTAATGTTAGTGGAACATGCATGATTGAGATCTATGCTGCACACCAGCAAGAGCAACACCCATATGTGTTGCGCATGCGCACATATATGACTCGCAATGACTCGTGTGTGTTTGAACATATTCAATGTCATTTACTATTTGTCGTTTGTCACTTCAAGCCACCTAAATAAAATGGGGAGACCAGTCACAGCTAGTAATAGTAGCAGAGATATTGAGAGGAGGAAGCACAAAAAACGGCAAACGTGCCACAAACAACACTAGCTGCTGCCAGTTATAGCCCGTTCGCACTACATAATGTTGCTCGCGAGCAACGTCGAGAATAGAAAAACACACCAATAGTATTGACTCAACAAACGCTTGGACGCTTTTCACAGATTTTATATTTACTAGAGAAGAATTCTTGAGTAAAATGTTGCAACAGAATGAATTTAACAAAGTGCTTTTAAGCACGCGTACAATTAGCTGCTAATAGCATGTATTTCATTTGTTGGACGGTAGTATGAAATAGTGGCACAGAACTCAATGTAAATCGCACCGTGCACAGTGGGTTTTTTTGCTACCTCGCTTGATCCGGTACTTGGGTTGGGCAAAGGGACATGTGGGAGCTTGGATGTGGCGCAAATTCCAATAAAGAGGTTTTCAAGTAGGCCAGTCCGATGTCGATAGTCTCTGGTGACCTAGTTGCCTTGGCGGCGTTTGTCAAATCTATTATTTGTTACTTAGTCAGTGATTCCAAATCACCGTGTCAAGTTTCATGTCTGGGCAACATAAAACTTTATTGGTCAATTTGACACCAGTCGGGGTAGCTCTTCAAAGTCTACTCTCCAACATTTGGTGGCCGAATTCAAGATGACCTGTTCAGTAAATAATCAGCCAATACCAACACGTCAAAGGAACGCCAGATTGACTGAGAATATTGCCGTCGTCTGTGATAGTGTGCGGGAGAACCAGTCGATTTCTGGCCGAGAATAGGAACTCCACGGGCTTTCGCTGACTTCAACTTGTCAAATTTTGCTTCGGGTCTTGATCCTGAACCCGTACAAGATTCTATTGACCCAGAAGTTCAAAAATAGACAAAGCTGATTGGCCTTAGGATGGTTTGGAAGATAACTACAATTTTAATCGGATAACCTTAGTAACAAGATGTGTTTTTCAAGGAATGACTATGTTAACAAACCAAATTGTCGTATGTGAGGTGACACCTATCCACAAGAAGTGCACCCAGTGCAAATGCAACCACAAAAACTTGCTCCGCTAGACTTTTTCGTGTGAAGTTTTCTATAGCAGGTTTTGCTAATGAGCTGGAATCAAAATCAACACAACCATGGCCACTGATTCAACTCAGTCAAATCTATGCGGCAAAATTATTGAAATTTATACCTCTCTTATACAATAAATCGGTGGCAAAGTTAAGCAGGAGTTAAATTTGATTAGAAAACTCAGCACATCATCGATAAATGGTTGTTTTCGAAGGAGAAGAGTTGAATAATACATTTTAAACCTTTCACAATAATCAAATTTAGTGTAGCGATCTTAAAAGCATCAACATTTTTATTATGTCTTCTCTAGTTTATGATGAAACTTTAAGTTCCAATTATCCATCATAATTGTTGAGATCCTTTTATGGTTTCGGGAGTTAATATCTCCTTTGGACTTTCATTGCGGTGTCTCTACAACTTTGTCTAAAATCAGCACAAAATCGGTGAATGGTTGTTTTCTACGGAGAATTGTTATCGTAATAAAAGGTTATCGGCTTTTCTGTTTCAAAAGTAAAGTTGAAACACAAATAAAACTAAGATTTTGATTAAATTTTTATTTCATTATTATGCTTGGACCTTGTCATTATGTACGAAATAAATTATGTACGAAATTAAAATGAAAAATGGGTTATTACTAAAATATCTTCAAGATCAAAAAAAAAAAAAAAAAAAAAAAAATTAAATGACCGCCTTTTTGAGGTCTTTTTCGACCACTTTTTCGCACATTTCGGGCGGTATCTCGGCGATAACTTGATAAATATTGGTTTTCAAATGCTTGAACGTTTGGAGCTTATCCGCGTAAACACCGTCTTATGTAGCCCCACAAAAAAATTCTAACGGCGTTAAATGGCATTATTTTACTATGGCTCATTGTCTGACCACATCTGTAACGCCAGTCCAGTCCCTTCAAATTTCTTATAATCTTGCCAACTACTTGCACAGTAGGTCGACTATGACGATTATAATTAGCGTAGGCACGAAAAGAGCCCATATTTGCCAATGGAAAACCTTTCACTAAATAAATGACACTACAGATGACAGGTATTTAATAGCCGGCAGTCTTTTCTGACTGGCGTTTTTGAAACCACTAAATGGATTACTCTGTCCTTCTAAAACCTCATACTGGGTTTAAAGATGAAATTTGCCAAACTGCAATATGGGATAGTATAAGCCATATGATGATATTTCTTACAATGGCACCGACACAGAATATCTAAAAGCACCTTGAAAAGTCAAATCAAATTTATTATATTAAGATATTCTTCAAAATTGTATCACAATATGTGGGTGACCCGGAATGAGTGTAGTTCCATTTATAAACTGCAATCATTTATATGAATATAGGTACAGTGGTAAGTGAAAAGTTCGAGGAATGTTATAAAGATCACTTACTTTTCACGCAACTTATTTTTGTATCGACACGATTATTCAGTACTACTGTGCTTCAAAGTCTCTGGATCGGCATGGTTTGAAGATGCATTACTACCGCCCTAATATTGTAAGCCAATATAGCCTTTTTCGGTGTAATTTTTTTTTCATTCCGGATGCTACGTCCTCAATTTGTACATCTTCTTCATATTTAATAATCAGTTTCTTGATTTTAGAATGAGAAATTTGTTGTGGTGGTTCTATTCCCTACACTAAAGTCGAAACGAGCTCGATAAACGGCTTCGATACATCATAAGCTAGTTGTAAACGTAATTCAAAATGTGAATAGTTTTATTCATTAACCCAGTCGGACTATTTTTCAAAACGTTTTTGAAGTGATGGCGGAAATGAAGATGTGTTGGAAGAATATTCGTGGGAATTTATCCACAGATTTCCTACGACGAACAATGGTACTTGAGATACTAGCAGCTTAGTTCGATAGAAACCTTATTTCATTTTGATTCATGATCTGTATTAGAGTTGCTCGGTTGAGGAAAAGGCTATTTCATATTTCACCATTATGACTCTTCAGTATTGCCAAGTGACCGTAAAAGAACCCTTGCTTGTTTAAAACATTTCAAACTAAAAAGGAAAGAAATTAAGGTGTTAATTTTTATACATTTTGAATATATATTACAATTTCAATGACAATATTTTTTGCAACGATAGAACCAATGCCAAGGATTTTTTTTTTGAGATTGCTAAGTGATGGCTCCTTTCAAAATCTCACTTTGTTGGTGAAACCTTAAGATGAAACTTTTGAGATTAAGAAGCAAGAGAATTTTAATGTCAATTTTTTATGTTTCCCCATTTAAGTGGTAATATTTCTACAACTACAGAGCCAATTTGAATCAGTCTTTTTACACTTGCCAAATTACGAGTGCTTTAAATTTCTTTAATTACGAGGCCACAAGATGACCAGTTTAAGATCGAGATGCTATTCTTTATATATGTATATTTCGAATATCTCTTTTTTTTTTGAAAAACAGTTTTATACTCGTATGTCTCTAGAAGAAGTATTCTGAGAGATTACTTTTTAAACAACACCAATGCCATCCAATCGCTTTTGTATCGCTTGTATAGAATATAAATTTCCAAAACATTTTCGCCTTTAACGTATGGGTTGTGATCAGTGTTGCCAGAACTTGAAAAATGCCAAAACTTTCGCGAAGAAAAAAAGGTAAAACAAGCTAAAAAAATTGGGAGAAAAGATACATTTTTTAAGAGATCTTTATTTTATGAGATCTTCATTAATACTAAACGTTCTTGCGGGACAAGATACATATTTAAAATTCAGTTTGATTTACGAATTTATGAGAATTACAAAAGTGTAGTTTTCATCCTGTTACCACCATTTTCTTTCTTTTTTGCTATCAGATCCAATTACCGTACGATAGAATTGTAAACATTAATAATTATTAATTTTTTTTTTAAATCATAAAAAATAACAAGAATTATATTTTGAGTTGTTAAATAAAATGGGTACTTATTTTCTAACTCTCCAGAATAAATAGTAATATTGCATTATATGAAAAGTGCGCCATTAACCGAAGCCGAAACCGAATTTATCTAAACTGTTAAAAAAATCACATACAAACTTCTTCTTTTTATGTGTCGACTGGAATAGACAGCCTTATCTACTATATGCCGTCAGTGGAAAATAATTCCAAGCGCTTCGATCTTCTGCGCTTTTCCTCCAATTCGTCACACCAAGCTTCGGTAGTATTTCAAAAACCTGGTCCTTCCAACGGAGTTTTAGTCGTCCACTTCTGCGCCGTCCATCGAGTTCGTTGTTGAAAACTTTCCATGCCGGAGCATTTGGGCCTATACGCACAACATGACAAAGACAACGCAATTGCTGTATATTAATGCGTTTGACCACGTCAATGTCGGCATATAGCTCATACAGCTCATTGTTCATGCGACGCCGGTACTCTCCGTCAACGATGAAGGGCCCATATATTTTCCGGAGTATTTTCTTCTCGAAAACTGCCAGTACTGACTCATCCGCTTGCGTCATAACCCAGGATTCTGCGCCATATAACAAGACGGTCCGTCTGGTACAGTCCGATTTTTGTCTGTCGAGAGAGGGCTTTATCATTGAATCGCTTGCTCAGCCCATAGTAACAGCTATTAGCAAGCAATACTCTCCTTTTTCTCTCCATGCTGATGTCATTCGTTTTGTTTACAGCGAAACCGAGGTAGATGGATTGTTCCACCACTTCAAAATTATAGTTGTCAACGTTCACACAGCGTCCCAAACGAGTAGACTCTTTGTTCGTTGAAACCAATAACTTTGTTTTGCCCTCGTTTACCACCAGACCCACCTTCTCTGCTTCATTCTCGATGCTTGAGAAAACTGCAGTAATATTTCGCAGTTTTTGCCAATAATGTCTATGTCATCTGCATATTCTGCATAAAGATGGTATCAGTCGTGTTAACTGCAGCTTTCCTCATAATCATCTCCAACAGTATGTTGAAGATATCGTATGATAGACTGTCGCCTTGCCTAAATCCTCTTTCGGTGTAAAACAGCTCGCTTAGACCTTTGCATATCTTTACTGAAGACTTCCTGTCAGTTAGCGTCATCCTACAAAGACGTATAGGCTTCGCAGGAATTCCAAACTCGGACATGGCCTCATACAGTTTTTGCCGTATCGGGCTATCGAAGGCAGCTTTATAATCGACGAAAAGATGGTACGTGTCGATCTGTTTTACTCGGGTCTTCTCCAGAATTTGTCGTAGTGTGAATATCTGATCAGTTTTATGATTTACAAGATCTAAAGCCACACTGATAAGGTCCAATCAGGCCAGTTAGAAACGGCTTTAGCCTTTCACATATCACGCTCGATAGGACCTTATATGCAATGGGTAAAAGTCTGATACCGTGATAGTTTTTACAAATACTTGGATCGCCTTTTTTAAACAAAGGACACAGTACACTCAAATTCCAATCATCGGGCATGTTTTCCTCGAGCCAAACTGTATTTAGGAGTTTTGGCTCGGAGCCTCGCAATTTATGCCATCGTCGATAATATGGGTGATTTCCGCACTCGTGCTGCCATCCGGAACTAAGTGCTTATAAAAATGTTCTCTCCATATTTGCAGTACATTTTGCGTATCTGTGACCAGATTTACCTCGCTATCCTTACAGGAGGGGAGCCCTGTTCCATACCTTGTACTTCTTATCTTTTGGCAGAATTTTCGGGCTTCACCTCTATCCCTGTACTTTTCTATTTCCTCACTCTCACGCTCTTTTCACAACCGCTTCTTCCGCCTAAAGCGTTGGTGCGCCTCTCTTCTCTTCTCCTTGTATCGTTCCCTAACTTCACAATTGGCCGCAACGTTGTCCTGTATGCAGTATCTTTCTCCTCAGACACCATGCGACATTCTTCATCGTACCAGGGTAGCAGTTGTCATAGCATGTGCAATATAGGTATGTTGCCACTGTGCGTCTGGAACATCAGTTGTTGTGAGAGTTTAGTGGAGTAAGCTGTGGCTATCTCAGGGATATGCAGCCTAGCGACGTCGAGCTTCCTTTGTGCCTGGTTACGAACATTTTTCGTTCTACTCAATCTCGTGCGTACCATAGCTGCAACCAGGTGGTGACCCGAATCAGTATTAGCACCACGAATCACACGCACGTTCATGACACTAGAAGCACGCCGTCCATCTATCACCACATGATCAATTTGATTCCTCGTGTTGTGATCAGGAGATAACTACGTTGCCTTGTGAATGTCTTTATGCGGGAATCTGGTTTCACTTACTACCATATTACGTGCCGCAGCGAACGAAACTAGTCTGAAACCCTTTCCGGAGGTATTACCATGTAGACTGAATTTTCCGACTGTTTGACCAGGAACATCTCCCCTTCATACTTTGGCATTAAAATCTAACAAAACAATTTTAATGTCGTGGCCAGGGCAGCGGTCATATGCTTCTTCTAGGCATTCATAAAATGTGTCCTTGGTCTCCTTGTCTTTCTCTTCCTCGGGGCATGTGGACAGATCAACGAGATAAAAAAATATCTCGCTTTGATGCGGATGGTCACTTATAGGGTCACTTATAGGGTTAAACTGCGAGACAAGGTGTCTCAGTCTCTTTCCCACATTAAATCCACATCCGAACTCATGTCTTTCTGTGTAGCAGCAGGAGGACATCTGCTAGTCGGATAGAATCCTTATAACGATTGCGAGGGTCGTCAACATTTAGGGGGTTCGTTTCATTATTTTCTTCGGTATTTTCATGATAACATTTTTTAAGATGAGCGGCTTATCAGGGCGCTGCATCCGATCAGTAACAGAAGTTACCTACTGGCCTAAGACGCGTCGGTGTTAGCATGCCATTTAGGTTTCCCAACTAGTCGTCTTCTCACTTTAGCTACCATCAAACGAATGTCTAATGGCATTACCAGGGAATACTTGCCCAAAGGTCGAAAGTCGTGAACTGCTTGGGAAATTTTGCAGATGAATCTGGTTACCCCAAAGTGAATAACAATCAGAGGGTCCCATTTACACAAACACATTTCATAAAAACTCCGGTTTGAAAACTCTGGTTTCAACACCGCCGGTCTGGCAGGGCTGTCAGCTGCTAAATGTCTGCCACCTAAAGTGTTTTTCGTTATTCGCCGTTCACGAATATGGATCGCTTAACAACGAAGAACGCGTATAAATAACTAAAACTTACTGCAAAATTGGTGATTCAAGTGTGGGCACTTTCGTGCATTACGAGGCGATTAAGGTCATCATAATCGACCTACTGTGCAATGAATTGGCATGATTATAAGGAGATTTGAAGAGACTGAAAGCGTTACATATATGGTCAAGCTTGTGCATTATCGCAATGTACGCACTGCCGAAAACATCGCTTCTGTTAGCAGAGACGTGGTAGATAATATGAATTTCAATTCAGAGCTCCATGGAAGGGCAAAAGGATTTCTTTTGGCCTACAATTAAAGATTATGAACTGGACGATATATGGTTTCAACAAGACGGTGTCACGAGTCACACAATACGATCGATTTTGGTTTTGTTGCATAAGAACTTTCAAAAAAGCGTAATTTCACGTTTTGACGACGTACATTAGCTTCTAAGAACATGCAATTTGACGTTGCCAGACTTTTTTTTGTAGGACTGCGTCAAAGATCGTGCTTACGCGAATAATCCCCAAACCTTGGGGTATTTGAAAACCAACATTCGTCAAGTTATCGCCGATGTACAGCCTGAAATGTGTGAAATAGTGGTTAAAAATTACTTCAAAAATTCGGAGTCATTCATTTAAATAACATTGTATTTCGTACATAATGTAAAGTCTAAGCCTTATAGCGAAATCAAAGTTTCGTCGAAACCATAACTTTATGTATGTTTTATTTAACTTTACTTTTGAAATCGAAAAATCTATAACCGGGTATAATTGACATGTGCCAAAAATTGATATCTGAACTCTTTGCACTTTGGACTTGAAAGATTCATTCTAAGGTTTCGCAGTCAAAGAAGAGATTACAAAAGCAGCAATTGACTTTCTATTTATAAAAAGACTCATTAAATTTGATTAGTAGTTGAGAAATTGCTGTCTTTGAGTGGTATTGGAAAATATATTGCAGAAGTCAATTATTTCTTGGATTGTTTTCAAAATAGTTAGCTTCAAAATTGGAAAATGTCCTGCAAATATTCCAGCCATTTCGAGTAGATTATTTGTTCATCGAAGAAACCGTATCCCTGCCGTGTTGCCTCAGGAGTCTGTATTAAGCTGGCTACATGAACTTTATCTTTTGTTGTTATCAGTTTGATCTATATTTCTGAAAGTTGTAACGATATATGGTAAGATTGTGACAAATACTGTCAAATTTGCTTGTGTTACCAATAGTGCATAACATGACACCATTAAAGATAACTTTTATTAACATCTTTGTATAGTTTTTTAATGACGTAGATATCCTTGATAAAAACTAATTTATTACATCCTACTTTTCAATCGAAATATTTAAATTTTTTTTTTGAATTATTGAGGTTCTGGGATCGAGTGATTTTGCTCGACCTGGTTCCCATATCTATTTTCAGATTCTACAAATATCCTTTTGGTAAACAGTTTTCTTTAATACTAACGAAAGGACCACTTTAATTCCACTGTGCACGAATATTGCTGCACATATGCGTGCAGAGCCAATACAATCGTATTCATATATGAGTGTATTTGTATGCGTACGAGTATGTGGCTGTTGTTTTAAATGTGTTGTCATTTTAAATGCATGTTGACTGCGTATCCAAAATATTTCATTTTAATTAGTTGTAAACCATCGACAGCAAATCCAATCCAAACCGGGCACCGGGCATCACCATAAGAACCACAGCCTCCACAGCATTATCATGGCATTAAAGTCAAGGGAAGAGGACGGAAAGACCAGATCGGAACAGCATAAAGTTACATAGTAGCATTGTATTATAGTGCCGGCCTGCAGCACCACCAACAGCAGCAACGGCAACAACAGCGACAACAACAAATCACCAACATATTATAATGTTGTTGTCGTTCTTAACGTTGCGATTGAATCCAGTGAGTGAATGAGTTACTGGTGTTTATTGGTGATACTACATTGATATTGGTGTTATTGTTGCTGTTGCAACTGTTGTTGCAACTGCTGTTGTTGTTATTGCCGTTGTTGGTATTTCAAGCAACTTAAAGTGATTTAATGAGTAGTAAATGACATAAATTAGCACCTATTCTAACGTTTGTATTGGTCACGATTCCAAATTTCTTGCTTATTTATTTCTTTTTTTTTTTGATTTTTTAGTCGTCGATCCATCGACCGGCCTTCTGAATTGTTAATGAGCACTACGAATAATGTTATTCTGATTCTGTTGCCATCAGTTGTGCTGAAGTGTTTGCTAGTTGTTTGAAATTTGTTTATGTTAATTTATTATAAATTTATTTTATTAGAAGCATCACACATTGACTCTAGTTTGTGCATTTTTTTGTGTGGCTGTTTCTGCAACATTGTTGCACTTCTCGATGTCAGCCGTAGGAAAGGCTGCTTATTGCGCGTTTCATATTTTGTTGCAGAGACCCACCGCCTGTCATATTTTATTGATTGATTTTGTTTGCGGCGACTGTAACATGATATGGATATTATAATGATGGGTATTATAATGGAACACTCTATGCTTTTGCGTAAAGCCATATCAGGTAATTGAATTTGTCAGTCAAATTGCCTTAGTGGTTCAAGCGTTGAATGTGGAAACATTTCAAATCAACCATGATGAGAAGTAGTTGCGTATTAAATTAAACAACAGTACAAAACGATTTCATGTAACGGGGAAAAGCCAAAAACATCTACGTCAATAAAACTGGCATACTCTGTCTATTATTTCATAATTTTCCCTAGGAATGAATGTTTTGCTTAGAGTATCGAAGAGTTTAGTTCCAATCAAACAATTTTATTAGTACAGTCCTGTAGAGTTTGCATTGGCTCGATATAATTCCAGTCCCTACATATTCTAAATGTGATTAAGACATGACAACATTTTCTATTCACACTGCATATCTCATTTTGAGAGTTTGGCGAGATATAAAATTACACATTTTCGCTTTCTATATGAGTAATATGAAAATCGGAAAATGTGTTTTAAATTATTAGAAAAAGAGAAACAAGTTTTTGAATTTTTTTCAAATCGGTTTTTTTTATAAAAGACGGTACATTAGGCAAATTTTTTCCATCTTTCTGGTAGCAAACAAATACCGCGTATATAGAAAACTTCGTTTTTGAGAAATGACCAGAAATTGCTATTTACATATGATATCAAGCGCTGTTCAGACAAGCCATGTGTTATTGAGCGGTATGAATGATAATGGGAAGGGAGCAATATGTGGTAAATGCGGCGGGCGAAATAGGACTTTCCAATCGATGATTTCTAAGTAAGTTTGTCTATCACTGCATTATGTATAGGGGAATTAGCGCTAGTAGTTTTTTCATTCTGCTTGAACTGTTCACAATACACGACACCAAGTTGATTTCGTCATATGCAGGGTGTCCGTCGGGAAGGTATACTACTTTGTTTTGCCGCCATTTTGTTAAAAATTAGTCTTGCCATTTCTTATTTGGCAGTCGTTGAGTAGAGACGTGGCAAATTTATTATGCAAAAATATTTGATAATCCAATGTGTTTTAATCTTTAAAACTATTTATCAAAATCAATCATCGATTACTGTGACGGTGAGAAAGTTACGTGAAATTTTTGGGAGAGACAACGTGCCAACAAGACGTACTATTTATCGCGTAGTGAATGATTTCGAAGGAAGAGGCTCTGTAGCTGATAGGGCCAAGCATGGACCACAACGTACTGCAAGATCGGCTGAAAACATTACTGCTCCTTAAGAAAGTGTTTAAAACAATCCATCAACCTCAATTCGACGCCGTGCTCAGGAGCTTGGTCTGCAAAGAACAACTTTGGCCACAATTGTGCACAAGGATTTGCATTTGTTTCCATTTAAGATTCAGTTGACACAAAAGCTTCTTGCACAAGACTATTTACGTCGCCGTATATATGCCAATAGGATGTTACAGCTCGCCCATGACAACCCCGATTTTTAATCATAATCATAATAAGTAACGAGGCACATTTTCATTTGAATGGATATGTGAATAAAGAGAATAGTCGGTTCTGGGCAATGGAAAACCTTAAATTATTCATCAGTCACATTTGCATCCATTAAAAGCGACAGTCTGGTGTGCAATTTGGTCAGGAGGAATCAGTGGACCTTACTTCTTTGAAACTGAAAACGGCGTAACGGTAACTGTCAATGGGGAGCGATATCGTAATATGATTGAAAATTTTTTAACGCCACAACTGCATGCTTTGGGCTTGATTAAAATGTAGTATCAACAAGACGGTGCCACATCGTATACAGCCATGATTACAATGGAATTACTGCGAATTGTTGATTGGCGTCCACGGTCGCCTGATTTGACTGCTCCGGACTTCTTTTTGTGGGGATATCTGAAAAGCAAGGTTTATGCAAACAGCCCAGAAACGCTGGAGCAACTCAAATAAAATATTAGTGATGAAATTAATGAAATACCGCGTGAAATGTGTGAGAATGTTATGAAAAATGTGCTCAAAAGGGTTCGCATTTTTGAGGCTGACAGAAGCGGACATTTATCTTATATTATATTCCATACATAATTGCAGAGATTAAATAAAACTTTTATCAATATAAGATCCATTCCCTTTCAGTTAATCAAAAATTATAAACAATAAACAAAATAGTCTACCTTCCTGACGGACACCCTGTATAAAACATGATTTTTTCTATGAATATTCGGTTTGATTGTCAATGTTGAAGTATGATCACGTTTCCCTCATGATTTCCTCTTTTTTATCGCAGTGGATCCATCCTTCATCGCTAATGACTACACAATGCAAAAAATCCGTTTCCTTTATGCTTAGTAAGCAAGATTTCACATGCAATCAACATTTCTAGACGTCGGTTTGTATGGAGCTCAATTTCCTTACTTTTGGTCTAGTTCCAATGATCTGAGCGATGCGAAATTGCTTGATGGGAGCCACACTTCCTAATGTGACTGCATTCTCTTCTAACGCTCGGTTGAAATCTTCTTTAAATAATAAATTTTGGATCTCCTGCTACATCCCTCGTCTTCGACGCCAAAGTCACCGTTCTTAAACTTTTGGGGTCTTTCATAACAACTTCTTCCACATAAAGCAGCTACTTTATACGTTTCTGCAAGCAACTGATACATTTCAGCTGGAGATTTTTTTCAAATTAGAGAAGTAAATTAAAAGTTCTCGCATATAATACATATTCGGGCCACAAATCTAATTTTTTGCATAAAAAAGGAAGATTTGTGATACTGATGCGGTAGAGCAACCTAAATCCGAACTTGGATCTGATGCCTAAACTTTTGATTGTCCGAATTTCATTTAAAGTATTAAATTTTGCGTGCTATCTCAGCGGACAAAAACTGAAAATTTCAAAACTAACAATGGGTAGGAGCGAAAAAGATTGATGTAGTTTACAGTTTATTCCCGCAACGAGCACAAGTTTGTGGTTATGTGGCAGCGCTTAACCGTTAATATTCCACGGTTATGGTATTACCAGGCGTCCAACTTTATAATGTGATGTTTTATATCTAACAATCTCGACCAAAATTTCTCGTAGCTCCCAAATAATTAGTTTTTCCTTGTAACTCGTAATTCGTGGGCTGTAATAATCAACATTTTTCGCCGTTGCATATTCTTATAACGCATGGCAAAGTCGGCAAAAATCGACCGAATAACCACGCTCTGCTAGTATTTCCAATACACACTACCGATTCAATTCGTATATCCTTAAGTTCGTATTTAGTCAAATTTTGTAGCTGCTAATTATTGCTAAAGTGTAGTCTGAGAATGAAAATGGACAGCAATGTCATTTCCCTTCTGGTAATTCCCTTACAAAATTCCGATTTTCAGAATTTCAATCTTTCATCTGGAATATGCATTTAGTAGGCTTCACTAACCTACATTTTTGCCCTTGGTGTTGACTTGTAACGCATGGTAAGATTTGAGAGAAATCCACCGGTGCCTTCCACATGAATGACCGATTTGACTCATATCCTTAGTCTCCGGACGTTGTACTGAATTCACTCAAATTTGGCAAGCATCACGCATGTGATAATATTCGTTCTAAGGGCGAGAATACAAATTATTGGCATTAAACTTTCCCTGCTATTCCTGCATGGTGAAGTTAGAAAATATCAATGAGATTACTACGCGATTTCTGATACCTCCCATACAAATTGCTTAATTTAACCAATAATTTCCTAGATTTGTACTTTTCATTCGATTGTATTATAATATATATAGTTTACCACGTAGTGAACTTAATTCTACCAATGAAGATGAATTGATAAGTCTCTAATGGTACCATTCATTTTTTGCTTTCAAATGAAGTTAAATAAAACACACATGAAGCTATGATTTCGATGACACTTTTATTTCGTTATAATGCTTGGATCTCTTCATTTTGTACGAAATACAATGATATTTAAATAACCGCTTCTGGACTGGTTGCAGCAGTGGATTCTTTTGAGGTAGTTTTCGGAAAAAATACGTCCCTATTACACCTTCCAGACCATAATGGTCACCAAACAGTCTCTTTTTCCGAATGTAATGGCTTTTCCACAATCACTTCTGGGTTGTCCGAGCCCCATATGCAGAAATTTTGCTTGTTGACGTAACCGCCAAGTAAGAAATAAGCTTATAGCTGAAGAAAATTTTGTTCGATTGAAAGCCCACGTTTGAATAACCACATTTGTAGTAAGTTTTAACTATTTTTACGCGTTCTTCGGTTGTTAAACGATCCATATTCGTAAAATGGCAAAATAAATACCACTTCAGATGACAGATATTTAACAGCTGACAGCCCTGAAACAACTAAATGGATAACCTATATTAGACATTGGTCGAATTAAGAAAAAATCAATGGTTCCTCTATAACTTCTAAGCTTAAGACTTTAGAAAGTTATAATTTTGCTTCTTTTATTATATGTGCGTTGATTCAGGTCATTTTTTGATAACAACGCAGTGATTTGCTACGCTCTGATCTCAAGCATACTTTTCCATCAAAGCAAAAGGATGCGAGTGAAAGGATACTAAGCCAGTTCATCTTATTAAAATTCCATAATACTTTCTTAAAGGAACTATTTCGAAAGAGTTTAGCTTCCATTCTTTAATTTTATTCATCAAGATTAAAAAGTAACACACAGTTTTGTTTTACAGCTCCTACAGAGTGGTGCACGAATCGTGCTACGGCGTAACAGTAACTGTCAATGGAAACCGTTATTTAAATATGTTGAAAGAGTTTTTTTAGCCAGAACTACGCGAAAGACGTATTCGCTTCAACTGCACTTGGTTCCAGCAACATGAAGCAATTACACACATAGCCAGATCCGCTATGACAGAGTTTCAACGAGAATTGTCAAACAGATTAATACCCAGAAACTCCACTTTCCGCTGGCCCTCAAAATCACGTGACCCAACTGCATCAGATTTTTTTGAGGGGTTATGTCAAGCAAGAGATGTACAAAACGAAACCAAGTAATTTGACTGCATTGAAGCAGTCTATTAAAACAATAATTGAGGAAATCCCGACTTCAACCATTCAGGGCGCAATGAATAATTTTCTGATAAGGCGTCGCATATAAGTCAGTGAGCACGAAGGGCATTTACGGTCCACCATCTTCAAAGCCAATTAGTTATATAAAATAAAATTGAATATTCTATACAATAAAAAGAAACTAAATGAAATATTTGAATTTCTTATTGTAGTGCAATTGATGGGCCACCCTGTATAATACTTTTAGTATGGCTATGCAGACGAAATTTGGTTGAGATCGGACTACATTTTCTGCATCTACTGCATCCACTTTGAGAAAATTTGGTAAAAATATTAAACGGCGTATATTCGTTTCTCGTACAATGGAGTACAAGCAATGTGAGAATTTCCAGTTTCAACCAAAGAAAGAATAAGTTTTGAGGATTATGAAGATTATTTTTTTTATTACACTGCCTTTGCCTACACTCTGATGTAAATTAAAGGTGACGGGACACAAAGGACTTCGAAGAAGTACTTGACCGTTGCCCCAGTTATGGCGTTAAAACTTATTTGTAAGGTTTTGCAATCAAAATGGGAAGGGATGAAATGCAAGAGCGATGGTAGTCAGGCAAAACTTTTTCAATTATAATGGTATGAAACCTCCAATTCTAATGTTTTTAACAATGTGACAATATACGAGTACCGAAAGTACTATTCTCCAGATTTTTATAGTGACATCATAAGTTTCATTGGCGACGGAGCTAAGGTAGAAGAAATCACACTAAACCGACAAACTTTCTATTCGTCGAAACGAATATTTCGGCTTTGTTCTCGTTTACCGTTAGACCCCTTTTTGAAAACTCCAACGTAATGCTTGAGAAGCCAGCAATGACATCTCACAGTTTTAAACCAATGATATCTGTAATCATTAGTGAATGCAAATAACAAATAGCTTTTGTTGTTGACGGTACAAGTAGGGTTTACTGCAGACTTTTCGAAATGCAAAAAGAGGTAGCGGGGCAGGCTGTTACTCTGTTTAAGTTCTTATTTGATAATAAAATGGTTTACTATTAGTTTTGTCTATCGTTACTGAAGACTTCTTGTCAATCAAAATTGTATAAATTTTACAGGAATATCAATTGTGGTCGTGGCTTCATACAATTTATGTCATAACGGATTGTCGAAGGAAGTTGACAAAAAGGTGACATATGTCGATCTGTTTTTCTTGGATCTTGCCTGGGATTTGGCGAAGTAAGAATATCTGGTTGGTTGTCTATTTACCAGATCTAAAACCGCACTGAAAAGATTTTATCAGTTTGGACTGTATAGACGTTAGTATTTCACATATCAAAATCGATTTTCTGATATTTTGATATTTGGAACATATGCTTGGAACGCCTATTTCGTACACAGGACATACATAACATGCTTAGATTCCTACTACCAAGTAGGCACTCATGAAGCTAAATTATGGTTAGGCGTAAATTCATACCGTCTATTTGCTCATCATCACCTGCCTTTAACAGCTGTGTCGACAGACAATTAAAAGTTATAGCTTTGTTGTTCTTAAGAATAGATACTGTTGCTCAGATTTCGTTTTAGCTCGGCGCTGCGCCAATGCAAAGGGCGGTGCCTAGCGTGATTCCCTTTTTTGTATTGCAGTACACTCTGCATATCTTTGACCAGATTTCGATGGTTGTCCATATAAGAGGGGAGCACTGCACCATAACTCTACCATTTGAGTCCTCGATTGCTCTACTACTCGAAGTATTCGTCAGACACATCGGGGTGACTGCCATTCCAATAATGACAGGTGGCAGTATGCGTGACCGAATCTTTGATGATGCGAACGGTGGTCGCGTATACTAATCATCGCGCCATGATCGATCGATCAATTGGGTTACGAGTCGAAATATTTGCTGATTATTGAGAAATCGCACTTTGTAGAATAAAGTAGTGAGCAGAATGCTCAAAAGATGTGATTGAACAAATTTCTCCTTCCATTTTTATAATCGATAGCTATATAGTTTGATTACTTGAATTGTTGAGTCTGCAAAATTGCAGGCGATTTCACCTTGTAAGAATTGACATTAATGACAGCATTTGATAAAGGTTGACAGTCATGCGGTTAATTTCTGGTGCACATAAAATATATCTTCTCTCTCCATACACTTTCCCTTCTTGTATAATTGTCCTTTAATAACAATGATAATAATCAGACTTCCTTTCGTCGTTGTGATGTTCTTTAATCTTTTGCTTGCATATCATTATCACCTATTTCAAGATCACATCTGTGATTCTTCCTGTGATGTCGCCATGAGTAGGCCTTCCTGCCCCGCCGCTGTTTTACAGTAATCATATATCTTTTTTAGCTTTATCTCAATCAGGGTGTACATTTATCGCATTCTTTGAAATTAGTGCATGCACAATGAAAAAATTCACTTTCAATTACAACAATTAAAATCAGAGATGATAATAACTTATTTAGAAAAAAAAGAAACTACAACAACGCTGATCTTGTTCAGCAGCAACAGCAACATAAACAAAAGGATCGGCGATCTGCAATCATCACATGAACAACGAGTACGCGCTGCTCCTCCACTCATGCCATGGATGAAACTCTACTCAAGCAAACCTAAACAGTCCAGACAAACGAGACGACGACAACGAAATTCGAGACGCTAAAGGATGACAAAACAGACAGACGCCGGTCTGTTCCTATGGAGAAACATACCCAAAAACAGCAACAATAATAACAATAAAGATGAGGATGATGATGATGACGACGACAACAATAACCAGCAACGACAATGAAAAACTAGTTCAGTTAAATAACGCACTAAATACGAAACCTACGAAACCCGAAAGCTCAAAGGCAGCCAACAAAATGAAAATTAGCAAAAGTTTTATAAGCGGACTGGGACGAATTGATTGAGCCCTTTGTCAAATGCACTCATGTTTCGCAGAGAGAATTATAAGTATTTATTTCCCTAGGTAAATACTTAATCGCTGAAGATGCTTAGTTGATGCCTGAATACTATTGCATTCCATTTTGAATTTGAAGCTATTCAAGTGTTTAGCTATTCAACTAAATATTCAGCTACTCACTTACTCCCATATTTGAATAGCGGAATATTCAGTTGAATTGCTTAAATATTTAACTATTCAACTACTCAACTCTTCAACTCTACAACCATTCATCTATTTAACTATTCGACTATTTAAATATTCAACTATTCATAAATATTCAACTACATCGTTGGGTTGGCGGGCTCATGAAGTTTTAGTTGCTATGAATCACTTCGACGAGAAGCGTCGCGCATTTTGCGTGCGCGCATTTTACGAGAACTCTCGTTCATATATTGCTACTAGGCGACTATATTGTGCTGAATATGGACTACGGCGAATTATTGGAGCTCCTAGTGCTAATTTAATTAAAATATGGGTAAAGCGTTTTGAAGAGATCGGTTCAACATTTAAACCACAAGCAAATGGTCGCCCAAGAACATGAGAGAGTTATGGAGCCAGTACGAGGAAATCCACAAATGTCGACTCGCAAGAGATCGTCTGTCTTACAATTATCGCGACGAAGTTTGCAACGAATTTTAACATTGGATCTTAAACTGCATCCATATAAGCTGCAATTAACACAAGAATTGAAAGAGTCTGACTTCATAGCAAGCCTCGCATTTGCTAATGAAATGCTTAATCGATTTTCCAATTTTGACAATATCTTTTTCTCTGACGAGGCTCATTTCCTTATGAATGGGTTCGTAAACCGTCAAAATTGTCGTTGCTGGAATAGTGAAAATCCCAAAATCAAACACCAGAAACCAATGCATAGTCCTAAAGTGAGAGTATGAGCAGCAATCTCTGGCAGAGGAATAATTGATCCTTTTTTCTTCGAAAACGCCGGGGGCCAAAACGTCACGGTTAATACGAAACGCTATGTTGAGATGTTGGACGGATTTTTGGCTCCAGAAATTGAAAGTTCAAGGATAGTGAATTCCAGAACTTGGTTCCAACAAGATGGAGATACCTGTCACACATCAAATGACTCCTTGGCGGTGGTGAAGCAGATGTTCCCTGGAAGACTGATTTCGAAAAGAGGTGATATCCCATGACCCCCACGTAGTCTAGACTTGACGCCTCTTGACTTTTTTTTGTGGGGATACCTCAAACACAAAGTCTACAGCAATAATCCAAGAAACATCGTTCAGCTCAAGGAGAATATCCGTGGTGAAATGGCAGCCATTACACCAGTGTTACTGAAGAAAATTTTCAATAATTTTCGTTTGCGGTTAGAGGAGTGCCGTCGTAGAGAGGGTCACCATTTAGATGATGTTATTTTTAAAAAATAAACTCCATTTATTACTATACAATGCCTTAGATTTATTTTAACCATACCTTTTGCATTTATTTTTTAATCTATTTTTTAAATATGCACGTTCTATTGCGCCACCCTGTATAATCATAAAGTTGATCTCATTTATTGCTAATGAACAGCTGTTTGGTTAAAAATTGAGTATGAGAGATATTTTTGATTTTGTTAACATCTTTAAATTTATATTTGTTATTTGACGACTTTTAATGAAAATGTTGGTCTGTTATAAGTAACAATTCTATGTTAAAAACTGCCCTGCGTTCGTATGAACACCAATTTAATATTGGACACTTAAATAGTCGGAGTATTAGCTCTTCGTTCAATAATATTAATATTGATGAGCTGAAATCTATTTTGTGCAATTCGTTCGTGGTAGGAACCCTGGAGACCTGGTTCAAGTCTGAAGTATCGAGTCTGGCTGTTAATATTCCTGGCTATAAGTTTTGCAGGAGTGCCCGAAGGTATGCTAGGGGTAGAACCAGTTTATACGTAAAGCTTCGTGCAATTTTATACATAAAATTGTGTTTAAAACCTCTGTAGTGGATAAAGGTGTAACACTTTTTGTAGAATTTGGGTTTGGTGACCCCAAAGTTCTTTTCGGTGTAGTGTATTTACCTCCTCCTGGAGATTTATCGACTTTTGAGGAACTTCATTATGTTTTATTTGCTAACTATTCTAATATTATTGTCGTCGGTGATTTCAATTGTAATTCTGCACCAACCCATTTTGAGGCAGTACACGTTTCAAATTCTTTAATAGATTTTATGTTGGTAAGTGATAGATATATGCAGTCTTTTTCTAGTTAAGTTCAATGCCTATCTATATCCCATCACGCCTTAATATTTGCATCTCTTAGAATTACCATTCAACATATTGAAGGAATTTTTGAATACCGTGATTTTAATAATATTAATTGTAAAGGCTTCCATAGTATTTTGTCGGAATTTGAGAAAACTTTAATTACTAACAACTCTAACGTTGACGATCAATGTACTATTATTTCTTCTCTTATTGAGAATTTATTTTCATATGTTCCGATTAGGCAAAGGAAATTACGATCTTGTGGTCATAACTGGATGAATTCATTTGGAATTATTCTCGCTAAATCATTGAGAGAAAAGGCTTATAAGGATAAGCTTCAAAATCATACGGAAGAAAGACCAAGAGTTCACCGGATGCGCCGTAATGGAGTTAAATCAATCATTCGGAAATGTCAAAGAAAATATTTTGCTCGGTTGTTAGGAGGTCTGGATTCTTCTGGGTTATGGCGTGTGCTAAAGAGTTTAGGTTGCTCTCATGAAAGCCAAATATCGTATGATGATGATGTGAACGGTATAAATGATCGTTTTGTCCGTGCTGTAGGGCCTGGAAACACGTATATTATTGACTTTAGTATAGATAATTTGTTTGATGACGAAAACTCATTTTTCTTCAGTTGTGTCAGTGAAGCTGATGTATTGGATGCGTTGGGTAGGGTAAAATCGTAATCTTTTGGTATCGATGGTATTCCTATTCAGTTTTTAAAAATCATTTATAGATATATGTTGGATTTAATTTTACATGTACTTAATTCAATGCTAATGAGCTCCGTATTTCCGTCTGTCTGAAAAACTGCGCATTCTAAGTCTGAAATTATCAATAATCCAGACGATCTACGACCTATTTCAATTTTACCAATATTGAGCAAAGTTGCTAAGCAAATCATAAAAAACCAAATGCTTTGTCATGTTCGTAATCATATTTCCCAGTCAGTATGCTTTTCGCAATAGCACTTGTTTATTATTACATCTTATTATTACATCTTACTGACGCTTTGAGATGAAATGTTAACCATGGATATCTAAATCTTTTAATTTCATTAGATGTTAGTAAAGCATTTAATAGTATTTGTTTTGTGACTATGATTAAGAAATTGAAATTTAATTTTAATTTTTTTTAATCTTTGCTTGTAGACTTGTAATGTCGTATTAAGCTAATAGAGCTCAATTTGTGGAGTTGTTTGGTATTCGTTCCAACTGCCTTGAACTCACATCTGGAGTCCCACAAGGATCGGTACTTGGGTCCACTACTTTTTGTGCCTTACTTCAATGATACTGCTGAATATATTGATCACAGCGTGTGCAATCCATTTGTGTTTGCGGATGACGTTATGATTTTATTTCGCTCAGATCGTTTATTATTTTCTTTGCAGAGTGAAATCAATGATTGCCTTAATCGCATTCTGTCATGGACCATCAGAAATTCGTTACTTATTAATCCGTTTAAAACCAGGGCTATTCTGTTTGGTTCTGCCAATTACCTGGAGTTGAATTTTGATATTTCATTGGCAACGTCTACGATTGACTTTGTTAGTTACCACAGATGTTTGGGAGTAGTTATTGATAATAACTTAACATGTGAAGTTCATATTAACTCTATTCATCGTAGAATATATGGTTCTCAACGTAGACTTCATTCTGCTGCTACTTTCGTCCGGCTTACAGTAAAATGTAAATTAGCTTATGTTATACTTATGCCTCAGATTGTGTATTGTCTTGAAGTGATATCAGGAATTAATATTGAAAATCTGTTAGGATAAAAGAGAGCTATAAACGTTATTATATACGTACGGTTTGCTACTAATGTTCGCAAAAGGCAACATATCTCTGAACATGTGAAAAAGTTCTTAGGATGTTCTTTTGAGACTTTTGTGCAATATAGAAATTTATTTTTATTTTATAAAGTAGTAAAAAGTGGTATACCGACTCTTTTATGTAATAACTTTAGCTTTTCTCATTCAAGTAGAAGACCTCAGGTAATAATACCGAGAATTTATAGCGCCATGTTTAAAAATCGTGGCTGCCAAGTTGCTTGCGGCTTTTTGAACATTTTAATAATGTTTTTCGATTGAAACCTACTGCAGATATGTTTTGAATGCATGTTTTCAAGTAGTATCAAAATATTAAAATATTAAGCTATTGAGATGCGCCTTTCTTTCTTAATTGTTACTTTTCACGGGATATATTAAAATTTAACTAGCATATCATTTATTTGTTTGGCTTATACTTTTATATTTTATGACTGGGGAGCCAATCAGTTTCTTGTTAATATTGTTTGTACATATATATATCAATATTAGATTTAAATAAAAACGCTATGAATTATGAATCTGTTCAGGATATTATGTATGGAATATGTAATATATTGTATCGGCCAAGAAGGCTTTTGTATTACATAATGAATTACAAATAAATAAATAAAAAAGTAAAAAAGTAGATAAATAAATAAATAAAAAAATAAATAAATAAATAAATAAATAAATACATAAATAAATAAATAAATAATTAACTATACAATTTTGGAACTTTTCTGCACAACAACCCAAACAACAATAAAATTGTACCCAACTACAAAGCTAGAGTTTTATACCTTTTTTAATTAAATTTCAACATAAACTGCGATGAATTTAGTATGCTGCCCAGCGCAGCCAGAGGACTTGCAATTGTCTGCCTTATACAATTTCCTACAAACTGCGAGTTAAGCTTTAATAAAATATTCCCAGACGGTGCTGATATATACGAGCATATATATAAATATATACAAACAACATAAAAAACCGAACATGTTCCTTAAAAAAATTAAAGCAAGAAAAAAAAAAAACAGACACAAAATAATCTAAAGATGGTAAAGGCCACGGCTACCGGCTTAGCAAGACGAGCGATCGACTGCTGCCGCATAAAGAGACGGAAAGGAAATACACACATCACTGGAGTTTTACCGGGAAGAGGTACAACTACAAAAGCTAATGGTGGGGTACGAATGATGTCAATATTGATGTTGATTTAAGCGTAATCCAGCTGCGTTTGCTGCTCCATATAGATGAACAGCAGCAGCAGCAGCGGTAATGATCGGAAGGGGTGTAGTATATCTGAAATGACATAAAACAGTTGACAATACCGAACGTACATACTCATCATCGACCAAAATCGTCGTTGTCTTCGCTGTCGTCATCCACATCATTATCATCAGCCACTTGGTGGATATGTAGGAATACATAACATCAGGCACGAGGCGTCTAGAAGCAGTTTCAAAACGTACACATTTCACATTTCCCTTTAAGCAGAATAGAAATAGAATTTGTGAAAAAGAAAAAAGGCGATGCTGAAGGATTAGTTCAATTATTAATTTATTGGAGTATAAAGTGTAGTAAAATTAAATCCATTATTTTTTAACAGATGGTTTTAGCAAGCTATAGCTTGCTTTGTATAGTTGTGATTGGGTTACGCTGGAAGGCGTTGCTTTTCACCCCAAAATAGCCGTTCGTAAAATCGAGGTATAATTTGTAGTAAAAAGAAATTTCATTATTTTCCCAATAGATGGTCTACATATAGCCTTGTATTTTGCGTTGTATAAGTATGATTGGGTTACGCTAGATGGCGAAGATAAGACTTTGTACTCACACTGTTTTGTAATTGCTTGATTCAGTACTCTTTGAGAACACGTCAAAATCAGCAAGTTTTTCATTAATAAAGGCAAAAACATGAGTTAGGCTGCTGAAAATGTGAATAGTGTTTATGGTCCTGATATTGTCATAGCTACAATTTTGCCCACAATTTTGCTTTCATTTACACATACTGCTAATTTTGATGACAAGTATGCACCACGTTCTGCAAATCCATATTTCATGCCGATAACATAGTGGAAACTGTCAAGCCCGGCCATCAAGCATTGTTTCTTAAGCAGGTAGTGACTGGTGATGACAAGTAGATTATTTATTACAGCCCCAAATGAATGCGGTCGTGGTTGATTCTTGGTAAGCGGGTGCAAATGGAGCGCAATACAGAATTGACGGCCAGCTAGGTGTTGCTGTGTGCTTTGATTCGATTAGAGGCGAATCAGCTACTATGAGCTGCTTCTTTACGATAAAACTTTTGACGCGGAGCTGTACTGTCAACAATCCGACCGTCTGAAGGAAATAATCGCCTAGAAGTGGTCAGCTTTAGCTAATGAGAGACAAAATGTGTTTCGCTTGGAAAACGCCAGACCACACACATCATCGGTAGATCTGGAAAACTGGTTGGAAGTTCTTATGCATTCACCTCATTGTCTAGAAGTGGCACCATGGAATGGGGCAGATGGAAAGTTCACCTTAAGAGAAACCTGTGAAATTAATTATTGCAGTTTTTTTTGGCAAAACTAAGGAGATTTTCTAGAGACTTCAAAATGACTACCGCACAAAACAGTGCATATTTAACTTAAATCGGCTGATTCTGACTATGTAAAATAAAGCTTTCATGCAAAATTAATGAACTTATTTTTACTACACATTGTATAAAGAAGTTAATGTAATTAAAATAACTGAACGAGATGTCTCTGATTGTATAGAAAGTTTCCAGAAATCAAAGAGAACAAATTATTCGGATCGTCAACTATAGATAGATAAATCATAAATATCACGAAAATAAATGTTTGAGCGTGAGAAATCTCTTTGGTTGATCTCTTGTCTCTGGCTTTTCATAGTTCAGTTATTCTAAGTTCTGAAGAGGAGAGATGACGCTTAACGAAGCTGCCCATTTACTATCTCCGCAGCTAAAATTTATAATAATTTAACAAATTCCCTACTAATAAAATTCTGTTAAATGCTGTTTCTTAATAATTATATATAATCGTCAATTTTTATTCTAATTGTTAATCATATAATTATAAGTTAGAATGCCTTGGACCAGAATAAAAAAACATGTTTGTAGAAAAGGACTGTAAAAACCCTCTATTCATTATCAATAATCCACTTTTCGGTAAACTTAAATGAAACACACATAAAGCTATGATTTCAATGAAACTTTTATTTCATTATAATGCTTGGAACCTGCTATTTTATAATACAATGTCATTTAAATCACCGCCTTTGGATTGGTTGCAGCATTGAATCCTTTAGAGGTAGTTTTGGACCACTTTTTCCCACATTTCTGGCGGCGGAGCATTTGTTTGTTTTCAAATGCTCCAACGTTTGGGGATTATCCGCGTAAACATGGTCTCTGACGTAGCTCCACAGAAAATCTAAAGGCGTCAAATCGCATGATCTTGGTGGCCAAGTGACGTTACCAAAACGTGAAATTACCAATAAAGCTAAAAAATCGGTCGTGTTGTGTGGCTCGTGGCACCGTCTTGTTGAAATCACATATCGTCCAGTTTATAGTCTTCAATTACAGGCCAAAAAAAGTCAGTTATCATAAATCCATAGCCCTCTGAATTGAAATTCGGATTATCCGCCATACTTTCACTAACATAAGCAATATTTTCGGCAGTGCGTACATTGTGATGATGCACAGACCTGACAATATCTGTAATGCTTCCAGTCTCGTCAATTTTTTTTTTTATAATCTTGCCAATTCCTTGCATTGTTGGTCGATTATGACGACCACTTTTCTAGTCAGTTTTAACTACTTTTACGCGTTGTTCGGTTATTAAGCGATCGATATTTGTAAAAGGAAAACCTTTTACTACATAAGTAACACTTTAGCTGACAGCCCTGTCAGACCAGTGGTTTTGAAACCACTAAACCGAACCGGGTTATACCGATCGTGTTCTCAGGATTTATAGATATCGAAAAGTATTTGGCTGGAAGATTTACATTTTAATGCGAGACGCTTTCATGCCCTCCCTCCTCAAGGTAGATGATATCAATATTTTCGGCAGTGCATAGATTGTGATGATGCGCAGGCCTGACCATATCTGTAACGCCTCCAGTCTCTTCAAATTTCTTTATAATCATGTCAATTCCTTGCATTGTTGGTCGATTATAACGACCACTGTTCTAGTAAATTTTAACTACTTTTACACGTTCTTTGCTTATTAAAGGATCCATATTTGTAAATGGAAAACCTTTCACTACATAAATAACACTTTAGATGACAGGTATTTAACAGCTGACAGCCTTGTCAGACCAGCGGTTTTAGAACCACTAAATGGATTATACCGATCGTGTTTTCAGGATTTAGCTAGAAAAGTATTTGGCTGGAAGATTTAAAATTTTTATGCCCCCCCTCTTCAAAATAGATGATATCATGTAACCTTTTGCCAGACACCACCATCGGTACCTACAAGTGAGGGAAAGACATTGCGATGGACGAGTGAGTACACATTGTTGCTTTTGTACATCTCTAAACAAAGCTTATAAGCCGCCTTCGTAAATGACATTGCCAACATTGTCAACTGCTTTGGACCGTATGCTGTTGTTGTAGTCGTTGCTTACTTTTTTTCTGTTGTTAAAGGAGCGATGAATAAATGCCGAAAATTTTGAGCATGCGTACACAAACAATTCCCTGCAGTTTGGATGGGATTGTTTCGTTTTTAGTTGCGCCTGCGTGTATTTCCTCACCATGTGCCTGTGGGCTGGCTGTTGTTGTATGACTTACGAGTGTGTCTGTGGAGTTTTTTGTTGTTGTTAAATTGAATTTCCTTGAGGTATGTTTAAACAACACTTAATTTCAATTGTAATTGTTTTTAAAGCCTCCCAAATAGTTTTTTAATTAATCGAGAATTTTTATACGTATTCGATGGGGATTCCATTCGTTTAATTTTCACATTGCATATAATTGAATGAGACCTTTTGGCTAACAGTTGGTGCGGTTGTAAATTGTAGTCAAAGGCGATAATTTATACATGTGATGTCAAGCCACACAAACATACACACACACACACACACCCATACAGAATTCAGCGAAAGTGTTAGGTATGTAAATTAGCTGGATTATTGACAATGAGGATTGAGTAAATTGGTTCACTACAGATGGTGCCGCCATCCTTTTGTACAACGCCGCAGCCAATGAAATAATTGCAAAAAATGTTCACATATAAATTTGAAGGATATGGAGACATTACAGCTAGCAGATGAAATGGAAAACTTCGTTAATTAAAGACAATCGATGAATAACTACGCTATCATGGTTATAAGTGATGATGTCGTCATATCATATTTGCAAACAACTGATGTGAAGGTTTTACATGAGTCTCGCTGTGAAAGCCTTACCCATGGTGTGCCACCACACAGGTGCTGTTTTCCATCATTTACTTTTCTTTCTTGGTTATGTGTTCTTTCTTTCTTCTAGCGACAGCAAGCGCCCCTTTGGGGTACTCAAACTAATCCCGAAGGATTAGCCAAACTACTAGAGATTGGAAGTAGGACCCTTGGAAAAGCTACCTCAGGTCCCACTCCCTCACTCGGCCAAAGTACCTTTGTAGTCACTTGGTATGAAGTGAGCTACCTCCCGGGTAGGAGTTGAGGCAATCTAGGAATACCTCGGTTAGATATGAACAGTGTTTTCTAAGCTAATGCCTTCCTTCAGCAACGCGACCTGAAGCAACGCAAAAGCACTGAAAACACTTGTTCGGGCAACCACAGCCAGCACGATGCTCCCACTAGGGGTCCAACACCATTGACCAGGAAGGAACAATGTTCCTTGGGCCCCTGGTCACCCGTGCTACCGGAAGAGAAGAACCCTGGTCTGGGTTTCGCAGACAAGCTACTCCAGTTTTGCTTTATCATACCTCGCATGGAACTGGTAATCCATAATCTACGGCATAGATTTTTAATGTCCGAGGAGAGAATATCAACACAGCAAAGCACATCATGCTCCAATCATAGTTCATTAACCAGATCTCTCTGGTCATACAACTATATTTACGGGAAAAATAAATTTTCTGATACCTCCCGACGGCTTCTCTATGTCCGCACCTGTTGCCAGGATGTGTCTTGTTTAACTATGACCCTCCCCTTACTTAGTTTTCGAAAAACGAGTTCCAAGATCAGTTTGATGTCATATTATAGATGAATCCCAAGACATAATCCACCTTTTCTTAGGGCGCCTGGCACAAGGCCACACTACTTTGTTTTTGTACGCAAGCATCATACCCTTTGCCTGCTTAATTACAGGATCGGGTAGAGGGGCCAGCGTTTTAGGGGTAAGCGGTACAAAGCATCCTAGGAAACACCCGCCTTCCCACCATATTTGCAAACAATTTGTTTACATGTTTAGGCTATGCAACAAGTGGTAGCAGTTTGTTTGGCAGCTGCTAAATTTCGACTGAAAATAATAACGTATCGCCAAAAGTCGGCAAAAGTTTTCAAACTGTTCGTAAATGAGGGCGAAACATGGGTATTAGTGGGATTCATAACCGTATGGAACTTTGTACTAGTTATGTTACTTAAAGTTGTTGAGAAAATTTCCCTTTCCAGAACCATACCGAAGGAGAATCCTCTTTAATTCTGTGTGGTTTCAATAGTATAGTCATGTCTGCTACGGCATAATTGCAGTGAAAATTCCCCGATAAGCTGATTTAAAGTAACTTCACATTCCGTTGGCCTCAAAAGTCTCCAGACTTTGCGGTACCTGAAAACTCCTTGAAGCATTGTTGCTAACAGTGTGTGATTTAAACCAACGCATTCGAAGGGTGTTTGGAACAAAGTTGGCCCATTATAACTAGTTGATAATATTCAGGACATCATTAAGACCTGATGGCTGGATGATTGGTGGCTGTATAATAATCACAAGAGAAATAGACCAACTATCGATCGATCAGCATGAAATTCTGCAGTTTGTGATATTTGTTAGAAACAAAACTCATTATACTCGAAAAGGTTAATTTTTAAGATTTAAGTTTTTCAGGTTGGCAGCACTGGTTGGTAATGGCGTCCAAACGGCATCTGTCAAAGTGGAAAGTGTACAGTATACTCTGCCATTTCATCATGGAATGAGGAATGACCTACCACAACAATGAAAATCCGCTGTTTCATCGAAAAATTTTGTTCGGCGATGAGGCTCATTTCTTGCTTAACGGATACGTAAACAAGCAAAACTATCGCATATGGAGTGATGAACAGACACATGCCGTACATGAATTACCGATGCATTTCGATAAAACGATAGTCTGGTGTGGTTTATGGGCTGGTGGCGTCATCGGTCAATTTTTCTTCAAAGACGACCGTAAAAGAAACGTTTCCGTCAACGGCGAACGATATCGAGCCGTGATACATGATTTTTGAACTTGGCTGTGTTGAACTTGGTTAGCATGTGGTTGCATCAGGACGGTGCAACATGCCACACTGCTCGTGAAACTAGGGATATGTTGAGGAACGAATTTGGTGAGCAGCTTATCTCTCGATTTGGACCTATGAGTTGGCCCCCAAGATCTTGCGATTTAACGCCTCTTGATTATTTCTTGTGGGGTTATGTCGAGTCGTTAGTCTGTGTGGAGAAGCCGAACACTATTGAAGCCTTACAGGATAACATAACACGCGTTATTCGTGAAATACAGATCGAAATGCTCGAAAAAGTGACGAAAAATTGGACCTTTCGAATGGACGTTTTGAGACGGAGCCGCGGAGAGTATTTGCATGAAATTATCGTTGAAAATTAAATTGCAAAGACCAATTTATCGAATCCAAAAAAAATTTTAATATATGATGCAAATTTGAGTGTTTTATGCGATTAAAAAAAAAAACTACGATTAAAAAATCACCCTATATATAAACGATAAAAGGAATTGTATCAATATAAGCCCAATATAAGCCCACCGAACTGAAGCCCAAATGTAAATTGAAGACAGAGCATTATGGTCTTCGGTATACGTTTGTAGAATTTTGCGTACTATGAAAATCTTTTTGGTAAAACTAACAAAATTTTGTACGATAAAAATGATAACAAGTTATTGAAAAAAAACGGTGCATATTTGACTTAAATCGGATCATTCTGACTATGTAAAATAAAGCTTTTATGCAAAATTTATGGATTTAATTTTGCTACACTAGCTTTGTTCCTCGTTCACACTTATTAGTACTTCATAGTATTAAACAATTTGAGATGTAATCACTGTGAATTTATAAAGTATTCATAGCGAATTTTACCATCAACATGTTAGGGCGTTTAAACAAACTAATTGCCAGTTACAAATTTGTTCATTAAGCCAAAACCACAAAAAAGTGTTACATAAAAATCCCCTCATTTATTTCCACATTGACCCAGCAAAGTTTTAATAGTTTTCTCAACAAAAGGTTGCAACAATAGTCACAACACAAGGCAACACAGCGGCAGCGACAACTTTCGTCGGCAGCCACCGCAACATTTATGGATCTTTTCATAGCCTCTCAATGGAAAGGAAAAAATAAATACCTGTGAAAAAATCCCTACAAAAATGCTGTTAAAAATTTAATGATCTCATAAACGAGCCTCAGAGAACAACATTCGGAGCTGAGATCTGCCATAAACTGATTGATTTCCACAAACTCGGTTGGGAGAATCAAAAACAACAGGGTGCTTTCCAAAACAAAGAGAGAAAGAGAGAGAGAGAGAGAGAGAGAGAACGAGACACTAAGAACAACCAACAGCACATTGTTCTGTGTTGGTTCAATGACGAATACTACTATGGTGACGAAAGACCAACAACGAACAAGTAAAGCTGGATACATCCGAAACCCACAAAATCGCCAGTGATTGTTGGTTGTTACAGTGCAGTTTTTGTGGTTTTTATATGAGCTTTATGCACACTCCTAGCTAGTTCTATGTATCACTATTAACCGCACGAATAGTAACAAAATTTAACTACAAAGAACAAAAAAAGAAAAAAAAAGGAAGAAAGAAATGGTTATTTACGAGCTACTGAAGAAGGCATACAAGGCATGCACACAATATGACGTTATGACCGCGGTTTAGTTTACGTTCTGTAGGTGGTAGGGATAATTTCTGTTCAGCTAAAGCTTTGAAGTTCATTTCAAAGTTGTAAAAGATGGTACACTGGCTTCTTAATTTCATAGTTGAATATAGTAGCGGGTTTTATAAAAATTCATATTGTGGTTGAGTTTGTTCTCAGAAGGGGAATAGTTAATAACCATAAGATTTGGAACATCACAGAAGGAGAATATACGAAATTTTTTAATTTCGAATTCTCTGCAACTTTACATTTACAACAACGATCTCTTCGAAACATTACTTTTTTGGACATATTTCATAGTTAGCCGATCTAAGAACATTTTAGGTTTTATACCCATTTTTCGGCTGGCTGTAGCACGATGTTTGTAAAATCACTAAATGTGAGAAGAGCTTCTATATCCCATTCATGGGATGCAAAGAAAGTTCTTCTTTTTAAACCTTAAAGGGAGTTTACCTCTTGTTTTATAAAAAAAGGTATAGCTCTTTGAAAATTATGAATTAGACCTGAGGTATTGTAAGACGAAATTTGTTTCAAAACTTTTTAAGATGATTGAGTTATTCCCGTCTGTATGTCAGCCTGTTGTCTGGTTAGTTGCCTAGACGGTTGATAGATGGTAATTGGAGTAAATCTGTATTGATTTTGTAGGAATTGTGAGTGTGATAATCCTTCTCAGGTGTTAGTTTGGAATTGAAAATGAGCAAAATCCCCACGCCCCTTTTGGTACCTCTTTTACATTCTTAATTTCGTAGTGGTACGCTGGATTTACGTACGATTTGGCAGAACATAATATTTTGCATGGTTTAATATAATTTATGATATTCAAGCAATTTAATACAAATCTCCTAGTATCTCTCATTATATGTCCTTAAACCCTAAACTTAAGGTATAGTAAAACGAAATCCATTGTTTTTCCACTGGAAGTCTTTAGTAATCTGTATCATGCATAGTCTAAGTGCAATCGGATTATATTAAAAAGCCTTAGACATATAAGATTTCGTATTCAAAAAAATGCTAAGATAGTTTTTTTATTGTTCGACTCAGTATTGTTTGAGCACGAGTCAAAGAATGACGTCAAAAAAGGTAAATTATGCCGTATTTTGTAGATTTCCTTCGACAAGCGCAAGCCAGGCGACTGAAAATTTGAATAGTGTAACAGCCAATTATGCACTATTTTATTTTCATTGATTCTATTCCCGTAATTTTGATGTCAAAGATGCGTTGCACTGCGGAAGGCCAATTGTTAGACATATCGATTGAATAATGAAAATCGTCAAATCACTGCACTAATTGCTCATGAGCTAAACATTGCACAAAACTCGTCTGAAACCACCAGAATAAGGATGGACATAAATAGAAACTCATTGTATGGCCCCCACTCGAATTAACGCAAAAAAAGCTCATGGACCGAATTTCCATCCGGAAATAGCTACTAAATCGCAACGAAGGCAATTCGTTTCTGAAGCGGGTGGTAAATGGTGATGAAAAGTGAGTCAATTACGTCAAGTAAAAACGTTCATGGTCGAATCATGGCAAGTCGAAACGCAAACGCACCGCAAACGGTGGCCAAGACAGGATTGACGGTCAAGAACCTTTTGCTGCGCGTCTGATGAGATTGGCAGAAAATCATCTACTATGAGGTGTTTTCTTAATTCAAATCTATATTGTCAAACGTTGAACGGTCTGAAAAAAGCAATCGTCCAAAAATGTCGAAACTAATAGGAGAAGAATTGTAGTTCATCAGGACAACCCCAGGCCACACACATCCATAGTGACTGGGCAGAAGCTCTGGAAGCTTATTTGAGAGATTCTTATGCATCCATTTTACAGTCCGGAGCTGGCACCAACCCATAAACGAGAATTCCTCTCTATGGCGAATGATTTTGCTGTTTAAAAATTTGCTTCAAGAGAAGCTTATTAAAATCGACTGTTCCAGTTTTTTTTGCCGATGGAGAGTATGATTTCTATGAGAAAAGCATAATTTAATTACCTTCAAAACGGCAAAAAGTTATCGAACAAAACGGTACTTATTTGACTTAAATCGGATCATACTAACTATGATAAATGAAACCTTTAATGTTTTGCAAAAATAATGGATTTGCTTTTAGTATACCGTGGATATATGTTTGTGGAATGATGAAAATATTTATGTTCAAAAATTTTTTTGTTTATAGTTTACTTTTATAAAGTTATTAATGAAAATTGGATTATACTAACCAAGTTCTTATGCGGTACCAATTTTTGTTAATTATCGATAAAATTTTATTTTTAACAACAAATTTCGGCATATACATCCTATTATTTGAATAATTTTATTAGTTTTGAATTTTTTCAAATAAATAAATAAGACACGTTTAATGCCATATTTTACTAAACGTGGTAAATTAGCATAAACTTATGTTTACTCAACGTTGAAAAAATATTGCCATCTTTAGTTCTGAGTTGAATTGAGCACTTAATGTGATTAATATGAGACATATGATTTTCTATGAAATTTGGTATTAAGAAGGATACAATGTATTTGTATTATACACTTACGGGAATTGCGGGGATATCGAGAATTTGCACAACTGTTTTTTTTTTTATTTTTGTTTATAAAAAATCCAACTCTATTATGAAAACATGTTTATAAATGATTTATTCAAAGCATTGCCCAACCCTAGCTACTACTGCTTCTCATCTTTCTGACAAAGCTCGAATTCTGTCACGGCAAAACTACTCATCTTTTGAGGCTGTCTACGAATCTAGTCATTCCTTGTTATCGTTATAAGAGTGGAACTGCTGATCAGCCAGACCGTGTGTCATCGAACGGAATAAGTGATAATCGGGCGGCTCAATATCTGGAGAATATGACAGATGAGGTAAGATTTTCCATTTCAGCGTTTCCAGGTAGGTTTTAACGGGCTTGGTCACGTGAGACCGAGCGTTGTCAAGCTGAGGAATCGCTTTTTCGTGTTTCTCCGCATACTGTGAGCGTTTCTCGCGCTGAGGTCGAGGTGGTGGCGTGCTAATAGTGGTAAAAATAGTTATAGTTCTTCGTTATGTGATATTAACTGCGAGAATAGTCTTCTTAATCAGTTGACAGTATATATTTCTGGCTGCAGTCCTGCACTATGTTTATGTGTCTCATATATCCCGCCAAATAGTAGTGAGAAATTGTACGATGCTCATCTACTTAATATTATCGAATTGGAATCAAATTTGGCAGTAAATTCTCGTATTTGCGTTTTAGGAGATTTCAATGTAAACAACATTGTTTGGTCGCGTATTGGTAGTGAGGACAATTTACTTCCTTATAACGTTAATAAAAGTTTTGAAATTAATTTTATCGATAGTTTACTCAGCTTAAATTTGCTTCAAATTAGTCATATCTGTAACAAATTATCTTGCTTTTTGGATTTAATTTTTGTTTCGCATGATTGTAAATTTAATTTATTTACATATTTGTTTCCAATCTCGGCATGGGATATGCATCATATTCCTACAATTATTGAATTAGAATCTTATAAGTTTTTTGATAATTCAGCTAGTTCTGATACTTTCAATATTAACTTTAAATGTTGTAATTTTGAAGTGTTAAACTCTTTACTTTCAGGTGTTGATTGGGTAGACATTTTTTCGGTCAAAACTACTTCTGATCGTTATGAAATTTTGTAGAAACAGTATCCCGTTAAATAGCTCAAGACCTTACAAACTTCCGTGGTATACTCGAGGTCTTAAAAAACATAAAAACCTACGTAACTAATTTCATAAAAAGTTCACTGAATCCGGAAATGTGAAAAGTCATGAAAAATTTTTTTATTATCAGAAAGAATTTAATTTCTTAAATAAATTTTTGTATAATCAATTTATATTGCAAAAACAGAATAAAATTAAAAATAAACCTAGGCTGTTCTGGCATCTTGTTAATTCCAAAAGGAATGTTTCAGAAATTCCCTCAAACATGATATTGGGTGATGTTGTATCAAGATCTTGCAGTGATTCTGTTAACTTGTTTGCTAATTTTTTTAAATCAAATTTTGTACCTTCATCGACCCATACAGCCAGATGCTAAAATGTCTTTGACATGCTAGACATTGGTGCCCTAGAACTCACTGAGGATGAGATATACGACGCTATAAATCGGATTCTGACGGGATTTGTGTTTATCTACTAAAGAAATGTGCCTCGTCACTAACATTTGCTTTTATATATATTTTTAATTCTTCATCTTCAAGGAAGGCATTTTTATTGATAGATGGAAGTCGGCGTCTATCACAATACTTTTTAAACATGGTAAGGAAAATGATGTTACGTGTTACAGACCGATTTCTAAAGCAACAAATGTTTCGAAAATTTTTGAGAAGTTATCATTTCTTACAAAATCGATAATATATCCATCTCAGCATTAATGTTTTTCATATAGATCGATCTACTACAACAAATTTAACCATTTTCACAGAATATTGTATTTCATCATTTGAACTTGAACATCAAATTGAAATAGTTTACACCGATTTCGGTAAAGCATTTGATAAAATATCACGTAGTATATTTTGTGCTAAGTTGCAATCTATGGGATTTCATTCCTTGATATTAAAATTGTTAAAATTGTATTTGTCAAACAGAATATGCAAAGTCGTTATTAGTGGTTATGAATCTCTTTCATATTTGCAAACATCTGGCGTGCCGCAAGGTAGTATTTTACGACCTTTATTGTTTAATTTATTTATTAATGATATTTCTGTTTTAAAAAAGAAAATTTTCTTTTATATGCAGATGACTTAAAAATATATCACAAAATTTCTAATATTTCTGAGGCTCTAGATCTTCAGAATGATTTAGACAATCTTCTTAATTGGTGTTTCCTAAACAAATTTTCTTTAAATCTATCAAAATGTGTCCATATTTCATTTTCAAGGTCTCGTAATCCAATTCAACTGGTTTTCAAAATTGGTGATTACAGGCTCCTCACTGCTGGAAGTAAAATGGATTTAGATGTTGTTATTGATACGGCACAGACTTTTACCTCGCATATAAATTATATTATCCCTATAGCTTATTCTATACCAGCGTATATTAGAAAAAATTGTTCCGATTTCACTGATCCACATACTTTAAAAATAGTGTATACTTCCTATATAAGATCAAAGTTGGAATATGCTTCTATTGTTTGGGGTCCCCTTTGCCAAGTCAACATATCACGCATAGGAAGAATTCAGCCAGTCTTTCTGAAATTTGCTGTCTCCTCAATTAACTTTGGTGATTTTGCGCCTCCTTATATTTCCAGATGCTGGTTATTGACCTTACAGCTATTGCAATATCGCCGTATTTATCATACCTTGTTATTTGTATTCAATACAATAGCTGGTATAATTGATTGTTCTGAATTATACCGTTTTATGTTCCGCCGAGATCACTTAGATATCATTATGTATCGCTTTGAATCGTGGATTTATTGAATTCAATAACTTAAATGGGATTTCAAGAAATGAATAAATGAAAAAATGAAATTCAACACTTATTACTTACTGTATGTCTAGAAATAACTTTAAATGTTTCTTTTTAGATATTTAAAATAAATGATTTACATATTTACATAACTTTCTTGAGATATGTTATGCCAATTCTTAGTCTATAAGGATTTATATGTCCATAGACCTGAATAAATGAAATAAAAATTAAAAAATCGCATTAATTAAAGTCGATACTGATCCATAGTGATGGTTTCGCTTGGTTTCAGCAGTTCTTAATAAGTAAGAGTGACGTGGTCCTACCAACGTCGAAGCATAACCTTCACTGCGTGTGTATTCGGCCGAGGCGAAGACCTAGAAGCATGACCGGGCAGCCCCATGAATTTCTTTTCTTCGGATTGCTGTAATGAATTCTTGGCTTCAACTCATAGGGAACTCAAGTTGCGGGTAACTCCTAATACTGACCCAAGTTCTATCTGTGGTTGACACGGCTCGTCATTAAACAATGCCGTCAATTCAATATCTTCGAAGGTTTTTTGTCTTCCTTCACGCGAATGGTGGTCAACATCAAAATTACCGTCTATAAAGCGACAGAACAAATCTCGATACGTTGTTTCACTTAAAACAGTATCTTCGTAAACGTTTTGAAGCTCTCGATGAGCTTCAGCCGTCGTTTTCTTCAATTGAAAGACGAAAATCATTACTTCTCTCACATGACGATTATTTGGCATAAAATCATATATATTCACACAACTAAAAGAATATGTCGTCAAAAGAAAATCACAATTGTGTCGAGGCGGTTTGTTTACCATATGCCAATGCTTGGCTTGGCTTATGGTTAAGGCAGAATCGACTAGCACTTACAGTTGGCGCCATCTATTGGTAAACAGCAGGAACTTAGTTGCGCACTTAATATATAAAATATGATATTTCTTAAAGATGATATCTCAGGGATATCAATAATTGCCTAATATTGGCGGTCTTCTTTAGTAAGTAATGAAAGCCAGTGCTACCGCCGAAAAGTCCTTTGCTTCGACCTCACAGCTTTTGTTTTTCGTAAAGGGAGCCTTTTGATAGCGACCTTAAAAGTGCTGACAGCAGCAGCAGTGGCGCCATCTATTGGCAAACAGCAGGAACTTCGTTGCGCACTTAATATACAAATTATGATACTTCTTTAAGATGATATCTCCGGGATATCAATAATTGCCTAAAATATTTAATATATAAAATATGATACTTCCTTATGATGATATCTCCGGGATATCAATAATTGCCTAAAATTGGTAGTCTTCCTTAGTAAGTATTGAAAGCCAGTGATCTTGTGCTACCGCCAGAAAGTCCTTTGCTTCAACCTCATAGCTTTTGTTTTTCGTAAAGGGAGCCTTTTGACAACGACCTTAAAAGTGCTGACAGCAGCAGCAGTGGCGCCATCTATTGATAAACAGCACGAAATTAGTTGCGCACTTTATAAATAAAATATAATACTTCTTTAAGATGATATCTCCGGGATATCAATAATTGCCTAAAATTGGTAGTCTTCCTTAGTAAGTATTGAAAGCCAGTGCTACCGCCGAAAAGTCCTTTGCTTCGACCTCACAGCTTTTGTTTTTCGTAAAGGGAGCCTTTTGATAGCGACCTTAAAAGTGCTGACAGCAGCAGCAGCAGCATCAGCATCAACATCAGCATCAGCATCAACCTCTTGCTTGTTGTTCTTGCTGTAAATGAATGCGGTTTTTGTGGCTTGCTTCCCGTTTTTTGATGTTGCTGCAGCAGCCATCACCGACTCCTGCTGTTTGTGTATCGACAACTTTTTTTTTTTTTTTTATTAATTTTACATTTGTAGCAGGTTCGTATCGTAATGTTTATCAATTTGGCCTTGTGATTTTTATGTCGATTTTTTGATTAACTTTTTGTTATGATTTTTTAGTTTTTTTAAATGTTTTTTTGAGGGAATAAAAAAGACGGTTAAATCGCAGCCATCAACCATTTATTATTTGCCAGTTTGAGACTTTTGATAGAGTACATAACTTTTAATGTCATTCAATTATCTTTTATGTAGAGTTTTTTTTTTCTGTTCGCTTCAAGTTCTGTTAAGATCATTTCGAACTTCAACATGGTTTCATTTCTAAAATATATCGCATTTTTTAGAGGCTGATCCAGATTTTTGCTATGATGATTTATATTTACATTATACAATACCAGATATATTACCAGATGATTTATTAACAATTGTAAATAAACTTTAAAGTATTTTATTTACTTACTTAAATGGCCAATTAAAAGCTATCTGTCCGGTGGCCGCCAATAAGTTATATCAACAGTATTTTGATTTAAGAAGGCGATTTCAAAACAAGTCGACCCGACGTATAGATGTGGTTTGAAAAAAAAAATATTTTGATGAAAAGTGGCAATAGTATAAAATATACTCGTATGTTCCAAGTTTCAAGGCGCAATGATATTTAGTATTTTTTTTTTGAGCCATCAAAAGTAAACGATCTCAGTGAATTTGTAAACATGGAAAAAATTAGTCACTGCTATGCAAGTCAATATTTCCATTTGAAAGGTCTCAGTCTAACCAATATTAAAACCGAGCTAGATTCTATTCTGGGGGAATCTGCTACTTCCTTTACAACTCTAAAATATTGGGTAGTAGAGTTTAAACGAGGCCGTACGAACTGCCAAGATGAACATCGTAGTGGTCGAATAATTGAGGTGTCAGCGCCAGACATGGTTAAGAAAATCAACAAAATGGTATTAGATGACCGTCGACTAAAGGTATGCAAAGTAGCTGAAATGATAGTCAATTCAAAAAGTGCTACACATCGTATATACCGAAGATTTGAAAATGAGAAATCTGTGCGCAAGATGGGTGCCGCGCTTGCTTTCAATAGATCGTCATGATGATGACAGAGTGTTTGGCGATGTTTCATCGCTAAAAAGGCGAAGTTTTGAATCGATTTATAACCATTGATGAGACATGGGTCTAACACTTCACACATGAGACAAAGGAACAATCAAAGCAGTGGACTCGAATGAGAGAGTCGTTTCCAAAGAAGGCGAAGATAATGACGTTTATTTTTCATATTATGCTAATTTGTTGCAGCATTTAGGTGATGAAATTATAAAGAAATTGTTTCAACACGCAGCTTATTCTCCAGGTTTAGCTTCCTTGGACTATTTTCTATTCCCAAACTTGAAAAAATGGATCGGTTGTAAAAGATTGGCCAACAACGAAGAGGTGGAGTCTGCGGTTGATGGCTACTTTAAGGTGTTTAACAGTTCTTGTTATAAACAGGGTATATATTATCTCCAGTGTGAAATATGGTCACTTGTAGACTAAACAATTCTAAAGACGCTGTGGTAAGATCCAGTCAGGTCTGACTTATATCAGGATGCGATGGGCAACCAGAAGATTTTGTGATAGTTATTATACATACTTCTATCATTTTTGTGTATCCTGTATCTAAGATACTGGGATTCGAATCGTCGGACAAGCTTTGATTTAGGTAAAAGGTCCATGCATGCAGCATCCTTTTCCTTAGAACCAATACGACAATATTTCTCTTAGCAGGGCCTGTAAGAGTAGAGCATTTCATTGCAAAGTTACAGATTTGTGACAGCGACCGTTGAATATGCAATATGTTATCGCTGCATATCGAGGTTATCCAGGTTGGGATCATTGTGTCATAGTAATAGAAAGAATTTATTAGAGAAAGTAGTCGAATCCCTGCGGTACGCAAACTTGCAATGTCTAGTTTTCTTCGTACCCCATAATATGCGATTTTTGCTCTGTTTAACCTCACGCACATCGCGTCTTCAGCCATTTGGTGCATCACATGAATGTTCATGTCATTAGAAGCGTATATTTTATTATGAAATGACCAATGTGATTCCTCGTTTATAAAATTTATTCCACTAAAATCATCTTTTCTTAACACTTGGATATTAAAATTACAATCCTCTGTGATTCTATTTTATAATCTGTAAGGTAATTATTTTATGAAATCTTTTCCAAAAATAAGAAAATATGAAAAATGTAAATTTTATAGGGTGTCTTTATTATTACAAGAAATATTGGCAGCAACTGCGTCTAGCATGAACCATTTAGGTTTAGGTTAGGTTTTAGTTCTCCAGACTTTCCATGACGAAATGTCTAATAATACTGCACAAAATTTCTAGACCTCTAAATGAATGACGTCTTATATCCAATATTTACATAATTTAAATTTCCAAAGAAAAAAATAAAACGGATTGTAAGTGCTCATACACATTACGTGCTATGTTGATTACATTGCTTATCAATTGGTATTGATAATCTGGTTCCAAAATAAGCAGAAGTTGTTACACCATCTCAGATCTGCAATAGCCTGCTAAGGATCTTAAAATTCTTAAGATATACCAGGCACTGTAGGAACTACAGGGTGGCCCAAAATGACCGAAGTGGTTTGAATTGCTTACAACTTTTTATTTAAGACATATTTTTTAATTTTTTTTTTTTTAATACAGTAAATTTATGGGGAATGTTTTTAGATTAGTTATTAAAAATGATATTCCGCAAGTGGTGGCCATTTTCTGCTTCGCACAAATGTGCTCTTTCCAACACATTTTCCATGATCTTCCGCAACATTCACGGTGTTATGTTGTAAATTTCGTCTCGAATATTGGATTTTAATTCGTCAATAGTCCTGGGCTTACTAACATACACTTTCCCTTTTAAATAACCCCAAAGGAAAAAGTCTGGAGCGGTTAAATCCGGGGAACGCGGAGGCCAATTAAAATAGCTTGTACGCGAAATTATTCTTTCACCAAATATGTCGCGTAAAAGAGCCATTGTGGCCCTCGCAGTGTGCGCTGTGGCTCCATCCTGTTGGAACCATATTTGCGGATGGTCTTCCACGGCTGGCCTTACAAAATTTTCCAACAGTGCCCCTTTCTGAAGAAACACCGCACCAAACAGTACACTTAACTGGGTGTAATTGTCGTTGATGAAGTACTCTCGGGTTTTCCGTAGCCCATATCCTACAGTTTTGCTTGTTAACGAACCCATTTAATTGGAAATGGGCTTCGTCACTCATAACTAAGTTATGAATAAAATTAGGATTGTCTTGTGCTTTTTGCTGGAAATAAATTGCATAGTCAAGTCGTTGCTGGTAATCTGTCGGTTTCAATTCTTGGACAATTTGAATTTTGTATGGAAACATTCTTATGCTATGCAAAATTCGCTGCAGCGACCCTCTTGAAATGCCAAGTTGTGTCGGACGTCTCCTGGTTGATGTTTGTGGATCCTCCTGAATACTGTACCACTGTACCACTTGAATATTGTCATCCGTGTGCACCGTTCGTCGTCTGCCAGCACCAGGAAGGTTCCTTACTGCTCCTTGTTCTCGAAAATTTGCAACAAGACGGTTTATTGTTGACTGAGAGGGTGCAACCCGCACATTAAATTGACGACGGTATGCACGCTGAGTCAACACAATGGACCGTTGATTTACAAAGTAAATTTCAACGATTTGAGCACGTTGTTTAGTTGTGTATTGCTCCATTATAAATTCTCCAAGTCTTCTTTACAAAATACTAAAAAGGAAAGAAAAAAAAAATTATAATAAAAAAGTTATAAGGAATTCACACCACTTCGTTCATTCTGGGCCACCCTGTATAACTACACGTTATTGTCCAATGCATGTGAAAGATTAATAGTTGTTCCAAGAATATATTCTGAGTATTAAGCGAAATCTGTCACTGTCTTTAGTGAGGTATTGATATAATCAATTAATTATTTAAACAGTGAAATGATACATCTTAATTTTGAGTTGTGAATTGACATGAAAAATGTATTGGTTTAAGCCTTACGCTGTACAATTATGGAAAACAAGCATTATTCAAGTAATAATCTATATATATAAAAATGAATCGTGGTTTGTTCCTATGCTTAAAACTCCAGAACGGCTGGACCGCTTTGCATAAATTTTTGTGTATGCGTCTGGGTGGTGCCCGGGATGGTTTAGATTTACAATTCGGTCCAATTGGACAAAGGGGCGTGGTACCTCCCATACAACCAAAAAATTAAAAAGCAATTATTTCTGCTCCTGCTTACGGTATTTGAACAAAATTTGGTGCGTAGGTTTAGTGTACATATCTTAAGTGATACTGCAAATATGGGCGGGATTGGACAATGGGGCGTGGTACCTCCCATACAACCAAAAAATTAAAAAGCAATTATTTCTGCTCCTGCTTACGGTATTTGAACAAAATTTGGTGCGTAGGTTTGGTGTACATATCTTAAGTGCTACTGTAAATATGGGCGGGATTGGGCAATGGGGCGTGGTATCTCCCATACAAACAAAAAATTAAAAATCAATTATTTCTGCTCCTGCTTACGGTATTTGAACAAAATTTGGTGTGTAGGTTTGGTGTACATATCTTAAGTGCTGCTGCAAATATAGGCGGGATTGGACAATGGGGAGAGGTACCTCCCATACAAGCAAAAAA
>JAHXMU010000072.1:1228904-1343989 GCA_019455685.1 Philornis downsi
TATGGCGTTGCCAGATGGGTCCGTGGAATATGGGCAACCCTGTATATGCACACTAATCTTATAGCACTGATAGTCAGTCAATCAATTTTTGTATTTTTCGCAATTTTCGAGGGAAATGTGTATGCTCAGCTTGCATCTAGTTATGCCCAAGTGTGATTGAAAAGTAATCAATAAAAAACATATCTCATTGTCATTGATTTTCCAGTGACATTAAGACTTCTATAGGAAGCCTAAAGGCCAAGGTAGAAAGGAAATATGTTCTGGATTTAATGGTCTGAAGATTCAGCACACATATCAATGTCTGATGTAGCGTATTGTGACTACTTTCACCTTGACAGGGAATATTTTAGTAAAAGGAATCTGACTTCAACAACATGAAAATATCCGCATATCGACTGCTCCCTGCTATGAAGACATAGCTTGCTTCTAGTGTTACAGACCGGTTACCGGATTTTAGTTATTTTGGGGGACAGCAGCGATCAATTGTTGTTCGAAGGTTTTTATTGCAAATACGGTTACTGAGTCTACAATATCGTGCTCAGGCCAGTCTCTGATATTACTAGGGATTTATATAGTACTAGCCGACCCGGCAAACCTTGCTTTGCCTTCAAATTTTATTTTTATTGGAAATGTTTCATTAGCAGGAGCAGAAATAATTGCTTTTTAATTTGTGGTTTGTATAGGAGGTACAGGAGGTACCACTCCCCATTGTCCAATCCCACCCATATTTGCAGCAGCACTTAAGACATGTACACCAAACCAATGTACCAAATTTTGTTCAAATACCGTAAATAGGAGCAGAAATATTGGATATTTAATTTATGGTTTGTATGGGAGGTACCACGCCCCATTGTCCAATCCCGCCCATATTTGCAGTAGCACTTAAGATATGTACACCAAACCTACGCACCAAATTTTGTTCAAATACCGTAAGCAGGAGCAGAAATAATTGATTTTTAATTTTTTGCTTGTATGGGAGATACCACGCCCCTTTGTCCAATTGGACCGAATTGTAAATCTAAACCCTCCCGGGCACCACCCAAACGCATATACAAAAATTTATGCAAAGCGGTCCAGCCGTTTAGGAGGAGTTCAATGACAACGCCCTTACAGTAGAATTATATATATAAAGATGTAAAGATTTGAGAAAAAAGATGCTGCATACATGGCAACAATGCTGAGTTGAATTGGAATACGTGCTGGTAGAGTACAATACAAGAGAGGACAAAGAAAGAGCGTATTAATATGAAGTTCGGAAATATTTCCAATAGTTGGGTAATACAAATGATAGGACGGGGTTTTCCTCCTGTAAATATAAAAGTGGAAACCGGATCACGCAAAAACTACGGCTAAGGAAAACTCTAATTATATACGAAAAGAAATGACCGGTATAGTATATGGTATAGTAAAGAAAAATCAATTATTTTTTGCATGACATTGAAAGCGTCAGGTAGCAAAGTTAGAATGATCTGATTTAGATCAAGTATTCATGTCAAGGTAATTCTATTATGCCTCATAGAAACCCTTACTTCTATTGGCAACAAAACTGGGAAATTTGATTTTCAAAAGCTTGTCTTGAGGCGAATTTTTCACCGGCTAGATCACTCGCATATACAGAAATATGTGGTATTTACTTGGTGCCAATTAGTTACTCAGCAAAACCTTCCTGATTAGTAATCCTGGCTTTGCCACCGACTAACCACTATTCGACAACAAATATTTTTGCTGTGCGTTGTCATAAGTGACTCATTTTTCATTACCAGTTACTATTCGCATCAGAAACTGATCAGTTTTGTTAAAATCCACCAACGATTCCTAGATGGAAATTCGGTCCATGTGGTTTTATTCGTATTAACTCATGTGGCGCCCATTTCTGGAGTTTCTTATTCATTGCATCCTTCCTGAGCGAGGTGCATTTTTAACATCACAGTTACGGGAATAAAATCAACGAAGCCAAAAATTGCAGGTGATTGCATAACAGTATAAGGACCATAAATGATATTCACATTTTCAGCCTCCTGGCTTGCGTTTTTGCCTTTGTCGACTACAAAATTGAAAAAAATCACATATTTTCTTTTCGCTGGTGTCCATCTTTGATGCGTGCTCAAAAAATACTGAGTTAAGCAATTACAAAACTGTTTGAATAGTTTTTTCTTAATATGAAATCTTATCTTTCCAACACAATCTAGCGCAACCTGGTCGCACTTATATAATGCGCGATATAGATTACTAACGCCATCTGTTTTAAAAGTAATGTATTTATTTTTACTATAGCATATAGCAGCTTCTAAATACAAATTTGCTAAATGAATGAGGTGTAGTGAAGTTCCAAAATTTATACTGAAAGGTCGAAAGTTGTTATAAAAGGTTACTATAAGGATGGCATCTCTTATGCGCAGTTCGTACCGTAAATATGGTGAGAGACCTTTTCTAAAATGATGATTCCGGGAGTCGGCACAAGTGACATTAATCACATTAATTTTCGATAATGCCATGGATTTCTACCACCGGGCCAAATCTGGGCCAGGATAATTATATCACCATTTAAGAAAAACAAAGTCATTTATTATGCAATAAGCTGGCTATGAACTGGTGGCAATAGTGCATTATCTGAATTCGGTTTGGCTAAGCGAAAGCCAAATGCTGCATTTACAAAACGCGATCCAAGCGCTGTATCAACTATCGCGTGATCAGTGTTTTTTCATAGCATGTCATACCCTATGGAATATATTATGTGAAGGACTAATTACTCTGCATGGCCTGTTTGAAAATTTCAATGTGGCTTTAGAATCCATAAATTGATAACTAACCTGAACTAACTACTTAACTAATTATGGTAATCTAATAGCTAGGAAAAATTGATGATCTAATAGCTAGGAAAAATTGATGAAGGTGAGCCTTACTGAGTCATTTTGTATCAGACAAAGCTTATAACGAGGCGCGAGCCTACCTATAACCTTTTTTACATTATTGTGGCCATGATGATGAAGTAGGTATCATCTTCACAAAAGTATCATTACGGGTCAGAAGTTGCGAGATGTTACTGCAGCGTTCTCAAGCATTCAGATGGAACGAAAAAAAATGATTTGCCGGTAAACTAGAAAAAAACTAAATTATTTGTTTTCGATGGACGACGGGTCTACTTGTCAAGGGTACTGCATGAACGCTGACAACTGTGACTTTGGACTGGTGAGTGGTATAATTTATGGGATCGCCGATTAATGTTGTACATTGAAATTGACCCGAAGAGCATCGAAGTAATATACGATTGCATCGGCTGGGCTGTAAAATAATAAAAATGGCCCAGCATGGAAAGTCTGCGAGCGACCAAACCTTTACTACAAGCAGGATGATTTTTAGATCTTATCTAATCTTGATGCAAGGAATTCGAGAAGGAGGACCAGAAGAATAAAGCACTGGGTGCTCTCTGTGGAGTTAAGTTGAATCGATCATGTTATTATCCTTCGAGGCACAAATATTAGTTTTCAATTGCGCTACAATTTTAATTTTTTTTTTAATAATATTCCATATTGTGTTATCGGAATCAAAACGAAATTACCACTAATTGTATCGCTAGAAATACAAAAATTTTGGAAAATTATATTTTTGTAGCTACACCAATATTCGACCTGAGTTTGCTGCATCTTGTAGTTTTTTCTTAAAGTGCCCATAACTGATAAATGCCCAAAGTTTTGTAGTAATTTTTATTGTAGTTTGTTGTTGTTTTGCTCTTAACAATTACATTGTTGTCTATTTGCTGTGTATGTTGTTGTTGCTGCTGCTCTGGTGGGTTTTTCTTTTATGTCATTTCGGCCTTAATTCCTTTTGGTAGCTGATTACATGAAGCGGTACATTCTTTTTAGCCTCTGTTAACGTTTTCTTTTTCGTTTGTATTTCATTGTTGTTGCTGTTGCAGTGGATGTTGTTGTCTCGAAGTAATTGTCATTGTAGCTGCCGTAGTTGTATTGTCACTGTTTTGTGTGTGTGCGTTCTTTGTTTATACGACTTCGTCCTGAGCTTCCAACAGTTGGGTCATTTAAGTTTGTAATTTGATTTACTTGGTAATTTAAATGTTTAGGGAATTGTTATTTAAAATTTTTTTTTATTTACAGAACTGAAATTGTTTTGAAATTGTAATGCGAAAGGTACAGGCAATGTATGCGGAGTACTACTGAGAGATATTTTGAGATATAAAAAAGGTTGTGTGGCAGCAACACAAGGACGCTTTTGCAAAAAAGAAGTGAAATATTGAAAAATAAACATAGGCTCAGATAATTTCGTTTATTTTCATTTATAATACATGAATTGTTGAATTTAAAAGTTTCGATAGTTTGGTGGAATATTCACCTGCTACATAAAGTTGAATATATATAAATCTGCGGCAATTTTGAAATTCTGACATTATTGACGAGTGAAGAGTGTAAAACTGAAATATTTTCAAATGTAAGCTGCATTTTGTAATCTAGCCAATAATTTTGTATTTAATTTTGTGTAACATTATGTAATGTACAGGGAAATTACTATAGAGATTATGTTCGAAATTATTTAATATTACTCAGACGAAGCTAAAGCAAGATATTAATTTTCCATGTGTAAGTTTTTTCATAGATTTTTAAACAGTTCAGGAGAAGATAGGAAGGATTAATGGGAGCCATTAATGCCACTAGCAAGCAGTCGGGTGGGGGGTTCGTGTCCACCTACTTCTCTCTTACACGTCGTTCCCTGCTACATAAATATTATTTTAGACTCCCTAGTTTATCCGGAATTGTATTTAAAGTTGAATAATGCTAGTTTGATTCAATAGACACACCTTAGTTTGCTTATCATAACCCTCCCTACCTATGGCTTCAGTGACGACTAATTTTGGACTAAAGCCCCACATTTGGCCTTACCTCACCCTTCTAATCCATCAGGTAAGGAAACTTAAAGCAATTATTTCTCCATAGTATGTCGCTTATATTCAAACATGATAAGATTCGTAATAATATAAAGGCTTAATACTGTGGCCGAACTTAAATAACTATGATGTTCAAATTAGAATAAGTAACAAATAACTTCATTTCATTATCAAGATTTTTATAGAAAACACACGGAGTTACATGTTGTACGATCATAAAATCTCTCTATCATCATTAGAGTTTCGAATAGTTTCAACGGGAGCGTTAATTGTTTCTTATATTGATTTAGAAGAATATATGCAAATAAACGACGTATAATTACAATGCATGTTTTTGTAACTCACCCAAATTGTTAGATGTAGGTATGTCGGAATGTGTAAAATGCTGCAGCAGAAAGATGAGGCCTCTGGATATGCTGAAGTTTGATGACGACTAGATGCAATGGAAAAATTATCACACAACGTTTGTTTGCATATTGAAAATACTTACTTAGTTATAATTCAGGAATGATCATTAAAGCTAATAACTCAATTTAACAAATACAGGGTTATGCAATTTCAAAAACTAATTTAGATGCTAATGAAAAGTTGTCTTCAACATATGGATAAATTAATTCCTCTTCCTTCTCTATAAAAAAATTTGAAATTAAGATATTTCAGCATATACTAAATCACTGTAAGAAGGAACGTCTTATATTATTATTTAAAATTTGTTCTTGTAATTTATGAAAGAAACAAAATGTTTTATAACAAGTAGACTCTAAATTTTCTTTCACAGATTGAACAGTTTAACTTTTGGAACAATTTAAAGCATTTGGAATTGATTTCTTTCTTTTTTTTCTATTTTCTAATTTATCGAAAATAATTTTAAGAAGATCGCAAGAGGAGCACGTTGGTGGATTGTACTCTCACTCTAGGTGGGTAGTTGCTTGAAGTAGAGTACCGGCTCTATGGCTCGTATGGTAGTGGTCCGGCAAACGCAATGTTGATAATACACTGTATGCTCTCAATAAGGAACATTGATGTCCGGCCGGGAAGTTTTGGAAATTATTTGTTCTGGTACTGTATTAGGGAAATATTGCGTTGACGGAGAATTATCTGAAGAAATGTCGGACTTCTGTGCGTTCAGGTTACATAATATTGATTTCGTATTAAACGTGTGCTGATTCCGCACGCATTAAGGTTATAGAAAAGCACGAGTTTGGTCGTCTTTGTAGTAGTTTATGGTCCGCTTCTTTGCGATAATTCTACGCTATATAACGGGGTACACAACCAATGTTGAGGCACGAAAGGCTTTAGAGAATTTTTCACAGTACGACGCGTAATAACCTTTTCGAAATTAATATGGTTATTAAAACAACATTTCACTTACGATTCCTTTCAACAGATAACTTACCATCTAATCTATGAAACTATAGTTTTATTTTTCTGGAGTCGGCGTTTAATTAGAAGTTTGCAGTAGTTTTTACTTCATTTACAATACAATTTTACTTCATTTACTTATAACTGTCCACAACTATCTGAGAGGTAATTTACTTGAAGAGGTCCGACTTATTCGAGGGTAAATTACAAAAGAACTTTTGACATCGGCGAATCGCTTCAAGAAAGTTCAGTTAGCTTCGCTTGTGAATATGTGCGTAGGTAATTTTTTGTCACTGTCAACTATCGAAAATGGTCGATAATGGTCGACTCTACACCGTTTCTTATTGCTGTCCGAAAACTTGCTTAATTTAAACTTGAATAGTGCTTATATCGAAACCAAACCAATGATAAGTTTTGTTTATACTGCGGTATACCAGTTATCGAATATGTTCGTTAAAGTCAGCAAAGACACAAACTAATATATTTTGTTAGGGTTTGGTTTGAAATAGACGAAATAAGCGATCACTACAATTATTTCCGGAGCTTTTCTTAAATCTTGCGTGAAAATCTTACCCACTGTGTGCTAAATCACAATGCGATTCCTTGTGCCACCTGGGATAGCCAAGTATATTTAGACTGTTGAGGAGCAGAAGTCGACAATTTTGCCAGCATTCTAAGGGCCTCGAAGTTTCTGCAAGTCCTATACCAAAGGAATTGGCGGAAGCTCAAGTCTCGTAGCTTCCCACTCCAAAAATTGAGAACAGCCGGCGGTTTATATGCCGGCGGATGCAGTGACTTCAACTAGGTGGAACGGTCGATACTTCTCAAGTACATAATATCTTTATCGGTAGGAGATAGAGATAGGTGTTTTAGACCGGCCTGAACATCAGTGAGATAATTTAGATACTAATGAATAAGGCACGTTACAAGCAGGTGTAAATACCTATTCCGGGACTAACATATAGATGTCGCCTCCAGCAAAATATCGTTATTTTATGCCATTTCGACCATTTGTGTGTAATTTAAAAAGTCTTAACAATTCTTGATGCCAACAAATACCGTTCTGATAAAACGAGAAACATTTTGCCAAATGGGTGCGGCGTTTGCTAACAGTAAAACAAAAAGTCTAAAGTGCAGTAAACGCGATTGGTCCAACTTTTACCAAATGTCACATGCCGCTTGTGCAGCCGAGAAGCAGCTCACAAACATTGATTTGGGTACAAAAAAAAGGACAATTACATGTTATTTGTTTCAACAAATAAAGAGTATACTTATTTGGGATGATGTGTCGATCGCGACTGCATAAAAGTCGGGTTTAAAACGTTTAATTTCGAAAAGTCTTCGGCAACCACTTGGTATGCAAAAGAGCACGACTTAAACTATCCTGCGAGGAGAAGGCTTTTGAAATGGGAGCGCTTGGAATTCCTTTCTGCCGGTTGCGCATAATACAACGTGACTAGTGATTGTGTGACATCAGTAGACTCAAATGACGCCTTTTAATTTATATAAATAATTTTTTTTATTAATTTGAAAAATAATAATAATTGCATTTAAATGATATCAGTGACGAATGTGTGATATTGCTATTAATTAACGTTTGGACGAATTGTTCGAATACTCGTATATTGTGTTAAGTCATCCTAAAGTGTTAATTTTGTAAAACTTCCTGTAAACATACTGTTTGTAATAATTCACCAGGAAAAATCAGGAGCAGTAAGGTTAGGAGAATTTGGAAGAAGAATTTTTGCTGAAATTCTGCCATAACAGGTCGGGCTGTGTTTGACCCATAAAGAATTGAAATAGAGTATATTTCGATTTAGTTTAGTGTTTAGGAAAGAAAACTCTTTCAAGATCTTTTATCTTGGTAACAACATTCATTAGGTACCCTATGGATAAAAGTATTTATTATAGCCGCCTCCAAAGTGTGCAATTATTCCATACGGATATTGAATTCCTTTTCTGTAGTAAGTTTTTAAAATCTTAGATAACCAATATGCGTCACTGGCTATAAATGTTTTCAATTTCAGGCTTTAGTAAGCAGTATCTCGCGTTGTGTATGTGCGATAGGGTTACGCTAGATGGCGTTAGGAAGAGAAGATTCTATAGTCAGAAAACTACTTTTCTGATTGCATGACTTAGTATTGGTTGAGAGCGCGCTAGCAAAGAGAAAATACGCCATATTTTATAGTTATTCTTCGATAAAGCCGAAAACATAATATGCGTAGCTGAAACTATGAATAGTGTTTATAGTCTTGATACTGTAACAGTTGATTCAATCTTGGTTTCGTTGATTCCGTTTCGCTAATTTATATGTCAACGCCGCATCACGCCCTGCAGGGTCAATTGTCGAAAATTGCAATAAAGCAATGGAAATCGTCAAGTCCGACCGTCATGTAAACACTGTTTTCTATTGTCTGAAAGCTAATATAAAAAAAACTCGATACTATGAGCTCCTCCCCTATGGTAAAATTTTTAATTCAGGCCTGTACTGTCAAAAATTGACGGCCAGAACCGGCCAACTTTGATCAAATAGAGATTAATTGTGTTCCATTAGAACAATAAGCTTGAGGGGATATGTTCAGGCGTTCTTGTGCATTCATCTTATAGTCCGGACCTGGCATCAAGTGATTATAACTTGTAGCTGTCTATGGCGATAATTATACTGGTGAATAATTTGGTTCAAGGGAAGCTTGTGAAAATCGACAGTGCCTCTTTTTTGCCAATAGTGACAAGAGTTTCTATGAAAGTTCAAAATAGTGACAAGTTATTGAATAAAACGGTGCATATTTGGCAAAAATCCGATAATTGTAAATATTCTAAATAAAGATTTAAATATGATGCAAAAATAATGGATTTATTTTTACTATATTCTCTACATTTTTTTGGATGAGGAGAACGAAATAATAAAAAGTATATTTCAAAGTTAGTGATGTTAATTCAAAAATGTTTTTTCGTCCTCATTACTTTGACCGACCGTGGTGCGATAGCTAGTACACGCGACTATCGTTCGCATGATTGCTGGTTCAATCCCCGATACAGCCACCTATCATTATATGAGCGGCGGCCATCTCGATGTATCTGATGAACTCTTCAAGTAGTCGAGTAATCGACATGTCTTGTAAATGCTTTTCAAACTGTGATGTACGGAATCGTCGTAAAACTGTTCCTATAATTTGCATACAGATTGCGTATAAGCTCACTAATTGCGACAAGCTCTCCTATATGTCATTCACGCGCTGTAGGGGAATTTGTTTTTTGTTTTTTACTCATAACTGTTCTGATGTCTGTTTACCAGTTAAGCTACTTCAGCAGAGTTTCAGTTCAGTTTTTAAGGCAACAATTTCAAGAATTTTTGGGTTCTTAGTTTTCTATCCAGTGCTTTGTAACAACTTATTTCCAAGCAGTTGCATTAAATCATAATAGACCGAAATTAGGCCAAAAATTCTAGCAAATACTTAGTTTCATCATCGCATATTGGTCATAATTAATGGTCAGTGTTTTGTGAATATTTTCATTCGATAATTCGTGTCTTTTTTGCCTCCCTCTTCTACGTTGCCAAATGCACTTGTTATTTCCTCGTCCGCCTATATGGACGTGACATACTTCTTGCAGTCTGTTGTACATACTTCCATATATATGTATATGTCTTCTACAAATTATTTAACATCAGCGAAACCGTCTACTCTATGCAATTTAGCTGCCTGAACGGGCGTTGGTGCGCATGCGTGGAGGCCCTTTGTCAAGCCATTTGTGACAACATTGTTGTTGATGTTCGTTTGCCTCTTGTTGTATGTTGTACGAGTACATATTTGTAGTTGTTAAGTGACATACATACATCATTAATTTCATATTTAATAAGTTGACACTATGATGTAGTTGCGTTAATAGCTTTCGTGAATTGTTGCAGCCAGACATTGCGGCCACTGCTGCTTCTGTTGCTAAAGACATTTTGCAGTAGCGCTTGTTGTTGTTGTATTGTTGCTGCTGGTATATTATTGTTGACTGGTATGTTGTCCGGCATGCCCACATGCAGCACGTGCTTTGGGAAACTATGCCTCGGTAGAATGTTTTTAGCCCAAGAGCATTTTTGTGTAATTGAGACCTGTTTGAATTACTCAATGAATGGAATGGAAAATGGAAATGTAGTAGAGGCGATATTTTTGGTGAAACTGCATATAGTTAGCAAATGGTAAAGTATATACAGGATGGCGCAGGCATCCTGCTACAAACACAAAACGGTGACCAATCGGGATAGTTATTTAAAGATGTTAAGGGAGATGTTTTGTCCAGAACTGCGCCGAAAACGTATCCGTTCAAATGAATATCCAAAAATTCCACTTCTGCTAGCCCAAAGATCACCTGACTAAACTGCACTAGATTTCTTTTTAATGGGGTTATGTCAAGCAAGTTTGACTGAATTGAAGTGTCCATTCAAATAATAATTGAGGCGATCCCGACTTCAGCCATTCAGGCCGCAATATATAATTTTCTGGTCAGATGTCGCATATGCGTGAACGAATGAATGAATTGTCTTCAAAACCAATTAGTTATATAAAATAAAATTAAATTTTCTATACAATAAAAAAGTAAATGAAATACATTGATTAAAAAAAGTTATTTGGACTTCTCATTGAAGCACAATCGGTGCGCCACCTTGTACTAGTTTAAGCAATTTAATGGACATTGTGGAAATGCAGAATATGGTTTGCTGTAAATTTCAGTGTCTTAACTTTTAAACTTTAATAAAAGTAGAAATATTTTGTTTTATTTTGGGCAAAATGCAAATTGGCATGAAATTATCATACCCGTTAATATTGTCATGTCCACGAATTTTGTAACCTCGTATTTGAAAAGTTGGAACCCTCCAAACAGTATTATTGTTATTACTCATTGGAATATAATCTTTAATCAATGTGAAAAAAATCTCACATTGTTTCACTTTGGCAATCGGCTCTTGAGCCGTGAGTCAGCTGAGAGCTGAAGTTCGAAGCCAAGTGGAGAGGCCCCAAAAGTTCGGTACGTTCAAAACATATGTATTCACGATCATGGATTGCTATACGATTTGTCATGGATGATATATTGATCAGTTGAAAGATATTTGGGCGTAGCAAAACCTTTTCTTTTCATGCGTAGGTCTCATAGATAGACTCATGGGTCGAAGTAGCTCTTTTTTCCAGTAAAGTGTATGCAAATATAATTTCGTTATTTTTTTAATAATTACGCGCATAACTAGAACCGAGGTATTAAAAATTATATGAACTGAGATGATTCTTTCGCAATTTTCCCAATATATTTTTCGAATGACTAAAGGTTATGAAAATGTCGAAAAGAAAGACATTTTTGAAATGAGTTTGTTAATTCAAGAACACTTTTTATCAAACTGGACTAATTTAGATATTTGCTGTACGTAAGTTCTGGATGACGATGAGCCGAATCATAATCAGATAAGTTTTCAATAACTAAGTCCACTGTTCCAACAGTCCTTTAAATCTAATTACAACGAATGTATAGGTCTTACCATTTTTCGGTTCCAAAAGTAAAGCTTATTAAAACATATTTAAAAGTATGATTTCGATGAAAGGTTTATTTCATTATAATGCCTGGACACTACCATTATGTACGAAATACAATGTCATTTAAATGACCGCCTTGGATGTGTTGCAGCGGTTGATCTTTTTGAAGTTTTTCTAGCGTCATTTTTGAAAAAATGCGGTCCAATGACACCTCCAGACCATAATGTGCATCAAATAGTTAGTTTTTCCGAACTATTCAACAACCACTTCTGGATTCTCCGAGACGCATTTGCGACAATTTTGTTTGTTGACGTAAATATCGAGTGAGAAATCAAATATTTGCATTTGAAACATCTCAGTGCAACAAATATTAAAGCCGAGCTAGATTCTACTATGGGTTAGTTTACTCTTCCGTTTACGACTGTAAAGTATTGGGTAGCAGAGTTTAAGCGAGGCCGTACAAACTGCCAAAATAAACACCGTAGTGGTCAACCAATTGACATGTCCACGCAAGACACGGTTAAGAAAATGGTATTGGATTCGGCTTCATTGTGGTGAAACATTGTTACTCAACTCTATTGAAACATATTCATGATGTTGTTTTTCCTCTAATGAAAGCAAGCGTGGCAGCCATCTTGTGCACAGCCTTCTCATCTTCAAATCTTCCGTCAATATACGATATATATCACTTTTTGAAATGCCTATCATTTCATTTCACGCATCTTCAGCCGACAATCATCCAATTTCAATTTTGGGGATTTTCTTAACCGTATCTGGCGTGGGCACCTCAATTGGTTGACCACTATGGTGTTCGTCTTTCTCGTAGCTCGAAGCTCGTACAGCCTCGTTTAAACTCTGCTATCCAATACTTTACAGTCGTATACGAAGAAGCAAACTCCCCTACAGTAGAATTTAGTCCGGCTTTAATATTGGTCGGACTGAGACCTTTCAAATGGAATTATTGATATGCATATTAGTGAGCAATTTTTCCATATTTACAAACTCACTTAGATCTTTTACTTTTGATGGCTTAAATACAAATGCTGAACAACATTGCGCCTTGAAGCTTAAAACATAAGTTTTATAATTTTTTTCAAACTACCTGCACCAACTATATGTCAGCTCGACTAGTTTTGAGACCTTCTTCGTACCAGTTTGATCAATGACGTGGCCTCTCACTCACTATATGTATTTTTGCAATTCCCCTATCATCGTATCACATTTCACCAGATTTCCCATTACATTACACAGTTTTTCCTGCTAATTCAACCAACCTCAATTAAGTAATTAGCCATGAAAACTGTTTCTTTAACAAATTTAGCTAAATGCGTTTTTTCACTTCCGTGTATTTTTCCGATTACTCGCTGCAATTCTATCTCTTCTTATGGCAACCATTTGCCATTTTCTTCTCAATTCACACAAAATAACGTTTGTTAGCAGAAGTTTTTCGACAGAGCTGCTGCTTTCATACAAAATCTGAAAATGAGGAGGAGCAGAGGAAGATGAAAAACACACCAGGGAAAGCAAATAAAAACACTCTGATGTCGGAATAAAAACTATATCAGGTATGGTTTCTCTATTAAATAATATGCCAAGTCTCAATCAAAATACTTCAGATGTCAATTATAAATTGCACTGGTTGGCTTTGGTTGCCAATGCACACATCCGCGGCCACATCCATATAGATAGATGACTTGAATCTTAGATTCCTCCAAGAGATATCAGCCTTAGCAATCATACACTATGAGTGTAATTCCTACAATGACATAGAATGAACGAACGAACAACTTGGCTCGACTCTGCTTGGCCAGGCTAGGGTATGTGATGAGATATGACATATGATGAGAACTGGAAAATGTTAAACAAGTTAGGAGCATTGAGGGAAAAATGGACGTTAGTTACTCTAGGAACGTAATAGGAATTAAACAAACAATAACAAAAACAGCACATAAAGCACGGAAAGCCAGGAATAGGAACTGTGTGGGAAGAATGCTAACTGAATGAAGTAGGTGTAGTGAGATGAATGAAAAATGGAGTGAAATAATCAAACGTGTGTAATTGTTGACTAATTTGATTGTAACTGTTTGAACCAATTGCTCCGACGGATATCAAAACATTATTTGATCAGTCGTTTTGGAATTCCTGAGAAAATAAATAAAAATTTCTGTGTAATTGACCTCCTTTAACCCTAATTTAAATCATATTTCCATTACGAGCTGAATTTACTTGTGGTGAGGTCGTTTACTTTTGATGGCTCAAATAAAAATACTAAAACACGTGGCACTTTGGAACTAAAAAGATAATTTTTTTAAGGTTACTACTTTTCACCAAAATATTTTTTTTTTCAAATTACTGGCACCATCTATATGTCAGTTCGGCCAGTTTTGGGACCTCTTTTGTATATCTATAGGACTGTGGTGTTGGATATTTTTGTTATTTTCGCTTAAATTGTAGTATGCGGTGTACATCGCCTCCTCTGCGGTGTATTTTGAAGGATCTGTCAATGTTGGTATGCTGAAAGTGAACGTTTTGCAAAGAAGTGAGCTTTTACATTAAAGCAAAGCTTGTAATAAAAATATAGTTTTGCAATATAAACACATTTTGATCAAATATGGCAAGTAGTGTTTATTTACGCCAGGGGAAAAGTCCTCTGGAATATCAAAGATCGATAGATATTTACATTTAACTCCCAAAGTCTGATTTCCGTGTTTAGGAGAAACCGCTTTCGTCTGCGCCGATCAAAACTTGTCCACAGAAACATAATTATAATATCAGCTAAATATTGGAGAATGGATTTCAAATACAGTGTTGCCAGCAATACGAATTGAAATTGCATATGAGATTTTTAAAATTACACATTTAAAGGAAAATTAGACCAGTAACAGATACAATTTATTTGACAGAATAGTAAGTAATTTGTGGCAAATTACAAAATGAAAAAATCCAAAGAAGGGGATAAAATTTTAATGTTCTGGTTATATATATACAGACTTATAAATATATACTCAGTGAAATTCAATTAAAGACATTCACTTTTTTTTGATTATTCGAACATTATGCATGTTGGTAAAGTTTTTTGTATTAAATCATGTGTTTTTATTCATTTTATGTTAAACACAAAAATTTTTTTTTCATTTTATTTAAATAACTAACTTATAATGTAAGAAAAACGGAAAAATCAAAAATAAAGCGCGATATTTAATTAAGTATGTTTTACGTTACCAAAATCAAAAAAGAAAACTTTAAAAATGCTCATTAATGTAAATTAATGATGTGCCCATTTCCCAGATTCTTGAGTTACTTTAAAAATACGATTTAGCATCGAATCAATCATTTTTTGGAACTCGGCACGTGGTATTTGAGCTCATTCCTGAAATACGGTTTTTCGAAGCTCTTCCACCGATTGAAATTTTCTCCCGTTAGCATAAACTCGACGGGCCAGGTTGTCCCACATGTTTTCATTAGGATTCCAGGTTCGACTAGCCAGTAAAATGTCCCATTAACCCGCTGAAAAATCATGTCGCAAGTTCTTTACCCAAAAAGTCCACTAGAACATTCCCCAACAAATTTTTGTTGACTTCTGAATTCACACTACTGGGGCGTCCAGAGCGAGCGTCGTCATTCACATATTTTCGGCCTTGTGTGAAAAGCTAGTATCGCTTGTAAACATTTGTTTTGACTCAGAGTAGTCTTACCGTATGTCACTATCAACATTTCAAGTACATTTGAACACTTAATTCCATTTTTTACACAAAATTTGATGCAAATTCTTTGATCCATTTTTTTCGATAGCAGAAAATCACCGAATACGCAAAACATTTGTCTTATTTATGCCTCTCACAAACAAACTAAATATGCTATATGAATAAAACCGCCAACATAATCGAAAGTCGAATGTACTCGTACGTAGCCCGTGAAATTTGAAAATTCGCCTTGCCAGCTGCGCGCCAAAACTGGATCAGAATAACAGTTTTGCGGCTTAAAAACAGCAAAACTGCGGGTGCTAATGGCCTGCCAGCAGAGCCGCTTAAGGTTAGTGCCTTTGAGCTGATAAACAACACGCAATATCTCCTAAGTACGGTTTGGTTCAAAAAATGCATGCCCGATGATTCGAACTTGAGTGTACTATGTCCTGTGTTCAAAAAAGGCAAATATTATCGCAGTATCAGTCTTTTACTTGTTGCTTATAAAGTCTTGTCGAGTTTTATGTGTGAAAGACTAAAGCCGATTCCAACTTACCTGATTGGGCCTTATCAGTATGCGCTTGGACCTGGCAAATTAACCTGGCAACCGGATATTCACACGACGACAAATTCTGGGAAATAATCGATAATAAAGTCTCATCGATAATAAAGCCGCCTTCGGCAGTTCGATACGGCAAAAACTATGTGAGGCCATGTCCGAGTTAAGAATTATGACTGATTGACAAGAAATCTTCAGTAAAGATAGGCAAAATTCTTAGCGAGCCTTTCTACATCAAACGAGGATTTAGACAGAGCGATAACCTATCGTGCAAACTCTTCAACATTACGGGGAAAGCTGTACGCCATCCTTAACAAGAGGCATATGTTACTCGCGTATGCAGGCAGTGAAGACATTATTGGCAGAAAACTGCGAGATGTTATTGCAGCCTTCTCAACCATTGGGTCTGGCAGTAAATAAACAACAATCTGCTTACTGGGAACACTGTGTAAACATTGTCAATTCATCTACTTCGTGGTGGATGAATGCATCTACTTCGCATATCAGCATAAAGGTAAAAAGGAGAGGATCACTTGCTAACAGACGTTACAAAGGGCTAAGCAAGTGATTCAATGATAAAGCTCTCTCTTGACAAACAAAAATTCGACTGTACCAGACGTTGATTTTACCTATCTTGTTGTGTAGCGCAGAATCCTGGTTTATGACACAAACAGGTGAATCAATGCTGGGAGTCTTCGAGAGGCAAATATTCTAGAAAATATAGTAATATATGTACCCATAATCATTAACAGAGAGCATCGGCGTTGTATGAACATTGATCTGTATGAGATATATTCCCACATCGGCGCGCATCAAAATTATCGATTGGAACGGTCATGTTGTGTAGATGAACCTAAATGCTCTAGCATGTAAAGTTTTCGACAACGAACATATCGCGCATATCTTGACAAAAGAATATGCACTACCAACATCATTGCCTTAATCTCGTTTTGCAGTATTTGTTGAATCTCCTTAACTTAACTCAACCTTAAGTATGACTTGCCTCATAATTGTAGTGTTTACATTAATTTTAGTGATTCTAGCATAAGCCGTTTGTTTTTAGGCAATGGACCTTATTAACTCTATTTTGCCTCCTAAATTTGATGATTCAGGTATCACCCTTTTGTTCTTGGCGACAGTGCCAATGCGTGCCATAAAAGCATAGTCTACAAACGTGACTTCACGATTGTGCAGTTAGCCATATGTTAGGAGCGATGATACAGTATCTGTCCCTCTTCTGTCCTTATTTACACATAAAACTAAGAATTGTGTTACATCTTTTCTTTTCGCACATTCATTCTGTAAAAATGTGGAAGATAAAGTCAGAGAACTTAGCTTCGATTCGTTGTGCTGCCTAGTGATATAATTTTTCTCTCTGTCTATACCGTCCCTGCGGTTATGCCGTAATTAGAATGGACACTCCCATTTACATCCATATGTCTCGAATCAATTCTCGAATCTGGATAATTATTCTTACTCGTTTAATGTAGCGAATGGTACTATTTTAATCCCTTTTCACAGCATTTTACCCAGAAAAAAGAAGATTCCTTCCTAAAGCGCGTTCAGTCTGTAAAAGGAGTAGGGCCATCAATTTCCCTTTTAACCCTGTTTTTACCTCTAGGTACGAATTTTGAAAAGTTCCTTCATACACCGTTTTTATTATGGAATATTTCACTTCCACTGGATACCAATTAGCTATAGCTCTAGCCGTTTGAGCTAAACTATGGTAGCTCATTTGTCCTTTTAACTCGCTTTGTGTCGCTAAAAGTAAGCATTTTAAAAAATTTATTCTTACAGCGTGCCTGCTCTGGAAGGCCATATTCGCATATTCACCAACTATTATGTTTCTGGATGTAGCTTTTTGAGCTGGCGGTTTCACATGGGTTGTCTCTTTTTATTTAGCCCTGGCCGTTTGAGCTGTTGAAAGGTACCAGATTTATTTCTTTCTAACCTGTTATTATCCCTAAAAGTACGACTTTTGAAAAATTCTTTCTTATCGCGCAGCTACTCTATAAGGGATATACAGGGCAGGCCATAGCTTTAGTAGTTTGGCCCGGATGATGATCAGTTAGTCAGTCAGTAACGCAACAATTTTATATATATGTAGACATGGATTTATTTTTATTGAAAACAATGTTTCCATACTAATCTGAATGCCAATTCATATGAACATCAATAGAAACCAAGAATTTACTGCAAAAAAAAAAAAAAGGAAGATGAAGTGTTAAACTTAATATTTAAGTTCCATTTATACCAAATTACTTTTCCATTACAAATTTTGGGTTTGTTATTGTTATTAGCAGAGAAAATGGTTGTTCGTTCAAACTTGAAACATCATAAAATATTTTATATATAGGGTTTTCCATTTATCGGATTCAAAAGTAAAGTTAAATAGAGCACACATAAAGCTATATGATTCGATACAACTTTTATTTCATTATAATATCTGGACCTTGCCATTATGTACAAAATACAATGTCATTTAAATGACAGCTTTTGAATTGGTAGCAGCAGGGGGTTCTTTGGGGTAGTTTTCGAAAAAATACGGTCTAATGACCATAGTGCGCACCGCACAGTTATTTTCTACGGATGCAATGGCTTTCCGCAATCACTTCTGGCTCCATATGCGACAATTTTGCTTGTTGACGTAACCATCGAGTGAGAAATGAGCTTCACTGCTGAAGAAAATTTTGTTCGATTGAACGCCCACGTTTGAATCACCACATTTGTAGTAAGTTTAAAATATATTTTTCTTTATTCCGGTTTTAAACGTAAATGGAAAACCTGTCGCTAAGTAAACAGCACTTCAGATAAAAGGTATTTAACAGCTGACAGCCTTGCCAGACCGGCAGTTCTAAAAACACTAAATTGATAACCCTATATATGTATATGACAGTGCGACTTTTCCTGTAAACAAACAATTCAAATTATTACTTTCTGAATGCCTCATGCAAGTTCTTATTGCTTAGATTCAGAAGGCTTTCATTCTCATTGTAAATTCGAGCGTTCATTTTAAAACCTCCTGTAGATCTTATATAGGGTGATTTTTTAAGATTTAAGTTTTTCAGGTTGGCAGCACTGGTTGGTAATGGCGTCCAAACGTCATCTGTCAAAGTGAAAAGTGTGCAGCAAACTCTGCCATTTTATTACAAAATGAGGAATGACCTACCACAACTTCTAATTTTTGGTAAATGGGCCTTACAAAAACCCAATGAGAATCCGCTGTTTTATCGACTCATTTCTTGCTCAACGGGTACGTAAGCAAAGCAAGCAAGCAAACTGTCGCATCTGGAGTGATGAACAGACACATGATACATGATGATACATGATACATACATGAATTACCGATGCATCCCGAAAAAGCGACTGGTGTGATTTATGGGCTGGTGGCATCATCAGTCCATTTTTCCTCAAAGACGACCGTGGAAGATACGCGATTTTTTTTTGCCCCAATTGGTTGAGTTGAAGTTGGTTAAGACGTGGTTTCGTCACGATGGTACAATGCTCATGAAACAATGGATATGTTGAGGAATGAATTTGGTGAGCAGCTTATCTCTCAAATTGGCCCTGTGAGTTGGCCCCCAAGATGTTGCGATTTAACCGCACATTATTTCTTGTGCGGTTATGTCGAGTCGTTAGTCTATGTGGACAAGCCGAACACTATTGAAGCCTTACAGAATAACAAAACACGCGTTATTCGTGGAATACAAGCCGAAATGCTCGAAAAAGTGACGAAAAATTTGGATCTTCCGAATGAACATTTTTGTTATTTTCTTTAAAAATTAAATGGCAAAGACCAATTTATCGATTCCAATAAACAATTTTAATATATGATGCAAATTTAAGTGTTTTATTCGATTTTTAAAAAAACTGCTATTAAAAATTCACCCTTTACTACAAGAATATTTCTACAAGGGATGTGAACAAGTTTTATTCGTCAATAACACCCCATATAATTTGTTTTGCATTTTGTATGACTTTTAGTTAACCCCGAAGTGAAATTCAGTCATTTTCGTTTCTGAAACGACGGAAAGGTTCTGTAAAATCAGTAATGGACTGCATAGCCTGTAACTATGTTGGGGGAATGCAACATCGCCACATCTAGTATCCTTTTAATTTTAAAAATCGAATTTAATTGATCAGATTTTCTCAAATCGTATTAAGAATTCACAAAAGTTGTAATAAAATCGACTAGTTTAAGTTTTATTGGCGGCAACAACTTTAGTGCAAAAACTTTGTTAAATTGAAATCCCCAAAGTCTATGGCAACAAGATTTCTCTTGGTTATGGTTCCCCCAAGCGATTGCCTTAGTTTGAACAGTTTTTATTCTTGCATTGTGTTCTTTAACTAAACCATGTTTATTTAGAGAGCGCTGATGAAGTTGACGCGAACTCAAAACAAACAGAGAACAAAAACTAAAATTACATTTTAACCAAAGATGACAAAACAGCGTTAGAACAATTACTTATAACAACTAGAAAAATGTTGCACACACTTTTATACCGCGACAACGAGATGAGAACGATGATGCCGTTGCAGTTGCAATTGCTGTTGCTGTTGCTGTTGGTGCTGGTGTAGCCGCCGCCAACGTCATTGCAATCAGTTATTTACCGATGATGATGACGATGATGGGATGATGAACTTCACCTTCTTCTGCCTTTTCAGTTCCGATAAAAACAATGAAGATGATTGTGATGATGATTTGAAATGACAATGTGAAAAGAAAGTTTGATTGATTTCGAGAAGAGCAGCTTAAAAGAAAAGAAATGCAGCCATGCAACCAGATATCTAGTAGGGTCCCAACATTTTACAATTGCCTATTTTTGGCTGAGAAAAAGAAAATAATTACCCAGGCCACTAGTAATGCCAGTGGGGAGAAAAATGCCATAGAAAATTCTTCACAATCTTGAAACGGCAACATTGCAGACTTTTTGTTAAGCAAATACTTAAAAATGTGTTTTATCTTGACCTTTGCTTATTAACTGTGCCCGATTCTGCTCAGCCTAGAATGTCAAGGAATTCCCTTTTTTTGTTGCTGCCGGTTATGATCATGGCCATGGTTATTTCATTATTGTTTATTATGTGCGTATTGTTGTTTGTCGTATATTACACACATCATTAAGTTTTCTGTTCTCAAAGAGGTATTCGCTTATAGCTGCTACTCCTCACCATTAGCATCCACTGGGACCACGTTAAAAGTGTGGGTTCCAGAGCCATCGCACAGTGGTTTGAAGCGAAAAGTGATTTGACAAATACTATTTTGTTAATATAACGTAGAGATTTTTGTCATTTTTGTAACATTTTCTTATAGTTAGCATCATTCAGCTGTCAATCTTTGCCCATTTACAGAAGGGAATTCACTGTCGAAATTGATGATGGCATAAATTATAAAATGAAAAAAATTGTTACAAGTCGACCAGTAGACAAGCATGGCTGGATTGGTAGAAAAGCTTCGTCTGGGTCAAAGTTTGCATTGTCATCGCACATATCGACATAGACGATATATCGGTTTGTTACAAGATAAGTGGGCATGGCTCGTTTTTCAAATCAAACATCAGCTGAAATATGATTCTTAACAGTTTTCATTAACGAATAAAACAAAAATAACGAATTAAATGTATGGAAAATATCGGGATGGCTTTACTCTACTGAAAAAGTAGGGTTTCACACTAGATTAGTCGATCATTTGCAGCCCAAAGGATCTTAATCGATATGCTGATTTATCATTAAATAGATGTTTGTGTCAAAATCGACTTCATCATATACATAATGTAGGCATGTTGATCTGTCGTACGTAGTACACCGATTTTGGCCCTTCTTTAATTTTCAATAAATTAAGAAGGTTGATGTGAGCTAACGAAGAAATTTTAAAATTATTAAAAACAAAACGTCGAAAATACTCACTATTCCAGAATAGAGAATACTCACTATTCAGCCCTTGTATGGAGCATTTTTTTCCTTATTAGGCCGATTTGCCTCTTGTCGTACCTGCGATCCATAGTTTTATGATCGCTAGAACATGGAACTATCATTCATATGATCGTGTATTCGATTCCTCGGTTACATCGAAGTCTCTGACGAATACTTCAATCAGTGGAGTAGTCGGCAAGTCTAGTAAATGCTTATTAAATTGACGATCGGAATCTTTAGGCTGTTGGTCTCGTTGTGTTTAGGCTTACAGATCCCTATTCGTGGGAAGGAAGGGAGTTTGATTTTTGTTTACTCCCACAACCGGTAAGGTCAGAAATAAGTACACTGAATGTGGTTACTTTCGGTATTTATGAATTATCACCATACATTTTGTTAACTATGGAAAACATTTTTTAGAAAATTTCCTGTTTTTCCTACTGGACAAATTTATCCCAATTGTATCCACAGATATTGCGATGTTATCATCACAGAACTGGTCAAGACGAAAACACCCACTTCTGTTATGTAGTACATTGAATTTGTAGTAGTATTTTCATCATGCCGAATAATCACTTTCGAGTTTGGCTTTCAGATCATGTCGCGATTCATGTTGAATCTCTTTTATAGACTGCTTGGAACGGTCCTTTAAGTTTTGCAAATAACTGAAATATACACTGTACTCAATCAGATAAACTTGATGATTGTGAAGCGTTATTAGTTGAATTTTTTGATGAAAAACTCGTCAAAACTCGTATCAATGAGGTGCAAAAACCTGACTTGTCTACCCATAAATCCGGCTGTTTTTGCGAATAATTTTACGTCAAAGACGCATGAAACTCAAATAATATTCTTTGCAACTTGGTCCATCAAAAGAAATTCATATTGCATAATACCACAATAATCGAGGATAATCTTCAGTATAACCTTAATTTTTGAGAATCTTTTGCTTGATTTTCCGTGACCGTTTTCACCTTTGACACGATATTTCCTCAATTGGTAAAACGTTTTTGGATCACAAGCACATATCTATGTATCACCTGCCATAATCGCAGTTTTGTAACATGCTGGTAACCAGAAATCATTTCTTCATATATTTTAATGCTTTAATCTTTATCGAAAAATTGAGTGAGGTTTTTGGTGCCAATCGTGATTTGTCGCGGTCGAAGCAAAAAAACAAATAATTTTGAAATGGATTTGACTGATATATGAATGCCAATGTCATTAGCAATGTCCCTAATTTTTAATCGACAGTCTTTGAGCACGAAATCTTCGATCCGTTGGGCGCGACTTTCATTGGTAGTGATTGATAGAAGTTCGTTGCGCTCTTCCACCCCAACTCATTGGCGGTCTTCTTTAAATTGTTTATGGCATTTGGAAACACTTGTTTCCAATAAGGACTGGTCATTCGGCAGCATTCTAAACGTTTCCGCAGCTAAAATTTCATTTCGTAATGAGTATTGAATACAACTTCCTTGCTCAACAAAATCACATATTGTAAAAATTACTGAAATCACTTTCTTCAGTGTTATACAAAATCAAACGTAGCTCAAACATTAATGACGTTTACGATACGAAATTTGGGATAGATCCATGTCTGTCACAGTAGAAATTAGAAAAAGAAACCTATTTTTGATATTCATTATAATTGCATTTGAAAACTGGTCTTGCTTTATTGCTTTTATGTGGTCTCATATGAGTATTTCTGGTTATTACAAATGGAATGACAGACCTAATTTTTTACAAAATATTAACAAATGCTTGCACCAGCTCCTAAACCCCTACAAAACATTATTATGCTCGCACGTGATGGTTCACCTTTGCTTTGAGTTGCTCTTTAGTATAAATACAAAAATTTTGTTTATATAGCGACTAAGATTAATATGAGCATATATCATCGCTAACCAACATTTTGATTGAAAACAAGCTTCTGTAAACTTATGAAAAGCCAAACACTGAAACGCAACGATACGGATTGTCGGCTGAATACAGTTCTCGCACGAATTGGATTTTGAATACTTTTAAACCAAGATCCTTATACAAAGTACACCAAGTTGCTGCAAGTGAGGCTGCTGAGAATACCGCTGAATCGATTCATCACCCAGCAAAATAACTGGATGTCATTCAAAAAGAATAATATTCTCAGAAATGTATAAACAAATATATAAGAGGGCGGACCCAAAACTAACCGGCGTGACGTACAGATGGTGCCAGTAGTTTGACAAAAAAAAAAAAAATATTATGGTGAAAACTGACAACCTTATAAAATAAAATAAATAAATAAAATATGTGTTTTAAGTTGAGCCATCACAAATAAACGATCTCAGTGAATTTACAAACATGAAAAAAAGTGCTCACCTTTATGTAATTCAATATTTCTATTTGAAAGGTTTCAGTCCAACAAATATTAAAGCCGATTTGGATTCTACTCGGGGGGAGTCTGCTCCTTCGTTTACGCCTGTAAAATATTGTGTAACAGAGTTTAAACGAAACCGTACGAGCTGCCAAGTTGAACGCCGGACACGGTTAAGAAAAATGGTATTGGATGATCGTCGGCTGAAGGTGCATGAGCTAGCTGAAATGATAGGCTTTTCAAAAAGTGATATACATTGTATATTGATTGGAGATTTGAAGATGAGAAAGTTGTGCGCAAGATGGATGCCGCGCTTGCTTTCAATGGAGCAAAAACAGCGTCGTCAAGATGCTTCAGTGGTGTGTTTGGCATTGTTTCACCGAAATAAAGCCGAATCTTGGTATCGGTTTATAACTTCACCGTCACACCTGAGACCAAGGATCTGTCAAGGCAGAGGACTGAATGGGAGAATCGTGTCCAAAGCAGGTGAAGACGATTCCATCTGAAGGCAAGGTCATGGCGTCTGTTTATTGGGGTACGCATGGGATTATTTTTATTGATTATATTCAGAAAGGAAAAAAACATCAACGACAAATATTATGCTAATTTATTGCAGCGTTTAGATGATGCAATTATGAAAAAAGTTCGCATTTGGCGAAAAAAAAACTGCTGTTTTATCAAGAAAGATAAGGCTCCACATTACACATCCACTGCGATGGCCAAAATTAATGAATTAAAGTTTGAATTGCTTCATCATGCACCATATTCGCCATCATGCACCTTATTTAGCTCACTCTGACAATTTCCTATTTCCAAACTTAAAAAAATGGCTCGGTGTAAAAAGATTTGTCAACAGTGAAGAGATTGAGTCTGAGGAGTTCGACAGTTCTTACTATAAGCAGGGTATAGAAGTTATCGAGCTAAAAGTATATTACGTTGAAAAATAAAATAATGTTTCCTAACTTTTTCTAAATTATCCCGACTTTTCCTCTATGTTAGGTCGGCTAGTTTTGGAACCGGCTTCGTATACACACCACTTCCAAAAAATCAATTTTATACCTCCCGCGAAACTATGGAAATTGTATAGTTGTTAATAAGTTAAGTTGCACGTAGTGCAGTGATGAATTCGATTTTAACCTATTTTGAACATAAGACAATGGTGTCTTCTGTAATGATAGTCCCAGTTTTTCAATTATTTCACTTAAAGGTAGTACTATGTTGACTTCTCGCAGTAAAATTCCATGTAAAAAAAAAAAACAGCCGTGTAAAATCAAGCTAAATTTTAATAACACTTTTCTCAACTTTTTTGCGTTTTCTTTGTTAGGTCGGCTAGTTTTGGAACCGTCCTCGTACCACTTCCAAAGAATCAATGTTATACCTCTCCAGAAATTAGGGAACTTGCGTAGTTGTTAATAAGCTAAGCTGCACTGCAATGTATTCTATTCGATTTAAATATGCTTTGAACATACGATAATGGTATGTTTTGTAATGATAGTCCCAAACTTTTCAATTTTTTGGCTTAAGGTTGCTACTACAGTGACTTTTCTCGGTGAAACTCTGTATAAAAAAACAGGAGTAGAATTTGAAGCTATATTTTTCTAGCAGGCAGTACTATGTTTTTTTGCGAGGAAAATTTTGCCAAGTCACAACGTGAGTATTGATTTCTAACACTGAAATCGGAACTGTTTACATTTTTGTTTCATACTATGTTTATTAATACATTTGTAATAGTAATAAATAAGGACACAATTTTTCATTTTTGCAAAAATTTTATCGAACATATTATGACGTAATAACATCAGTTGTTCCGATTTTAGTGTTGGAAATTAAAACAAGAAAAACTAGCAATGTCGCGAAATTTTTCCAAACAATGTTTTGTGAAATTTTTTCCTTGTAAAAAAACATATTACATAGTAATTATTCCGACACTCCTTTCACTTAATTAAACTATCATTAGTTTTTCCCAACCGCTTCTCATACCACTGTAAAGGGTCTGCACAGTATGGAAGAAATGATGTGATGCGAATGAATGAATATCTGTGATTTCGGTTTGGTGGTGCTGTCTTCATTTCAGAGTTCTTATTTTGTGTCATGATTAAGCGTGTGGTATTAATTTTAATCCTTTAACAAAAAGGATAATAAGCTTTAGTCGTCATCATCATCAGACTCGCAGATGTGGCAGCGTTCGTACAACGGCAGCCGTTATTGAGGTTGATGTTGAAGCCGCAGCCACATCATCCGCTTTTGTTGTGCGTAAGTATTTCATATAAACTCTGCATAATGTACTCATATGTACTGTAGGACCAATATCATGCATACAATCATGCAATATCAGGCCGGGGCATCATCTACATCGCGATCATCTCCCTTAGCATCTGTAGAATCAGCGTTCACGCCATCATCATCATCGTCAACGGCGTAAAAAAGAACCATAACTTTATTTTTTTTTTTTGCTTTATGCTTTATGAGATGATAAACTCATTTTGCCATTCTTTTTCTAAAGAATTACGTTATGAGTGACTACTACTACTCTACTGCTGACGCTACGAATGTATCCCATAACTGCGGCAACAGTAACAGCAACAGCAACAGCAACAACAACAATTATACATAGTAGTTATTTTCTGAAGTTTGATTCTTCTGGAACTTGTTGCATCAACAACTGCGTAGAACTGTGGTTGTTGCTGCTGCTGCTGCAGCTGGACTAACTGGCGGTCTGGAATGACTGACTGACGAGTTAATTTACGCGCATCACATTCCTTTGAGTTTAAATACCCATATTCATACTTGCCTACCTACCTGCCTGCCTATCTCTACCCACTTAACTTAATGATTGCCTACCTTCTGCGGCCGGCGACTGTTCATTCCCTTGGAACTGTTTATCGTCCAACAGTCTCTGGCCGCACCAGTGATGGTATCGTTCCAGTTCGCAACGAAATGAAATGGTTATTCCATTGTATTTCTGCTTATAATTGGAAGAGTGTTTATTATTAACATCATAATTAGTAAGATCTGAAATTAAAAATAGCGTTAATATGGCAAAAGTCTTATTGTTTTGGAAAATTGAATTGAATGTGCAAAAATCGTTATATCAACAATAAACAATTAAAATTAATCTCCGACCCAGGTCACTCATTTAATATTAATTATCCTATGTAAATGACAGTATAGCATTGCGTGTGCTTTAGTCGTGGCTGCGTCCTGTGCAAGTGACCGATCGAGGTTGTCCGTGTTTTTTTCGTAATTAGATAAATTAGATAGATAAAGAATGGTCAGATTAACGTTCATCGAATTAAGCGAAGATCACTCTTAATGTAAATCGGTCAAAGTATCTATTTGTTTTATAATAATTTAATTTCCCGCAAATCAAAACGTTTTTACCCTCCTTTTGTTGAGCAAGCTTACTATTTTTTTTGTATTACAAAACTTTACGATTGACTTTTTTTTGCCAACAGTAAATGTGTCCGATGGATCTTCTTCTTAGGTGGCGACTGGAATAGACATCCTTATCTATTATACGCCGCCCGTTGAAAATAATTCCAAGCGCTTCAATCTTCTGCGCTTCTCTTCCAATTCGTCACACCAAGCTTCGATAGTATTTCAAAAGCCTGGTCCTTCCATCGGAGTTTCGGTCGCCCTCTTCTGCGCCGTTCATCGAGTTTGTTGCCGAAAACTTTCCGTGCTGGGGCATTGGGGTCCATCCGCACGACATGACCCAGACAACGCGTGTCCGATGGATACATACATCTTTGTACCAGTGGGCCATATTTTTCATATGTTTTGTGAAGTTATAACGGGCGATCCATTTTTGGATTTCAAAAGTTAAGTTTCGACGAAACTTTTATTTCATTATAATGTTTGGACCTTCTGGTTATGCACGAAATACAATGCCATTTAAATGACCGCCTCTGAGTTAGTTGCAGCAGTGGATCTTTTTGAGGTAGTTTCCGACCACTTTTTTGCACATTTCGGGCGGTATCTCGGCGATAACTTGACGAATATTGGCTTTCAAACGCTCCAACATTTGGGGATTATCCGCGTAAAGGCGACCTTTAAAGTAGCCCCACAAAAAAGACTAACGGCGTCAAATCGCATGATCTTGGCGAGCAATTGAGGTCGTCGTACCGTAAAATTATGCTTTCTGGAAACTTCTCATGCAATATCGTCCGATTATCATACGGCCATAGCGCTCTGAATTGACAGTAACAGTTCCTACACATCATTTTGGAAAATATACAGCCCAATCACACTTCCTATGGTCTGGTCGCTCATCAAACAGTCACTTCTACGAGCCCCATATGCAAAAATTTTGCTTGTTGATGTACCTACCAAGTGAGAAATGAGCTTCGTCGCTGAAGAAAATTTTATTCGAAAAATTAGAATTGGAAGCCTGCTGCTGTAGAAATGTAGAAAATAATGCAAAGCGCTTCGGTCTCCTGCACTTCTTCTCTAAATCATTGCACCAAGTTTTGATGGTTTCAAAAGGCTGATCCTTCCAATGGAGTTTTGGTCGATTGCACTGTCTGTGTTCATCCACACAACATTACCCAGCCAACAAAATCGCTGAATTTTGAAGCGCTTAGTCACATCGATATACAGCTCATAGAGTTCAGGGTTCATGTGAAGCTGACTTCCTCTGTTAACGATGATGGGTTTAAATATTTTTCGGAGTAATTTTCTTTCGAAGACGCTGATTCTCCACGTTAACGATGATGGGTCAAAATATTTTCTAGAATAACTTCCTCTCAAAGACTTTCAGCTTTTTCATGTGCTTGTATCACAGACCGGGCCATACAGATGCCATGCAGCAAGGCAGATAAAACCTATGCTTCGATATTATTTCAAAAGCCTGGTCCTTCCAACGGAGTTGAATTTATGTTCGTCGAGAGAAAGATCTTGTCAATAAACCGCTTGCTTAGCCTGTAGTAGCATCTGCCTGCAGGCTATACTTTTCGCTTAATCTCTAAACTGACATTGCTAGCTTTATTCAGATAGATGAATTCACCCATCACTCTTATGTTGTCAATCCACTTCCCTTAGTCGGCAACTTTCAAACAGCATCCCAATCGAATAGACGACTTCAAGACGGTCTTCCCCAGAATTTGCAGTAATGTGAATGTATGGCCAGTTGTTTATTTGCCACACTGATGAAGCGGAATTAAGCTGCCTAAAATGGGCTTGAATCTATCAAGAACCACATTCGATGAAACATTATAAGCGATGGGGTAAAGACTAATACCAGAATAGTTTTTAAGTTCATGAGGATAACTATTTTCTAACAAAGGACGCAATACATTTAAACTTTAATTAACTGACTTGCAATCTTTGACCAAAATCGGGTTTAGAAGCTGCCGCGTCTTGATTATCAACATTTAAATAACTCTGCTGGCATGTCATCAGTGCTCGCATCTTTGTTCTGCTTATGTCGTGATACAGTTATTCTGAACACACTCTTTGTACCAGATTTTCATCGCTGTCCTTATGGTGGGAGTACTTTTGCTTTTAACATGTTTTTAGAATTTTCGGGTTTCGCCTCTATCTCTGTGTCTTTCTTATATTCTCAGTCTTCCGCTTTTTTCCACAATCAATTGTTTTGCCTAAAAAGTCGGTGCGTCTCTCGTCTTTTCTCCATATAGCATTCCCTAATGGGACGCATTATAATACAGCATCCTTTTCCTCAGACACATTTTTCTTTCTGCGGTGTTTGCGGCTGTCACCGTGGAATACCAATAAGTGTAAGGAATATCGGTGTTAGGGCATTTTGTTGTAGTAGTTAAGAGAACTTAATGGATGTCTAGTGCATGAATTTTGGCCTGGTTGCGTACCTTGTCGCTTTGCTCAATCTTGTGCGTATCTTAGCTGCAATCAGGAGATGATCCGAGTCTGTACACTGTCACCACGGACCACACTTCCATATCACTAGAAGCATGCCTTCCATCTATTGTCATGTGATATATCTGATTCTTCGTGTTACGATAAGGAGATAGCTTTATGCGGAAATCTGTTTCCGCTTAATACCACATTAAGTGCCGCATCAAAAGAAACCAGTCTGAATCCCTTTTTGGAGATGTTACTATGTAGACTGAATTTTACAACTGTAGACTGAATTTTAGGAGCATCTTCCCCTCCTACTTTGGCATTGAATACCCCTAGAACAATTTTAATGCTGTGACCAGGGAAGCGGTCAAATACTTTTTTTAGGCATTAATAGAATGTACCTTCGGTCTCTTCGTCTTTGTCCTCCGTCGGAGCATGTGCACAGATCAGCATGATGAAAAAATGTTTGGCATAGATGCGAACAGTGGTCACGTATGGGCCTAAATCTAGAAACAAAGTATCTAGGTCTATTTCCCACAATAAATCCACATCTGAGTTCATGCCTTTCTAAGTGGCAGCTGTAGTAGATGTACCTTTGTGATGATGATGATAGCGGTGATGTCAGCTTTATATTTATTAATGGCATCCGCCAATGGGACTGATGTACCTTTTCTACAAAGATTGCTGACATTCCAATTGCATATTCTTAAATCATGGTCCTTATAGCATTTGCAGCGGTCATCGATATTTACGGGCGTCCGTTTCTTTGTTTTCTTTTGTGTTTCCATGATAATTTTGTTTAAAATGAGGGCACCGATCCTAGTGTTGGAGCTGCAAACGAGCACTAGTAACAGACACTACTCGCTTGCCTAAGATGCATCGGAGTTGCTGTGCCATTTAGGTTTCTCAAACTTTCCACCTTCTCACTTTAGCTACCATCGATGCCATTACCGTGAAATACTTACCTGTAGGTCAGAAGGTTTGGTTTCGCAAAGTAAATAATTGCCATACTCCACTGTCTTTCCTTATTTTATCTCCCAATTTTAAAAAATTTCAAGCTATGTTGACATTTCCCGATAATTTTCTAATGAGGGCAATCATCGTAACTTTAATATTTCCCTCAGTTTTAACAAATCAATCATTTCTTCAGTGTGGACTACATTGCTCCACATGTAGGCCATATTGAAAAGGAGCCAGCCGCTGCTACACCAGCACCAACAATGACCGCACATCTAATTTGGAGTCTTTGAAATATTCTCATTCCCCCCCATCCGGTTCGATGTTATCGAATTCCTGTTGATACGCGTAAAATGGGGGGAAGAAATCAATAATAATGATTACATGATCAATGATCATTACCTTTAAGCAATGTAAAGTATGAAGTATTACAACATACAAAGTGCCAATGAAATTTATCATATTCGCAACTCTTTGTGTCATGCCATAGACGCGACGCGACCAAATCGAGCCTCAAACCGTCGGACAAAATCATCATCATCATTCGCATCAACGCCGCTGCTGCGGCCGTCATAGTCATCGACCGTCATTGTCTGCGTTCCCAACAACATCGTCGTCGTCATCATAAATGGCATCATACGCATCATAGCGATTTCTTCTAGCAACAGTTGTCGTTGTTATTGTTGCTGCTGGTGCTCAGGTAGGTATTTATGACGTATTTCTCATTACATTTTACAGCACATCTTATGGTCGGAGCACTGTGGCGGAAAATGTCTACATTGCCGGCAGTATTGATTCATTAACGATAAATAGCTTGTTTATCGTAAATTGTACAAAATTAGTTTAAGAAACTCCCTACTAGGATGCAGGATCTTTTGCGAAAAAAACATGAGCCACCGCTCGCCTTCCCCCAATGGACGGAAACATTTTACTATGGCGAATTCTCATTTAATTCACTGTTCAACAAAGTCCAAAGCAGAGACGCAAATGTGTAAAAGAGCAAACGTCATAAAATTGACGCAAATGCGTCTCAAATGAGACTTCCAATACTGACTCCTCTTACCTGTTACCACCGTGACAACAACGTAGAGAAAAATAAGGTTAAAAATCGATCATAGAATTTACATATCTGAAGAAAAGTTTTTCTCAACCAATTCCATAGCAAAAAAAATCATATATGGTTTGGTAAGAAAATGCTGGTTTTCAATTTAATTTTCGATAATGTTTCGGTGTTTTAATAAAATTACTTGAAAAATTTTCCGACTTTCACAAAAAAAAAATTATTTGATCAATCATTGGTTCTAATAGTGAAGTGTGAGGTGGCGCATTGTAGTGGTGCGAAAGCCAAGAGTTGTTTCCCATGAATCCGGCTACTTTTTGAGAATAACTTCACGGAAAACACGCGTAAAATCCAAATAGTGGGATACAAAAAATTGACCACAGAAAATTTATCCTTTTTTTTGAGAAATCGCCCAAAAAAATTTCATAAAAATTTATATGAATTTCCTATGAAATTTTGACCATAACTATGGATCAGCTTTCTCCGATTTTTGTGCTATTTTTCATAACCAATGTAGGGACGTTATTTCAATTTTTGTACGGTAGAATTAAAAAATAAACTTGTAAACTGTGTCTTGTTTTTCATTTGGCAAGATATTCACTCGACTGGTTGGTTGCTTCCGAGCCATGAGCATAGATCTAATGAGCATAGATTCAGTAATGATGCGTATTGTGATTTGCTGCTAGCAAGAAATCAGTTCTTCATTCCTTTTTTATGAACAAAGTCCATAATTGTTGATTGACGGTTTATGAGCGATTAATCTCGTATTTATTGGAAGCGATGTAGGGATAGAGGTTGGTGGTCGTCCGGGGCTCTCTTCATGTTCAACTAGTCTTTGACCTTCTCTGAACTGCTTATGCCAGCTGCAAGAATTTCATTTCCACAAATTTTTTTGAACGAGTACTTTCGCAGCAGAAATTCCATTTTGTAAAGAAATCAGACATTGCAAAAATCGCCGAAATCACTTTTTGCTCTGTACGACCAAGCGTGGCTCAAATACAACACTTTCATTTATGGTGTGAAATTGGACGATGATGTCTGTGCCAGGAAATTAGAAATAAATTAGAAAATATTTTCAGATTCGATATACCCACATAAGCTAAATTTAGAACTGGTCTAATAGTATCTTCCTGTAGGGCTAAATACTGCAACAAGCGATTAGGGCAACAAGTTCTTGAGTTACCTTTAAAAGCCTTCAAGAGAAGAAACTCTTCTTAAAATATATGAGCCTATTGTCTTCATCGGAGAATATCGGCATCGTGTAAATCATAATTCGTACACCGACATTGCCTAATTAAGCGCTTTAAAATACAGCGATTGTTTTGCCTGGAGGATAGGACAAAACCTTTTGCACGTTATCAGGTCTGTACTCGACGAAACGGTTAAGGAGCACCAAAGAATGTTGCTGTTGGAATTGTTTCTATATGAGGGTTTTGATTGATAATCGATTTGATGTAATCATCATGCAAGTCAACACAAATGAAGACTTTTCAGATATTCCTTAATAATTTTGATCAAATCGCGTTGTTAGTATAATATAAAGATAGAACCTATACATCCCTTTATGATCTGTTGAAATAGATTTCAGGCATATGCCTTTTGTTCTAGGTGCCAGATCTTTCAGCTCCACTGTGCGGCATATATAAAGTGTATGGAAGTGCAATTCAAATCTCAGTGATCTTCATTTAAATCTGTCGAAGTAGGTAGAAATAATTGCAGGGTCGAAATTATTGCATGTTTCATTACTTGGCAGAGGAAAAGGTTTGGTTTCAAGCAGCGAAGCGTAAAAATACTTCAAATTTACTTCCTGAATTTACGGTACCAGGCTCTTAGAAATTCGTACTAGAAAATTTTGTGTTATTTTCTTTCAATTAAAAATATTCAAATGGAATACAAAAAAAAAAAAACAAAAACATTTCGTAAACTGAATTATAATCAAAATTGTTTCCAATTTTGTTTCGAGTGTAAGAATCAGATTCAAAGTTGTATACAGTTTGTTATGGATCTATGAAACGGCAACAAAATTCAAAAGAAATTTTGATTCGCTTGTCGAAAGCAGAAAACAACTTTGTAGTATATTTTTGATTTATATGTCAGATGTTTAAATAAACTAAAATTATTTTCCAATTTAATTTCGTCCCTGCAATAGGGAAGTAAATTTGAAGTATTTTTACGCTTCACTGCTTGGCACCAGACCTTTTCCTATGTCAAGTAATGAAACTGCATATCATTTGAGTTATGATTCGGACTAAAAAAAGAAATTGCATAAAATTATAATATATAGGTAATATATTTTCGCTTCAGATCCTACAATCAAAGTATCTATTTCAATGTATGTTTGCAATTTCTTTTAAGGTAAAAACCGAATCAATGTATGAAGTGGGTTATTATTTCGAATATGAATCAGAACGTAATTTATAACGTACTTTAAACAAATCTATAATATCAAAACTGAAACGAAACTACAATTTCGTAAAGGTCTCTGCATAATTGAATTGTCTCCTCCGCTAGTGATTCGCAAAAACAGTGATTTAGTACTCACAGGATATTTCACTCTATTTTGTTCTCCGTTATCGTTTTCTTCTTGTGTAATGGGGTTTAAGTAGTCTTAAATATAACTTAAAATGTTGTAAGTATAACTTTCCGCCATTGTGCTTAATGCCAATGTTGAGAGAGCATGTTGCACATGCGCATAGAAGATCACAACTTGCTTTCGCCTATGTGATGACTACATCTATGGACAGTGCATACATACATACATATACTCGTATATGCGTGTACGTGTGTGTGATTCTTTCCGACGACTATGGTGCAATTGATGAAGTGTAGTTAAGTGTATCGAAATGCCAAAGGCTCTTTTTGTACTGTTTTTCGTCGCTTCGTCTTGGCCGGCTTTGTTTTGCACTGGTCACTATTGAAAATTGTGGCGCAATCTAGAATGTTAACACTACAGTCTAATACGCTGACAATGAATATGAAAGAACGCTGAGCGCAAAAAAGAAATCCCCCAACCAAAGCTGAAAGGAAAAAAATCAAAAGATGAGTGAGTGAGTGACTGACTGTGAGTATTAAAGTCAAGCCTGTGCTTAGAGTTGCATCTTCTAGTATGTCCTCTGGAACGAGTAGTGTATGTCCCTGGGGATATTAACGATACTTTTAAAGCTTAACTTTGGTTTTAAAAGTTATTTTGAAGACATGTCTTTGTTGTTTTTCCATCATCTGTTTGCTGTTTGTTGTTGGCTTCTTAAGATTTTTAATGTGAACATGCGTTGTTTTTGTTGTTATCATCTAGATTGGATTGGTGGAGGGAGGAAGGTGGTTCTCGGTTCAAGCTTGTGTTTTTTTTTTGTCATTTTCGGAAAAATGCATGTAGAGTTTTGTGTGCATACGCATCATGTAGCTGTCGTTTTAATGATGACGCACATGCTAACTGGTTGTACATACCTAGTACGATCACTAGATGACGATGATGATGGCTCTGCACCAGACTCTAAAATGCTACGTTCTCGCTTACTGCTCCTTTGTATGCATGATGATGCGACGAGATGAGGAGACATAGTAGGGCATGGATGCATTTCTTACATACTCCAGAGAAATGATAGAACATAAACTACAATTTCAACATGTTACTCTGATGTTTGTGATGATGAATCCGCTTAAAAATACGATTGTCGTTTTTTTTTTTGTTCGCCCGTATTCCTCTCTGCTCTGTTAAGGAGGAAATCAAACTTAGCAAATTTCCGAAGAAGCAGAGGCGTCCGATTTTTGTTTTGGTAAAGGATGGCCGGACAAAGGATAGATGACAATTGGAATGAATTTACACGACAAACAACCGCGCAAATCGATAATAACACACATTCTGACAATAAAAGAAGTAAGCGAAAATTTATCATTTTGAAATGTCAGCCTAAAGAAATTGTTAGACTTGTATTCGTCGCTAAATTGGCACAACTGATGTCTATACTGACGTGTAGTTTGAAACCGATTTTACATTTACTTTGTTTATAGTGATCGATTTTGTCAGTTTATCTCAAGTGAGTTTCGAGATCTTTACAGTAGATAAAACTGTTGAACAAAGAATTTGTCTCAAACTAACTACTGCAAATGGAGTTTCGTATAACGAATCGTCAAAATTGCTATAGAATATTTAGGGTAAATTGACTGTATAAAAAACAAGTGCGTGTCAATGGTTCTGTGGTCTCACCGATGGCGATTGGTCCGCTATCAGTGATTTCCGCTAAAACTAACATCGATAAAGTAAAGAAAATTATTTCTGTAAATCCATATCTATGTTTAAGGGTATGTTAGGAATTAAATCGTTTCATTTTACGTGAATATTTTGGTAGAAATGCATTGTCGCTCGACTAGTTCCGAATAACCTGCATTTCCTTCAAAAACTCAATCGCATAAAGGTCGCTGAAAATATGTTAAAGCATATAGAGTCAATTGTAACTCCATATTCATAAAACACTTTATAACTGGTGTTTACGAGACTGTTATGCAAACCACTCAACATGCTTCGGAGTGGCGCCATCCAATTGGAACGAAACCGAAAAAATTATGAGAAGGTCGATCAGTTTTCTTTGATTATCGCAGAGGTGTGCATTCGGAATTTTTCCCAAAAGATCAGACTGTAAATAAAAAACATTATTTAGGTGTAATGCGGCGTTTGAGAGATCAAAATTTATGGAAAAATTAAGGTTTGTGCGATGAGAACTTATGAACTTTGCACCATCATAATTCATAATCTCTCAAGACTATCATTGTGGACAAATTTCTAGTCAAAAACTCAAAAAAAAAGAAAAGAAAATATCGAACACCCACTGTATTGACCTGATATGGCTCCGGCGGATGTTTTTTCTTTTCAAAACTCAAATAATTATTTCGAAGCATCCGCCTTCAGACTATAGAGAACAAAAAGAAGGCATAAAAGAGATTTCATTGCGAGGACTGAAGCCTTTTCCAGAAAATGCCCATTTCATTGATTGGATTATTGGTTGGCATAGTTGTGTTATTTCGGAGGCGATACAATAAATTTGAATGAACAAAAAGTATTTCGTGTTTTATTTACTATTTCCTGATGCCATTTTGAAAGAATGTTTTTAAGAGTCCTTATTTCGTTCAGATTCAACCTATCGATTTGAAATGTTAAAACTACATGGTGTCCTAAAAGAAAGTTTATATTGAAGGGTTCGACTGAAATCCTTCGCATGTTAAAGTAAACAATTTGAAAATTTATTTTAATATCCCCAAACTTCCTGATGGGTGTCATTTCGTGTCTGTTATATTTTTCAAATATTTATAGACGTAAGCTTTAGATTTGTCACAATTCCCAAGGGAAAAGTCCGCAGAGGCATTTTCGTAGGAGCAATTCGTAGAACTGATTGGAGGTCATTTTATGTCACCTCTAGTGGAGGTCAACCATGACTGAGGCGTACTAGATGTGTGTAACATTGCTCTCTCCTTCTTGAACGATATTATTTGCCTGGAGTTAGGAATGTTTTACTGTTGAGGTAATAAAAAGTTGCCTAACCTCTCCATACAACGGTCTGAATTCATTATAAATGCACGTCCCCTTTTATCTTCAAAAATAAGGTCCGATAAGTCCTCGCTATGACATCGCAGCCTGTACGATCACTTTGGGGGAACGATACTTTTTTTGATGCCTGCGTTTGTGATTTATTGCACTCCAGTGGTGGAAGCTAAGATGATTATCAGCTTCATCAGAAAACAAAATGTTGGTTAATATTGAAAAGCACTCAATTGCCTGGTTTATGATGTGAATCCTCTGACTGGCTTTAATTCTTACATTATTGGTTTTGTGTGGGGTCCAGCTTGAAATCTTTCTGCAAAACGGGATATTGGTGGTATATGTACATTTAATACAATAGACTGTCTCTGAATTGGAAGTTTTTGATCGTCACAAACATACTGATTAATAGCCTCTGCAATTTTTGTCGTTCTTGACGACCTTGGTCGCCCTGGTTTTTATTTTTGCAGTGTTGTATCGATCTGTTCAAACATTTTGAACCATTTTCGAATGGAGAAAACCTAGAATTGTTCAGTATCTTCTATGCTCTATAGTTGCTCAAACAATGTTTTAGTGAACCTCACGCACGCACGTGAGCGGTTTGCTCCCGTGAAACGCTCTTAGAGCCTAGGAATCGATTGATTTACTCCTCCTAGGATTCATTGCTTTTACACAGTAGTTAAACAAATATATCGGGATATCCATTTTTCGGTTTCAAAAGTTAAATAAAAAACACAAAAAGCTATGCTTGGACCTTGCCATTACAATGTTATTTAAATGAGGTAACTTTTGACCACTCTTTCGCACAATTCGGGCGGTATCTCGGTGATAACTTGACGAATACTGTTTTTCAAATGCTCCAACATTTGGGGATTATCCTGGTAAACACGATCTTTGAAGTAGCCCCAAAAATAAACGAAAAAAACTAACTACGTCAAATCGCATGATCTTGAAGGCCAATTGACGTCGACAAAATATGAAACTTTTTTGGAAACTTCTCATGCAACTAAGCCAAAATTGGTTGTGTTTTGTGGTACGTGGCACCGTCTTGTTGAAACCACATATCGTTTAATTCATAACCTTCAATTGCAGACCGAAAAAAGGCGGTTATCATACGACCATAGCGCTCCGAAGTGGCGGTAGCGATTCCGCCAGCGTCATTTTCGAAAAAATACGTCTTAGTGATACCTCCAGACCATAATGCGCACTAAACAGTTACTTTTTTCATTGTTAAACGACACATATTCGAAAATGGGGAACCTTTCACTAAATAAATAAAACTTCAGATGCCAAATATTTAACAACTGATTGCCTTCTAGACCGGCGGATTTGAAACCACTAAATGGATAACCCGTTACATTTTCTTTTGAAGCACACCGAATTTTTAAATTTTCTGAAGATTTACCAAAACGCATTTTTTTGGACCGACTAATCTAGCATTCTGATAACCTTGATCGATCCTATGAAATTGTCTATCCACTGCTTTAAAATTATTTCAATTAAAGAGGCAATCCCAAATCTTCTATCAGCCATCTGCTTCTGGTCTGTGTTCCCAGCTCGAATGTCATATAATTTCTTCACTCTACGCCCGTTGCCTGTTTGCCACATTGATCATTATCAATGTTGCGTTCGATTGCGCTGATTTTATTTGCCGTTCCTCCACTAAAGATGATCGATTTTCTTTCCTTTCATCATCATCGACAACTATTTTTATCATTCGTCGTAGATCGTAGATCGTGTTGCATTTGGTCTCCTCTAAGTGGAGTTGAGGTTCCTTGATAGATTTCCTGCTATGTCGATGATGCCGCTCAAACTTTATTGTTGTTGTTGCTGTTGGCGTTTCATGTAGTTGCCACATTTTGCTGACATGCGGGTGTTAACACATTACCAATTTATACTTTGTATTCGCTGCGTACAAGTTCTCAATTTCCTTTTTTGTTATGGACATTCGTTGTTACATTCGAAATAACTGAGCTTCTGTTTTTCTATTTTCTGTTTTCTGTCTTTAGTCTCCTCCTTTACTGTATTCCGAGCTGAAGGCAGGAGAAACATTTAGGTTCTGTGTGGCAAGTTGCGTAAATTATTAGCTGCAAATTTATTTGTTGTTGAATGTTGTTTGTTCGTCATTTTGGTGTTTTGTTGGACATCATAAACATTGCGCCTAAGTTATAATTGTGTTAAGTTGTTAATGTCTCTTTACTTTGTTGCGCTGCAAGGAAAAGAAAAAAAACAAAAGTGAAGGAGTACAGCTTGAAGTGAAAACGAGTAGTCCTTCAGATGTTTTTTACTGAACCGACAAATGTGCGAAAATGATAAATTGCTAGTTAAAAGATGGGTTGAACATAGTTATGTTTAATTATGTTATGAAAGCATATTTTTCAGACATAATCGATTGAATTAAAGACGAAAGAAGATATCAGTCAAGTTTGATGCCTCTCAAGTGTGGTACTTAAGTGCTTCATTTTTATCCCTTAAACGTATAGTAAAGTTTTTGGGATACAAACACAGTAATTAATTACGGCTTCTAGGCTATCAGAAAATTATACCGATTTCCAATTGCTTGTATGCGAGGGAGGTCGCAAAACTAGCCAACCTTACAAAGAAGACACAAAAATGTTGGAAAACGTTTTCTTTATTTTTCAACATAATCTCCTTTTTCTCGATATTCAATAGCTTCTATAATCTGTTTATACAGGGTGTCCGTCGGGAAGGTATAGTACTTCGTTTTGCAGCCATTTTGGTAAACATTAGTCTTGATAGTTCATAATTGGCAGTCGTGAAGTATAGACGTGGGAAATTTATAATGGAAAAATATTCGATAAATCAACGTGTTTTAATCGTTAAAACATTTGTCAAAATCAATCATCGATTACTGTGACGATAAGAAAGTTACGTCAAATTTTTGGGAGAAACAACGTGCCAACAAGACGCACTACGAGTATTTATCGTGTAATGAATAATTTCGAAGAAAGAGGGTCTGTAGCTGATAGGGCCAAGCATGGACCGCAACGTACTGCAAGATCGGCTGAAAACATTACTGCTGCTCAAGAATGTGTTTAAAACAATCCATCAACATCAATTCGAGGCCGCGCTTAGGAGCTTGGTCTTCAAAGAACAACTTTGGCCACGATTTTGCACAAGGATTTGCATTTGTTTCCATTTAAGATTCAGTTGACACAAACGCTTCTTCCACTAGGCCGTTTACTGAGCCAGTTTAGAAATAGAAAATAGTCCGAGAGAGCTAAATCTGGTGAAACATCATAGTGCATGACGAAGCAATTGAACTTTAATTGATTAATTTTGAACATCGCAATAGTGGATGTGTGTACTGGAGCATTGTCTTGATGAAACAACACTTTCTTTTTCGCCAAATGCGTTCTTTTTTCCATAATTTCATCACCTAAATGCCGCAAAAAATTAGCTTAATATTCGCCGTTGATTTGTTTTTCTTTCTGCAGGTAATCAATAAAAATAATTCCATAATAATTCTGCATCCTAAAAAGCAGACGCCATGACTTTGCCTGTTGATGGAACTGTCGTCGCCTTCTTTGGATACGATTCTCCCATTCCAGTCCACTGCTTTGACTGCTCCTTTGTCTCAGATGTGAAGTGGTGGATCTATGTCTCATCCATGGCTATAAATCGGTGAAACATCGCCAAACATTCTACTGAAACATCTTCACTGTTTTTGCTCTATTGGAAGCAAGTGCGGCATTCATCTTGCGCACATCTTTGTCTTCCTCAAATCTTCGATCAATATACGATGTGTGGAACTTTATCGTTTCAGCTAGCTCACGTAACCTCGGCCGAAGATCTTCGAATACCATTTTGTGGAAATTCCTAACCCCATCTGGCGTGGACACCTTAGTTGGTCGACTATTGCGGTGTTCGTCTTGGCAGCTCGTATGGTCTAGTTTAATCTCTGTTAACCAATATTTTACAGTCGTAAACGAAGAAGCAGACTTCCCAAAGGTGAATCTAACTCGGCTTTAATATTGGTTGGACTGAGATATATTCAGAAATATTCAGATCGTTTACTTTTGATGGCTCAAATAAAAATACTAAACAACGTGGAGGCTTGAAATATAAAACATATATCTTATAAGGTTGATACTTTTCGCCAAAATACTTTTTTTTGTAACTACTGGCGCCATCTATACGTCAAGTCGGCTAGTTTTGGGACCACCTTCGTATCTTTGGAAATTTGGAAGATATTGACTTCCAAATAATAATTTATTTTCTGCTATTTTTTTTTTTTTGCACCGAATCAATATTCAAAAGCGTCAACATTTTTACTGCCGAATTTCGGAAATGTTTTTTGTTTCTAATTATTAGCGCTATTACAGTTGTTTGTGCCAAATTTCACATCATAAATGTCGTTAGGGTTTGAGCTACGCTTGGTTTTGTATGACGCAAAAAAATATTTCTCTGCGATTTTTTGCTTCTGTTGAGCAAAGAATTTGCTTTAATTATTGCTTATGGAATTAAATTTCTACGTTGGAAGCATTTAGGTTGTCATAGAAGACCTTCGGTGAACGGACTTTGTCGGAAAGGAATACTTACAAGAGGCACAAATAGTTCAAAGAAACTAAAAAAGTTAAGAACAAGTTGAAGACAAAGATAATCTTAAACGGCCGTCAACCCCGTCAGATGAAAGTTGCACCTAACAAGTTCAAAAATTTAGAGTTTAGTAACCATTGGTTAATAATTCGAGATCTTGCTGATGATGTTGCCATTTGAAATTGTTCAATCAACCCTGTTTTCAAAATATTATCAGTCTCAGGCGCGTCAAATGTCGATTAATATCACAAATACTCATTTATTTCCGCGTTACAATTGGCGAAGATATGATTTTTGGCTAGCAGTATATTATAGAATGCACTACAAGGGATGTGAGAAATAACAGATCAATCAAGTGAATATCGTATCAAAAGTGAAGCAAATCCAGAGTTGTCAAATTAGTTTTTTTTTTTGCGCTAGATTTTGCTTTATTTCAATCTGTTTAGCCGGCAAAAATTGGATTTAGCCTTAAGCTAAAAATAAATTAAATAATCTCAAATTCAGAGAACTATAATTTTCGGGCCATTGCGCACAGAGATAGGTCAAATCACTTTTTGGTTTGCAGCGAAATAACTTTAAGAAATTTGTGCAAAGTAGAAATGTTTGAGTTATTAAACAGAAACTTGAAATATTAAATGAATATTGCAAAGCTTCCATACGAACTATAATCAAACCTTGATATTAAACAAAGATAATTATGTTCAAAAAAGTTAAAAAGACTGACTGTAGTAAAAAACATAAACTAAAACCTTTGTATGTCACACAATATCTTGGTCTTGTTGACTAATGTTTTAAGACCAAATCGGACTTTGAATTCCACTCTTGAAAACAATTCTAATCCACATATAATTGAACCATGTATAAGGTTTGGTGAAATATTTTTATCAGAAAAAACGCACATTTGAAGTTTTCAATTGTTGTGCTAAGTAAATCGCTCCTTTCTAGTGATGATGTTCATCGAAGGAAATGCATCCAAAGTGTTATTGTTTATGATAGAATTGTAAAAAAGTCCATCAATTTTTGCCTAACGTAAACATTACTTTTATTCCCGTGAGTAAAGTTTGTAAAAAAAGCAAAAAGTTTTCAACTCATCGATTTCAAATCAACATTGACTGTAGATTTTTGTCACAATTTAGTTACGCTCGATTTGGTTAGGAATATTTAAATCAATGTTGCATTTTGCATGCAACGCAATATTACTATCTACATTTTGTGCTTTGAAACGAATCTGACAAAAATTCTTCTCACTTTTACCAATTTTAAAAAAATGTTCACAAATACAGGGTGTTCGTCGGAAAGTTATACTTACTACTTTGTTTATGATTTTTGATTAAATGAAAGATACATGTTTTACTTAATTTCGGCAATTATGTATGGAATACAATATCAGATAAATGTCCGCCTCTGTAAACCTCACAAATGCGAGTCCTTTTAAGCACATTTTCATTACATTCTCACACATTTCACGCGGTATTTCATTAATTGCATCACAAATATTTTGTTTGACTTTGAGTTTCTGGTTTGTTTGCATAAACCTTGCTTTACAGATATCCCCACATCCGGAGCAGTCAAATCAGGCGACCGTAAACGCCAATCAACATCACCATTTCTTGAAATAACTTGTTGTGGAAAGAAGTAATTCCATTGTAATCCTGGCTGTTTGCGATGTGGCACCACCTTGTTGATACCACATGTTAATCAAGTCCAAAGCATGCAGTTGCGGCGTTAAAAAGTTTTCAATCATATCACGATATCGCTTCCCATTGACAGTTACCGTTACACCGTTTTCAGCCTCTAAGAAGTAAGGTCCAAAGATTCCTCCTGACCAAATTGCACACCGACTATTCTGTTTCTGTGATGGATTGTTTTGAACACTTTCTTGAGCAACAGTAATGTTTTCAGCCGATCTTGCAGTACGTTGTGGTCCATGCCTGGCCCTATCAGTTACAGACCCTCTTTCTTCATAATCATTCACTACATGATAAATAGTGCGTCCTGTTGGCACGTTGTTTCTCCCAAAAATTTCACGTAACTTTGTCATCGTCACAGTAATCGATGAATGATTTTGATAAAATAGTCGAATAGTTTTTTGATTTGTCGAATAGTTTTTCATAATAAATTTTCCACGTCTCTACTTCACGACTGCCAAATATGAACTGTCAAGACTAATGTTTACCAAAATGGCGGCAAAACGAAGTAGTATACTTTGCCGGCAGACACCCTGTGTTAAAATGTTTTTAGATTTTCAAATATATTAATCAAAGTAAATAACCTGCTAGTTAAAAATTAAGCTGTAGAAAAGTTGCCTTAATAATTGGGTTTATCGGTTTAAATACTCTAATAGTAAATAATAATGTTTAAAATTCTAATAGCAAGAAGGAAAGAAAATGCCGTTGACTGGAGATTACACTTTTTGTGAATTATATATTCTTGAGTCGAATCGTGAATAAAGATCGCATGTGCTAAGTTTCAATTTATAAAACACAATAAGAATTGATGTAGCTCTGTTCAAAATAGATAAATTTTCTTGAGAAAAAATTTATTTTTTTTATTTTTATTTTTTTTTTTTTTAAATTGTTTTAGCTTTTTTCCGCGAGAGTTTTGTCTTTTTTCGTTATCAAGCTCTGGCAATACTACAGAAGACCGGGCCAAATGACGGTTTCGCATTATGGTTAAACTACTCTTGATTTTTGCGAGGTGGCACACTATATTGGCTCTTCGCAATTTTTTGACTACAAAATGTCACAAAAAATTGTGTCAAAATCACTCCACAACCATTGTATTCGCCAGTTTTAGCATCGTCTAACTTCTGTCCAGTTGTAAACTCAAAGCACTGCATTGGAAACATCGTTTTGAGCCTGTTGAAGAGATTCAATCTAAATTGCAGCGCACTCTGAATGCCATATTTTGAGGTGACTATTTGTCATGCTTCGAGGATTGACAAAACGTTGGCATAATTATATAGGGTTATCAATTTAGTGGTTTCGAAACCGCCTGGCTGGCAAGACTGTTAGTTGTTCAATACCTGTCATCTAAAATGTTATTTATTTAGTGAAAAGTTTGACATTTACGAATATGGATCGTTTAACTACCGATCAACGCGTAAAAATAGTTAAATCTTACTACAAAAGTGGCGATTCAATCGATTCTTCAGCGACGAAGTTCATTTCTTGCTCTGTGGTTACGTCAACTAGCAAAATTGTCGCATATGGGGCTTGGAGAACCCAGAAGTAATTGTGGAAATGCCATTAAATCCGGAAAAAGTGACTGTTTGGTACGCATTAAAGTCTGGAGGTGCTATTGGGCCGTATTTTTTCAAAAACAATCTCAAAAGGATCCACTGCTTCAATGAATCCAGAGGCGGCCATTTAAATGGCGTTGTATTTCGTACATAATGACCAGATTCAAGCATTATAACGAAATAAAAGCTTTATCGAAATCATAGCATTCTGTGTTTTTGTTAACTTTACTTTGAAACGAAAAATGGACAACCCTTTATGTGTATGGTACCATAAGGGACTTGACAATTAATTTTCATCCGCAGAACTAAGTTTATTAAACGCCTATTACGTGGTAAACCAGATATATTTTAGTACAATCGAATGGATAGTATTAACCTAGGAAATTATGGGCTAAAGCGTGTGGTTCGATCGATATTTTCTAACTTCACCATAGAGGAATATCAGGAAAAGTTAAATGTCAATAATTTGTATTTTCATCCTTAGAACGAAGATAATCAAATGCAAGATTTGAGTGAAATTTGCCATTCGTAGTGGATTTTTTCTCAAGTATTACCAAACATTGCAAGTGAATGAAAAGGGTAAAAATATGTATAAGTTACTATTAAATGCGTATTACAGATGAACATTTTAAATTCCAAAAATAGGAATTTTGTATTGGAATTAACAGAAGGGGCATGACAATGCTGTCCATTTTCATTCTTAGATTCGGTCGCAATGGAAATACCAGAATGGCGTGGTTATTCGGTCGATTTTTGTCCGATTTTACAATGAGTTATAAGAAAAAGCATTGATTACTGCAATTCACGAATTAGGAGTTACAAAGAAGCCCTAAGCATTGTGCGAGGTACCAGAAGTGTGAGTTGGGGAAATGACAGTGAACTACATCCATCCTTTCCTCCTCTCCCGTTATTATTTTTGAAATTTTCAGCTTTTACTACTTAGTTCGTCCGCAAAATTTAACATTCTAAATGAAATTCGTACAACCAAAAGCTTACGCAACAAACACAAGTTCGTATTTAGGTTGCACTGCTATATCCGCACAACATATCTTCTTTTGTTTATGCCAAACCGAAGGTTTTTGTAGTGAAGAACTTTCAGTCACAATATTAGGGTTGACTCTCACCAATCAAATTAGATGTATAAACTGGAACTGAGTTAAAAAGAAGGAAATTGTGTTCCATATGGACTCACGCCTAGAAATGTTGACCACATGTGAAATCTTGCTTACTAAGTATAAAGAAAACGGGTTATTGCATTACATAGCCACTGGCGATGAAAGATTGGTCCACTACAACAATTTAAATAAGAGGAAATCATCTTGATCATACTTCAATATTGACAGCCAAATCAAACTTCAGTTTCTCCAAATTTCATTACAATCTTGTCAATTCCTTGCACTGTAAGTCGATTATGACGACCAGGTCTGAATCATCATTTTGTAGTAAGTTTTAACTGTTTTTAAAACGCCTTTATCGAACTTAAATTTTCCACTGTAATCTTCATAACCTGAAATTAATTAAATTCTTTTAATTATATTGCAGTAAATTTTGAAAAAATCGATGGAATAACCACGCCCTTTTTAGTACCTCCCGTACCAGGTGCCTAATTTAACTTATATTTTTCTAGATTCATGTCTTTCATTCTATTACAGTATATACAATATACCTATAATTAAGCGTGTGGTACTAATACTTAGTATTTAGACTATCACACATAGAATTGACCGATTTAGCAAAAAAACAGTGATGCCTCTACATTTTCCAAACTTAGGACTTCAGATAGTTACTATTTTGCTTATATGTTATGAAAATGTTGTCCTTTTTAGTTAAATTACATTACATTTTATTCCATTCATAATATTTTCAATGAAATTTGGTATTTGAAACAGCAGGTTATTTTCGGGTTTCATACGCTATAGGACGTGTATAATTATTAACGCCATTACCAACTAGTGCTGCCAACCTAAAAAACTTAAATCTTAAAAAAGTCACCCTATATTACTCGTTCGCCTTATAAATCTATTAGTACCAAATATTACATGCCAAAATATTCACATAATAATTTGTTTTCATAGACTTCCGAAAAATTATTTTATTTTTATCAGAGTATGGAATTCTGGAATGCAACCTTTAGTACCGACATTTGGAAAAATTCTTAAAGATAAAGAAAAAGAAGAAGGTCGAAACTGAGGTAAAAAAAGAAAAGACTTGAAAAGAAAATTATTCAATTCAAAACAAATGTCATGTTTTTAACAATTTGTTATACTTTTCAGACTTTCTTTTGAATACTTTCGAATATCAGTATCTGGTATTTCTTAAAGAAAAATAAAAAATTAAAAAAAAAATTGTGTAGTTGCTCATGACAGGCATTTGACATTACATGACAATAATGTGTTATTCATCATACGCCTTCGCACGTATGTATTTAATATTACTTATTCGCCTCATATGAAATTTTCTCTCTTGTTGCTGAAATGGGAAACTTATTAGACGCAAAGATGTTGACATAACAATATTAGCTTATTAACATAGTCATAGGATAGTCTTTAAATGTTAATGATTCAGACGATGGAAAGCATTAAAACATATTTGACAATAATTCTTTTCATATCACCTTTCATAGTTGTTTTGCAATATATAAATTGTAAAATAACATTAGCCGAAGCCATGTCTTCAAAATCTCTAAAATTTCTACCTCAAGGATGTTAAATAGTGTTTTTTTTTGTTCTAACAGAGCATTCTTGAGTGTGGTTTTTATTACCGACATCTCCACGACACTTTTTGTCCTCGAGCCAACTTGACTAAAATACAATTTAACTTCATTTTCATTAAACCTCCATTTACATCTCTAACCTCTTTTCCCCTTTCTGCCATATTCTTCTCTTCCTTTAGGATCAACAAACCTTTGCTTTTTTAACTTTGGCTGTAAGTTCTAAGTCTTTGCGTTTATATCTGCTCCGACTGCCAATATCGAAATGTTAACTATGAATGCAACACGTTGCTGTTACTGTTGCCGCTGCTGTCCGGTAGATACAGTAGCAACAGTAGCCGTGGTAAAGAGATTCCTATAACACAACAATCAATGCCCTAAAGGAACTTGTAAACTTTCAAAATAGTACGAAGCCTGACAACGAAGAGAAAACAGACGAGAAAATCCTCTTCAAATGATGCAATGGTGCAATTGGCGGTGGTAGGAAGCAACAACAGAAATGTTGTTAGCCTTCCATTTTGTGTGGCGTGTACTTGTTGCAGATTTCTATTTCGTTTTGGGTTGTTCCTGCTTCATTTTATTTTTTGTGTTTCCATAAAACTGTCAAAAGAGAATTTGTTAATAAAAAACGATTTGCAATTGAACAACGTTGTTTTCCCCCCTTTCAACCCATTCTACAGTTTGTTGTTCTGGTAGGAACATTCATGATGCACACTAGTCCACAGACTCTTGTGCTGACGACGGTGGGATTTGTGGCAAGAGCAAGATTGTGATGCTACTGTGCCATGTTGTTGCTTCTCATGGACCATGTTGTTGTTGCCGCTGTTGTTCGTTGTTTGGTTGCATGCAATTGTCAATTGAATACATTGACATTTTACGCTGTTTCGCCTGTTGCACAACTGTCACTTATCATTCACTCAAAACGGAGAGAGGAGAAAAATAGAGGGAAAACGAAAAGAAAAGAAAAGGGAAAACATTTTCTAGAAGGACATAAAAAGTTTTCTGTAAGAAAGGAATTTTCAAAAATTTGACGAAATGCTTCCCCCGTCCAATTTAAAAAATTAAAAATGTTTTGTGTACCAAAGAAAATTATGAATAGATGAACTAATATTAAGTATACTTACTTACTTAGGTGGCTACTATAAATACACATTTTTATCTACAGGGTGGCGCACCAATTGCACTTCAATGAGAAATTCAAATAACTTTTTTTAATCAAAGTATTTCATTTATTTCTTTTCTGTTAAATGACCTCCGTGCACATTCACGCATTAACTTGAAACCTGATCAGAAAATTATTCATTGCGGCCTGAAAGGCCGCCTCAATTATTGTTTTAATGAACTTCTTGAATTCAGTCAAATTCCTTGTTTTTGTTTTGTACGCCTCTTGTTTGGCATAACCAATTAAAAAATTCTGGCGCGGTGAGGTCAGACCTTAGAAGCCAGCGAAAAGTGGAGTCTGTGGATATTTGTTTGTTTGGAAATATTCATTAGAGCTCTGCCATAACCACTCTGGCTATGTGTGTAGTTGCTCCATCTTGCTGGAACCAAAATTTGTTGAAGCGGATACATCTTCAGTGCAATTCTGGGTACAAAACTCCTTCAACTAATTTAAATACATAGTGTGTTTATAGTGCGATTCGTGCCCTGCCTTGTATTATACGCCACACGCAAAAAAGAATTCCAAGCGCTTCGGTCTTTTGCGCTTCTTCTCCAATTCGTTACACAAAGTTTTAATAGCCTGGAAGCCTGGTTCTTCCAAAGTTGTTTCGGTCGTTCTATTCTACGGCGGCCATCTAGTTCATTGTCGAAAACATTTTATGCTGGAGCCTTTGGGTCCATCCGCACAACATAATTCAGACAACGCAATCGCTGCGCACTTGACCACGTCTTTGCCGGCATGTAGCTCATACAGCTCAATGCTCTTGCGACGCCGATAATCTTTGTTATTTTTCTCTCGAAGAGTAACGTCTGTTAGCAAACGATGATCGCCTCTTAATCCCCTTGCTGACATCTTTCGTTTTGTTTGCAGAGGAACCGAGGTAGGTAAATCTATTCAAAGTTTTAGTTGTCACTATTAACACAGCGCCGCAAGTGAGTAGACTCTTTGTCCGTTAAAACATATAACTCATATTCCAGCAGAGTCATTTTTGCTGATTCCTTCTCAATGCTTGAGAAGGCTGCAGTAACATTTCCCATTTTTCTGCCAATGTTGTGTATATTATCAACATGCGTAAGTGGCGTATGGTTTTTGCTAAAGATGGTGGCATTCATGTTAACTGCTGCATTTCTCATAATTAGCTCCAGCAGTATGTTGAAAAAGGCTGTCAATAGGCTGTCGCCCTGTCTAAATTCTCGTTTGGTGTAAAAAGTCTCTTTACTGAAGATTTGGCGTCGTACAAAGACGCATGAGCTTCATGCGAATTTTAAACTCTGACATGGCCTTATGTAGTTTTTGCCATATCAGAGTGTCGAGGGCGGCATAACAATCGATGAGAAGATGGTACCTGTCAATCTGTTTTTTTTTTTATTTCTTCTCCAGAATTTGCTGTAGTGTGATTATCTGATCAGTTGTTGATTTACCACATCTAAGTCTAATCTGATAAGGTCGGTTTCAGTCTTTCACGTATCACACTCGACAGGGCCTTATAAGCAATGGGTAAAAGTATGATACCTGGGTAGATATTGGACACAGTAGGCTGTGAATAGATGAAGTAAATATTTACAAAGAGATTGAACGATCCAAAGCCTTAGGGTCATTCAAAATTGAAAAAGATTTATGTTTTTACCAGTCCATAAATGTTAAAAGTTACAGCAAATCCCTAGATGTTATCAACAATAAATGATGAGGTACAAACTTCTATTCTATAAACTTATTTTGAAACCGATAGAAATTAATATTTTAAATTGGATTTAGCATCTACTAAAATGGTAAGTGTATGAAATCATATTAACAATTACGCAGATTTGAAACAAATGGAAGATTTTATCTACCGTCAAGCTATCCAGAATTTTTTTAAAATTTCAACACGGAAATTTTTATCCCTGCACATCGTCTTTAGATTACTTACTTGTATTAGCCAGTGTTTTACGAGCAATTGCTGGAAAAATCGAATTGCTAGTACGACCCCGTTATGAACCATAATTGTCTATAAATACGAATTATCGAAAAGATTCTAAGTTGCAAATGCGAAAATAAATCAACAGCTAAAATTGAATCGCTAACACGATCTTAAATTGCACGATAATATAATAACAAACCCAAAATGAATCTGAATTCACAGTAATCGTGAATATGGAGTCACAACAATTCAACAATGTTGATACGAATGTTGAATAAACCAACAAATTTGCATCAATAGCACGTTTCCGATTTGAAGTTAAATGCCTACCTATCAATACAAATTTAAATTAACATGGAATCCGAATCATTGACATAACCACGAGTTGCTAATGCCAATCCGAATTAAAAACTTGCATGAATCATGGACCCAATCCTGGCATGAACCAAAATTGCTGAGAAAACCCAAATCATCGAAAGCGATCTCCAACCGTTGATAAGGACCAGAAATGCACACAGTTCCGAATTATCGACATGATCCCGAGTCGCCGGTACGGGCCGAAACTGTTGAGATTCCGCGTTGTGGATATGAAAATTAATCAGTGATAAATTCGAATCCAATTCAATCCTATCGTGATCTGCTTAAACTTCGATTAAGGACAGGAGTCATTGATATCGGATTTAGTGACAAGTCCGAACTATCGGGGTCTCTGGGTGCTCAGAATTGCAAACATTTACGATTTTGAAAATAATTTCGAGTTACCGATCAAATTCAAATCAGTCTATTTATTAAAGTTACCCATTATTGTAAATTAAAACAAACAACTGTTTCTGATCTAGTCATCGTTCATATCAACTCATACCGAGTGTCATTCAAAGTTGAAAAATAACTTGATGGGCTGCCACTTATTCCATACTTGAATTCGAAACATACTTGAAACAGTAAATTATAATTTAGCTTTAAAACATAAATAGAACTACTTGTAGTATTGCTTTAGTCAGTAAAAAGTCATTAAGTTAGCATTTCGCAAGGATTTGTGACGACCTGAACTTACCTCAACGGAAGAGAAAACCATGTTATAACTCCGGCTTCCTCTCAACGTGCGGCGCATATTTCTATTCTAATTGTTCTCTAAATAACTAAGAACTAATATTTTGATCACTTGGCCTGCAATCTGCAATCTTTCTATTCTAATCGTTCTCTAAATAAGTAAGAACTAATATTTTGACAATTTGCCCTGCAATCTGCTACCTGCCACGAAAAACGTCTAAATAAAAACATTTTATTAATTTTTAAAACGTGGTTGTCAGCTTTCTAAGAAGCTAATTAAAGATTTGGAAATGAACTCCAATGCTAATATTTTAAATGCTTGCCTGGCCTCATTTATCGCATTATTAGTTCGCATTATTTCAACATTTGCCAAAAACATCTAAAAAAAAAGTTAAAACCACTGAATTGCTTAAATTCCTTGCCTCGGAAAAATATTTGATTAACTGGTTTTATGGCAACCGTCTGCCGCCAATGCCAGGCAACATTGTTTGTAGACAACTCCCCAAAAAGTCACAATTGACTGCCACACACGCCGCTCGACATTGTGTTCGCTTGCCACTCACTCAGAAAAGCAACGAAAAAAAAGAACGAACTTAACAGAAACAGCTGAATGAGAACAACCACATCTACAGCAGTCATTTCACTTTATGCAACCAAAATACTACAATAGAAGTGCAATACAAGCTCAAGCCAGACACTGCACAGTGGGGAGGAATGATGTCTTAATGGAAATAAATGAAACACCTGTATGAGAATCCTCAGAGGTAAAGTTGGATGTCAAGAAATGTTTAATTGAAGTGCAAGATTGAGGGCCACGATTAGAACAATATATTGACAACTCATCACCATTTGAATTCTGAAAATTTCATTCGTTGTATGAAAAAACATGAGTTAATTACAAATACGAGTACTCATTTCATACCACTGTTTAATTTCATATTACGTATTTTAGCTGATACGAGAGGAGGATAGAAAACATTTCATTTTAACGGTTCTAACATTTGAACATTTTTACGCTGTTTGTTTGTTTAGATTTATAACAATTTAGCTTTTGATTACACCATTTCTAAAGTAACAGCAGCAATAGCCGCAACAACAACAACGCAACCAGCAAATGCAACATCTATAACAGCAACATCACCACCAGCAACAGCCTCGATATCAGCAGCTCCACAAACACAGCAACATTGAAGCTTAAGCATTTTTTCCCCATTTTTTTTTCAAAAAATAAAAACAAACAAAAAAAAAAAAGGAAAAGAAGCACAACATGACCCACAATTGCAACAATTGCTCAGTTTAACACAGTCTCTGTCTCACCGGAGAACAATCATTGAGGAATCAACCCGACAAATGGTTAGAAATGGTGGAGCAACAACCAACATCGCCGCCATCATCAACAACTGCAGCAGTGTAACAACAACAACAATTTCAGCCACATGTTACTATTATAATGTTTAAGTATATTATGGACTTGAACCTCCAATCAGCCACGAAATATATCTGAGAGATACCAACACTTTTGCGGCCATCGATGTGGTATGGAAATTATTAGTTAGAGCCTGAAGTCTGATAAAGGAAACGTTTAGGCAGTAACACGATTATCGGAAAACGCTGGAGTTTTTGAAATGGAGACTTCTGCGGTTGAACAGGGATCTGCTTGAAATTAGCTACAAGGCTAAGTATTGAGACAATTTTGCGAAAATATGAAAATAATATAATTTTGTGTCTGGAACGAAGAATTGGAAACTATACCGTCACCAATAACGAAATGAAAGAGATGAAAGATGAACGAATCATTTTATGCAATCGTGTTGGTTATACTCTTTTGGTTCCGGGGACGAATATGCCCCGGCGCAACATACAGGGTTATCCATTCTCCAGTTTCAAAAGTAAACACATAAAACTATGATTTCGAAGAAACTATTACTTCTTTATAACGCTTGGACCCTTGCCATTATGTGCGAAATACGATATCATTTAAATGACCGGCTCAAGATTTGTAGCAGTGAATCATTTTGAGGTAGTTTTCGACCACTTTTTCGCACATTTCGGGCGATATCTTGATGAATGTTGGATTTAAAATGCTCCGGCGTTTGGAGACTATCCACGTCAACACCGTCTTTGACGTAGCCCCTAAAAAGAAAGTCTAACGCAAAACAGACAAAATCGGTTTTGTTGCCCAGTGACACCTCCAGACCAATCACTTTTCCTGGACGCAATCATTTCTAGGTTATCGCAGCCACGTATTCGATAATTTTTCTTGTTGCCGTAACCACCGAGTGAGGAATGAGCTTCATCGCTGAATAAATTTTTTTCCGATTGAAAGCCCACGTTTAAATCACCACTTTTGTAGTAAGTCTAAACTAGTGTGACGCATTTTTCGGTTTTTAAACGATCCACATTCGTAACTGGCAAACAATTCACTAAATAAATGACATTTCAGATGACAGGTCTTAAATAGCTGACATCCTTGCCAGACCGGAAGTTTTGGAACAGTAAATAGACAATCCTGTACTATAAAATGTTTGTTAGGCAATTTCTTACTTCGATGCTTCTCTCTCAGAAAGCGGGAAATCTCCCAAAAAATTAAAAATATTTAATATTTGATTTGTTTAAGAAATTCTTTGCTTGAATAACATGTTAGTCGATTTTCATGTAATTAATAAATTAATAATATGAATAATTCAATTAGAGATTTGAAATTTTCTTTTAAATTAAAACACTTTCTTGTTGCAGTTGCATTGGAATGAAGTTGGACAACTTAACAAATTAATATCATTGGCAAATATAATAATGTTTCTGATGCGTTATGATTACAAAGATATTTATATGCCTTTTACCAAAGTGAAAATCATGTACACATCGTTATCAATTGAGCTCGGAGTTTATTGTATATTATAGGTAAACATAACTGCAACAGTAAAATAGTTATCATTTGAATAACAGCAATTAGCTACCCATTACCAATGGGTAATATGTGATGGCGGCGACTCATTCATATTAATATGCCCATCTCTCCAATCTTATGGGGAATGTGTGATTGCCTGTATAGATTACAATGGGCGATTTGCAATTAATTGCTACGATCATCCATTACTCTTGGTGATGTACTAATGACGTAGACACATTATGCACGATGATGGGCAATAGATTTTACTATTACCCACAAACTATGTAGAAGGTACAGTTTCTAATCCATTACCCTCCTGGCAGTGATTCTGTAAGATTATCTATTACCTAAGCGAAATGCACAACCTACCCTTCCCATTACCCTTAGTTGTCACATACCCATTATTGTTTTGATGCGAAAAAATATAGGGTAACACCAATATTTCAAAAACGAAATGTTTAATCGCGAAAATATAATTTGTGGGACATTTTGAGAGAAAAAGTACAGAGTGACCCATAAATTGTGCTACAACAAGAAATTCAAATAATTTTGTTAATTATTTTTTTATATTGTTTAGAAAATTCAATTTTATTTTATGTAACTAATTGGTTTTGAAGATGATAGACCGTAAATGACCTCCAATGATCATTCACGCACATGCGATACCTGATCAGAAAATTATTCATTGCCGGATGGTCTCAATTATTGTTTTAATGGACTGTTTCCATTCAGTCAAATTGCTTGGTCTGGTGCAGTCAGCTCAGGTGACCTTGGGGGCCAACGGAAAGCGGAATTTCTGGATATTAATTTGTTTGGGAATTTTCGTTGGAGTTCTGCTATAAACGGTCTGACTATGTGTGCAGTTGCTCCATATTTTTGCATCAAATGCTGTCAAAACTGATACAGAATGGGAAAACTCCTTTCACACCTTTAAATTAGGGTCTCCATTGACAGCTAAAGGATCATAGAGAAATGAAGAGGGTTGAAAGTAGAGTAAACAAAATTTAGATTTAATCGCTACTTCAAGTTGACTTTTACATTATTGAATTTATTATATTATATAAGTTTTTTCGAATTTTTTTTTTTTTGACATTTGGCTGACTGGGACATTATCAAATATACCTGGACGATCAGACATAACCATTGTCCTACATAGAATGTTAGCACTTCTGAAAGAATTCATATTCGTCTTAAACAAAATAACCCCTTTTTGCTAGCTGTTAGTCAATATAAAGTACAGGGTGGGCCATAAGGGTGTTGGCGGTTTAAATATTCAATTAAAAAAACTACGAAACATAAAAAAAAGAAGAAGAAGAAGCATGGGAATTTTTAAGACTTAAAAGTAATGTTGTCCAAATGGCTTCCCTCGGCTGCTTGACACTCTTGGAACCGAAGTCGCAAATTTTGGAAAACTCGTTGAAAAGTTGTTCTCGGTATTTTGTTACTTTCCTGAATAATGTTCCTCTTCAACTGCTCTAAATTGGTCGGATTATTCTCGTAGACTACCGATTTGAGGTAGCCCTATAGAAAATAATCGCATGGAGAGAGATCGGGGCTACGTGGGGGCCATTCAATATCCCCCCTTTTCGAAATGAGTTTTCCAGGAAAAACATTTTTCAGCAGCTCTATGGATACCCTAGCCGTATGACATGTGGCCCCATCCTGTTGAAACCACATCCTCGAGGTATTGCCTTGAAGTTCTTGCAAAGCTGGCACCAAAAAGTCTGCTAACATGTTGCAATAATTGTTCGCTCTAACCGTCATCGCATCGCATGCCCTTTTTCATCCTCAAAAAACTATGGTCCAATAATACCGGTTGACGTTATCCCAGCCCACACGACAAGCTAAGGGCTGTGAAGTGGACGTTCATGCAAGCGTCGGGGATTAGTCTCGGACCAAAACCGACAATTTTGCTTGTTCACATGGAAATTAAGGTGAAAATTGGCCTCATCACTAAAAATCACGTTGTTGAAATTGTTGAACCGCTCTAGCATCATATTGACAAAGTTAAGTCAGTTATTGGCATCATCGGGTTTTAATTCTTGGACTATCTGAATCTTATAAGCCTTCAAATGCAAATCACGTTTCAAAATTCGTCGTAAAGTTGTTCTTTTGACATCCAAAGACTGACTTCTCTTACGTGTTGACTGTTGCGGATTTCGCTGAACTGAAACACGAACACGCTCCACAGTGTCGGCTGATCTTGCAGAAACTGGGCGACCACGAACCGTAATTGGTACTGTTGAGCCGGTTGTTTCGAACATTCTGATCCATTTTCGTATCACATTGGTGCTTGGAACTTCACTTAAATCGTGTAAACCGTTTTCATGCCGATGCAAACGTCGTGCAGTAATCACTGATTTATTGTTTTCGTAATACGTTCGGACACAAAATGCACGCTGCACTCCCGTGTATGGCTCCATGGCGACTAAATTTCCAGGAAGCGGCGCAGCGAACGACATATCCCCCCGCCACCCCGCGCCGCGCGTTGCCGAGAAATTGAAGAATTAAATCACCAACACTCATATGGCCCACCCTGTATTAACCATTTAGAGGTTCCAAACCGCCGGTCTGGCAAGGCTGTCAGCTGTTAAATACTTATCATGTAAAGTGTTATTTATTTAGTGAAAGATTAGCCATTTACGAATACAGATCGTTTAACAACCGAATAAGGCGTAAAAATAGTTAAAACTTACTAAAAAAGTGGTGATTCAAACATGGGCTTTCAATAGATGAAGCTCATCTCTCACTTGGTAGTTACATTAATAAGCAAAATTGTCACAAATGGGGCTCGGAGAACCCATAAGTGATTGTGAAAAAGCCATTACATCCAGAAAAAGAGACTGTTTGGTGCGCATTATGGTCTGTAATTGTCATTGTTGGGCCGTATTTTTTGAAAATGACGCTGTAGGTATCATTACTGTCTAGTTAAATTTTGAAGATAATGAACTGGACGATATGTGGTTTCAACAAGACGATACTAAGAGCCACACAACAAGACTGATTTTGGCTTTATTACATGAGAAGTTTGCAGAAAGCGTAATTTCACGTTTTGGCGACATCAATTGGTCACCAAGATCATGCGGTTTGACGGCGTTAGCCTTTTTTTGTGGGACTACGTCAAAGGCAGTGTTTACGCGGACAATCCCCAAACGTTGGAGCATTCCAAAACCAATATTCGTCAAGTTATCGCCGAAACACCACTCGAAATGTGCGAAAAAATGGTCGGAAACTACCTCAGAAGAATCCACTGCTACAACCAATCAAAAGGCGGTGATTTGAATCACATTATATTTCGTACATAATGTCAAGGTCCAAATATTATAATGGAATACGGGTTTTATCGAAATTACAGGTTTATGTGAGTTTTATTTAACCTTACCTTTGAAACCGAAAAATGAATAAAACGTTATAGTATATAGTTTATCATTTTTAAATATATGTATATATATATATATATAGTTGAGTTTTATCAACTTCCCATATTTTTAAAATTCTCAACTTATCATACAACCATCGCTCCCATCAATGAAATAATGGAATAGAGGTTATGTAGGTGGTCGTGTTCCATATATGAGGAATAGTTTTTCTTCTATAATGTAACATAAGATAGGAAACCATTTCCACAGAATGTTGTGTTCGTTGTATTTTCCTCCCCAAATCTTTTTTGGCATCATTGTTGCCATTTTCATTGGGAGAGGTCGATTGTGTGTAACCGAAAAGGTTATACAAATTTAAAATGAAGTGTCCATGAAATGGTTTGGTTATGTTTAATTAATTGTGGATGGGGGTTTTTCTGTTGTTTCGATTGGCGAAAAGTCAATGTTTGTAGAAAATGTTGGAAATAATTCTATGGCAAAATAATGTGGATAATGTTGTTGCACTGATGTTTGGTATGTTAGAAGTAATGTTATTTCAGGAGTTGAAGGAAGCGGATCTTATTGACTGAATTATATGTAAAAGGGAAGTTTTTTCTGGAGGCGCATCTCTGTTAGGGCTTTTTGTAGCTGTTAAATTGAAACGTTGTTATAATTTTTTGGAAAGTAATTTTTGCCAGTTTACCGGGTTTTGAAGTTTTGCTTTGAATGGCATTTTAGCAAAAGAAAGTCTTGTTGCTTCGATATGTGATTCAAATGACGCAAAGTGTTTGCACCACAAAGGAAAAATAATAGTTACGGATATCCGAAATTATCTATCAGATTGACCTGATATAATTAAAAACACGATAACCGTTAAAAAATAACAATCACTAAGGAACGGTAGTCTATCCCTTTGTTGTTTGACAATACCTGTATTTTTTCTACTGAGAACCGACCACTTATTCTTTGCACTTGTTCGTAGTGCAAGCTCCAATTCACGAGTTCACTTATTTCTTTATCCTTGCACTTGTCCGTAGTGCAAGTCCGGATTTATTTAAGTTAAACACGGCTGCTTTATTTGGGTGTGTGTTAAGTTCTGATTTATTGAATGTGAATTTGATCTTAACAATAACTCAGCTTTCTTTGTTTCCCATCAGTGCAATATGATGCGCAGATGGCTTTTCGTTAATATTTACAGTTTTATAGTTTACAAATTTATAATTTCGTTCTCATGGTCTCTAATTTTTGTTGCTAAAGTTTGCAAATTATTATTTCATTCTCATGATCTATAATTTCTGGTGACAAGAAATTACAAATTACAAATACAAATTATTATTTTATTCACATGATCTTTAGTTTCCATTGATAAAGTTTACAATTTATTATTTCGTTCATATGATCTCTAGTTTCCGTTAATAAGGTTTATAGTTCATTACTTCATTCACATGATCTATAGTCTACGTTATTATTGTTCTTCATCGAATGCAATTCGTCTACAAATCATCTGACTTATTCAAAAGGTATACGCACGCGGCGATCAGCTGATTCACTTAGCTTTTGCTTGTACGCCTTTGGCTTATATAGGTTACGAGCTGTCATAACAACATGTATGGAAAATTTACAGAGAAGCAGCTGTGATTTCAAAAGAAATATCTTGTTAACACCCTGTTAAGACATTAGAGCTTATATCTCTTATGTATGTCGATTTTAACGGCATTTTAAGTTTTATAATTCCAGTTTTAATTTTTCATCATGACGCCATTTGACCGATAACTTAAATTTTCTAAACACCAAAAGTATTAAGGAAAATACTTTCTAATTGCCAACGCTTTGATAAGTAAGACAATTACAATTATTATTTAATTACCTCTAACCATTTAATGGTGATAAATTTTAAAACCGAAGTCTTTAGTTTTAAAAGATTGCGGTATTTGTCTAAGAAGGTCCACTCATTCTTACTATTTTTTTCTATTCTCGAATCTGTAAAAGTACAAATTTTTCAAAGCTATGACAGCATAGATTTCAGAATTAATTTTTGAAAAAATTATTTTTAACTTCTGAGCATGCATTATATCACCAGTGTTGTTTGAAAATGTGAATTTAGAAAAAGAAATTTATGTTTCTGCATGTCGAAAAAATTGTCGTTGTATTTTCAAGTACTAGTTTTTTGTCAAAAATTCGTAGGCGAGATCCTGCGAGGAATTCTCTGAAAAATTCAAAACTTTCCTATTACTTTTTACTATAATAGCAAAGAGTTTATATTTGTGTACCTTCATTCTTAATAGGTTAAATTCATTTGAATTGACTAAACACATTCAAAATATACAGGGTGGCGCGTCAATTGTGCTACAATAAGAAATTCAAATAACTTTTCTTTAATCAATATATTTAATTTATTCATTTATTTATTTTTTTATTGTACAGAAAATTCAAATTTTTTGTATAACTAAATAATTTTGCAGAAAATAGATCGTAAATAACCTCCATACTCAATCGCGCGACACCTGATCAGAAAATTATTCATTGCGGCCTGAAGGGTTAAAGTCGGGATCGCCTGGATTATTGTTTTTAATACAGTTAAATTTCTTGGTTTCGTATTGTGCACTTTTTGCTTGATATAACGCTATAAAAAAAATCTGGTGCACCATGGCGCCAGTGAAAAATGGAGTTTCAAGATATTAACTTGTTTGGTAATTTTCGTTAGAGCTCCGCCATAACCGGTCCGTCTACCTGTGCAGTTGCTCCATTTTGCTGGAACCAAATGCCGTTAAAACGGATGCGTCTTCGGCGCAGTTCTGAGTAAAAAAACTCCTTCGACATCTTTAAATAAAGGTCTCTATGGACACTTTGTTTGTAGCATGATTCGTATAATATCTACTCGTATCCTTTAGAATCGCTCAATATTGGGAATCGAACTTGGCAAATGTATTTATGAAAAAGCATGCAGATTTGCTTAGAATTAGTGAAATTTTATAAGACATGAATACATTATTAAACTAAACCCAAGTATTCTACCCATGACGTTCATGTGAGGTATTCTGGTAGGTTAGAAAATTTTTTAAAGCTCAAATACCTCACATAAAGTTTTATGATTTTTTGCTAATTTCTTAATGAAGAATATTGCCTCCAGGATGTTGTTTTAACATTTTTAGAAATAGTTTTGCGTTTTAGAGCTACACCGAAAGAGACTCCGATTCAACTTCGTATGACTTCAGCAAAATAGTGCAACTAGTCAAAACTGTTCTGACCTGTTATTTCACAATAACAGCAAAAATTGTACAAGGTGCTGATCTCCAGAAACTTCGTGTTCCGTTAGCGTCTAAATTTCCCTGGTCTTGCTGAATATGATCATTTTCTACAGGAATTATTTTACACAGGAAGTTTACAAAACAAAACCAGCAAATAGGAATGATTTAAAGCTTCGTATTCGAATAATAAGTAAGGAAATTTCATCCAGGCAGTAAAAAAAACAATGCTGCAAAGTGTCACTCAGCCTGGAAGTAATTTAAATTCGTTTAATTTTTAAAAGCCATTAAAAACACTTAATAAAAGTATTTTATATATTAATTTAATAAATGTGAGTAGACGTATGCGAGAAGGGCGGAAGTGACTTCCTTTACTATCTAAAGGATCGATATTTTGTAGTAAAATCGAAAGACTTTGTTTCAACTCAAAGAAAAGCTTCAGCAGGAGTTCCCCAGGGCAGTATACTAGGCTCTATACTATATACCATCTACACCTCTGACATGCCTGTTCATTTTCTAATTCAAACTTTAACTTTCGCTGATGACACTGCATTCATGAGCACTGACACTTGCCTATTAATGGCTTCTAGACAACTGCAGTCTCATATACGTACTTTAGAATCTTGGCTCGAAAAGTGGAAGATAGAAGTAAATGCCACTAAGAGTGTACAGCATACATTCTCTCTTAGACAAAACAATTGCCCAGCCCTCACTATTCACGGTAGTACCATACCTGTTCACAATCATGTCAAATATGTGGGTATTCACCTTGATCGACGTCTCATCTGGAAAAATCATCACATTAAAAATGGCTCAACTCCATTGGCTTATTGGCTCCCAATCTACTCTCAGTTTGGAAAATAAAATCACCATCTATGAAACAATATTGAAGCCAATATGAACATACGGCATCCAGTTGTGGGGAACGGCATCGGCTTCTAACGTACATAAATAAGCTACAGAGAAGACAATCAAGAATACTGCGCGAAATTTGTGGTGCCCCATGGTATATTAGGAATGATAACGTACACAAGGATTTAAACATTCCTTATATTTCCAAGGAAATAAGAAAATTAAGCAGGTCATATGTATCGAAGTTGTCCTCCCACTCAAACCCACTCGCTCAAAACCTTCAACATTTTCCCGGTCATATACGGCCAAGAAGAAAGGACACGCTAGACTTGGTCCGATGATACAAAATTTGGCTCCCAAAAATAAGATCCGACAATGGCAGGGTATTTTAGTTTAAGATAGGATTAAGATTTAAATACTTAATGTAAATTTCATAAGAAAGATTCAATAAAGAAAATGAATAAAAAAAAAATAACTTAAATGGCAGCTAAAATATATTCCGGTTTATGCACTTTTCGATTTCAAAAGTAAAGTTATATAAAACACACATAAAGATATGATTTCGAGGAAACTTGTATTTCAATATAATTCTTGGACTTTGCCAATATAAATGCAAAGTCATTTAACTGACCGCCTCTGGATTGGTTTCAGCAGTCAATCCTTGTGAGGTAGTTTTCGACCACTTTTTCCCATATTTCGGGCGGTATCTCGGCGTTAATTTGACGAATGTTGGGTTTAAAATGCTCCATGTAAACACCGTCTCTGACGTAGCTTTACAGAAAAAAAGTCTAACGGCATCAAATTGAAATTTCGTTATTTGAAAAATTATTCATGTTATCGGTCATGTTGTTTGACTGGTGGCACCGTTTTGTCGAAACTATATATCGTCCTGTTCATGATTGCAGGCCAAAAAATGTCGGTTATCATACGGCCACAGCGCTTTGAATTGAAATTCGGATTATCCGCCACACTTTCACTAACAGAAGCGATATTTTCGGCAGTGCGTACAAAGCGCTGATGATCAGACCTGACAACATCTATGCATAATGCTTGCAGTCTCTTCAAATTCCTTTATAATCTTGCCAATTTATTGCATAGTAGGCTAATTATGATGATCATAACCACCTCGTAATGCACGAAAAGTGCCCACATTTCAATTGGCGCTTTTGTAGTAAGTTTTAACTATTTTTATGTATTCTTCGGTTGTTAAATTATTCATATTCGTAATTGTCAAGCATTTCACTAAATAAATAACACTTCAGATGACAGATATTTAACAGCATACAGCTTTACCAGACCGACAGTTTTGAAACCACTTAAAGGATAACCCATACATTTATAGTTTTTGTATTATATATGATTTATACATATAACTAATATATAAGCTGATAGACAAATAGGCAACACTTCAGATGACAAATATTTAACAGCTGACAGCCTTGCCAGACCGGCGGTTTTAAAACCACTAAATGGATAACCCATATATTTATAGACAGATAGGCAAATAGTCGCTGTATATATAGTTTGTTTAAAAATAGAATTTATATATAATTTATATATAGGCAGATAGACAAATAGACAATGTATATATAGTTTGTTTATAAATAATTCACCATTCTTGCGCTATGAGAACTATACCAGATAAGGCATTATTTTAAGTTATTGCGTGCATGAGCTAGTGTTGGCATGTTCCTTTCATTCGTTAAAATTGATTTTTGTCCCCAGGAAATGAAAATCTATTCCAATAATCGATCTTTCCTCATTCATTTCAACATCTTAAATATGAGACGTTTGCTTCCCTTATAGATAGCATAAATTAAGCTCTCACTTTACAGCTTAACGATATTTCAACGCCTTTATTAAACACACCATCACAGAGCAGATTTGATCTTCATCTCAACTGAAAGCCCATCGAAAAAATTGATTATATTTCATAAAACTGGTGATCACGTTTTCTAAATTATTCGAGTAACTTAAGTAGATGTAACACAGCCTAAGTACCAGTACGCTGCAATGAAGAGGAAAATTCGCAGAGTAGGCGTAGATTTTCGACAGCCATAACAAACAAACAAACAAAATCACAGTTAAAGTCTTCATAATAAAAAAGAAGAAAACTACTCTGACATATATTTAGAGAGATAATCGTGCCGTTTAGAAATCATAATCATCACCATTATTAGAGTTACTACACCATGAGTGTTGCCTGCTTGGCCGTCTTCTTCCAAATTGCTTCCAAATTTGGAACGCATGTTACCGTTAGGGATTTACGTCGCCTTTGTTCAGTTTCATCAGTGAGTGGTGACTGAATAAAGGAAATGTGTGAAACAATTCTGTGTCATTAGATTTTAAGTTTTCTTCTACTTTAAGTTGGTTGCATAGTCGATGTTTATTTCGCCTCATTTTTAGTTTTTTATTTCTTTTTTTTGTTACTTGTGAGGGAATAATAGCTGCAACATGAACTAACGTGTTGAAGATATTAAGGATGATTGAGAGAAAGGTTTTATGTGGCTTAAAAATAAATATAAAAATAACAAGTAGAAAATGCACAATGCTTTCTTTATGAGAAACTTCTGTTTATTTTTTTGATGAGGTTTTACAATGTATACTTTCTTTTGTGCAGATGTTTCTAAAATGAAATTTGCTGCTTTAAAGATGTTATAAAATTAAACATGAAAATGCATTTGTTGTTCATTTACATTGAAACGGGAAATGTTTGTAACTTTTTCCTATAAAGTAGAATTGTCATGTTAACCCAAACAACTAAAATATCAAGATGTACTTTTACAAAACTCATGGCTTCACAGCTTTGAGAATCATTTATTAGCACTGAAGAGACCTCAAATCTCCATGATTTTATGTTTGGTATTAGCAGATGGGATTATTGAATGATACAGTGGCGGTCTGCTCAATATTTGTGTTATTGCTTTAATCATTTTTATACATTTGATAATATTTTTTAATTATAATTATGCACAGAACACATTTTGAAAATAATTAAACATGCGATCGTATCCTAAATTTTACAAATAAGTAAACATGTGGGCGACAAATATTATACATTATTACTGAATGAACATATCACAAAAAGTGAGCGATGCCACGACTATTCTCTAAAAATCCATTATTATAGACCGCTTGAAATCGCTTGAATAAGCCTTGATACAAAAAGAAGCTCGATGTATGAGTGCCACACGAGTTAGGTCGAAAAAAAAAAGAAAAGAAAAAACCTTAAGGATCGAAGTTCCATCTGCGAATTCATCGAAGTTCCATCTGCGAATTGTTACAGAGTCACATCGAAGTAGACCTATTTCAGAATAGGATGATGAAATGTGGCTCACTTACGACAACGTTGGAAAAAGTGATTACTGTGGATTTGCATTGAACCGGCCCAAACAACGGCCAATCGAGTATTGACAGTCAGGGAGATTTTGTTGTGTGTTTGGTGGGATTGACGGAAAATTACATACCATAAGCTGCTCCCTAAGGGCAGACTTATTATACGAACATGGACTGTCAACAATCGAACCGTATGAAAGAAATCAATCACCTAAAAGCGAGTAGCTTTGGCCAATAGAAGATGTAAAATGCAAATGCTAGGTTGTAAATCTGTCAGATTTGGTCTGAGGATTTAATTTGGAACTTAGGTTCCGTGAGAGAGGTTGGAGGTTTTGTGGAAGAACTTTGATTCTTAGCGGGATGTGTATACTTACGAGGGGGTTTCGTACTAGAGGAGAGGAAAATATAAAGGTTAATTTACATTATTTCGGGTTTTATCTTTATGTTGAGAGCGGCTGGCGAAGTGGTCTGGTTGGCGGCTGGCGGAAAAAGAGAACAAGTATCTCGCTGATTTCAACTAGGAGACTTCACTGCGCCCTTGGGTTGGCATGTGGGCGTAACAAAATAGGTGTTTTTATAGCTACATGGTTATTTGAAGGGGCCTTTGCACTAGCAAATAAATAGTTAATTTTTACAATTTACAATATTTACAAATTGTTTGATATAAGCAATTCAATGTAATTGAACTTAATTCAGTGTATCAAATTATACTGTAATTTTAAGCAATACAATTTCAATTTTCCAAAAATTCTATTCAATTCATAATTTATAATTCATAATTTACTTTACTTTAAAAATTAATTTAATTTTTCAAAAATTCAATTCATGGGAAGGATTAACTACGTTGAACAGAAGAAAAATTATATTCCATTAGGACAACCCCAGACGACACAAATTAATGGTGACTCGCCAGAAGGTTGATTCGGAGGTTGATTTGCATCCACCTTATAGTCTGGAAGTGGCACCAAATGATCACCACCTGTTCCTGTCTCTGGTTAATAATTTTATTGGTAAAGGTTGATTCGGAGGTTCATTTGCATCCATCTTATAGTCGATGGAGGGCACCAAATGATCACCACCTGTTCCTGTCTCTGGTTAATAATTTTACTGGTAAAGGTTACTTCGGAGGTTCATTTGCACCAAATGATCACCACCTGTTCCTGCCTGTGGCTAATAATTTTCTGGAAAAAAATTCGCCTCAGAGAAGAGTGTAAAAATCAACTGTCCCTCTCATAGTTTCTATGAGAGGGCCATAATGGAACATAATTACCTTCAAAATTGCAACAAGTTGTGAAAGAAAACGGTATATATACGATCTAAATCGGGTCATACTGACAGGGAAAAATAAAGCCTTGAATGTTATGTAAAAACAAGGGTTTTGTTTTTTACTACGCTATATCTAATTAATTACGAAATTGACTTCTTAGGGTATGATTACAAAAGAAGGGCACAACACAAAATTTACGATGACAAAATCTCGTAAATTATTGGAGGTATGAATATGAGATATGTCACATATGCTAGTAGTTTGACGGCCCTTTGGGCGAACGACGATATAGGGATCATCGTTACCCACAAAAGTTGGGGCATGGTTGCACAAAGTATTTTTATCGCGCTTTTATGGTGACGTCACAAAGCTCGAGGAGTTAGTTAGTCTTCCATAAATATCGACCTAGGTTCATTAGAAAGCAGCTCGTTTAAATAATGATTTTATTTTTTCCCCCACGCTTTCGGTATTCACTTACAAGCTGTATACTTTGAGTCTACTCTATGAACTCAGTGTCTAGCCACGTTTAGCCTGTTTATCAATTCATTTTCCACGATCGCTAGATTATAATAAAAATTAAAGAAAAATTAATGTGAAATTTTCTGATACAAATACTAAATTAAAGTTGTTTCCAATTCCAATATATGTTAAAATTGTTATTCAAAATGTCTCTGTACTTTTTTTGATAACTGACACTTTTCTTTTACTTTTCACTTTTCTTATTGATGGCTCTTAAGTGGTGAAATTTTGTGTGAAGAAAGTAAACTACAGGGTGGCGCATAAGTAACGCTAAGATTTGATCAGTGAATAAATTTTTTGTTTAAGTCTTTTTTTGTCTCTTTACAGAATTGACTAAATAATACTTGGAAAATTTATGATGGAAAGGCTCAGCACAGAACAAACAACCAAAGTTGTTCAATTTTACTTTACAAGTTAGCATTCGATTATTCAGATCACATCGAAATTTCGAAATGAAGTAACCATTGCTCGAATGGAAGCAAGTATTGAGGAAAACCCCGAAACTTCCACCAAGCGACGTTTTCAGCAGTCAGAGATGTCTAGGCGGTCTTTGCAAAGAATTTTACATATGTTACATCTTTTTCCCACAAAAGATGCAATTTGTTCACGAATTAAAACCAAATGATGCACAAGAACCCATTCAATATAGTCGCCACCCTTTATATAAAGATTAGTGACATTTAAAATTTGAAATTTCGAAATAAATAAGTGTTTTATGAGACATTTCTTAAATTATGATCAACGGAGAACAATTTTGAAATTCCAAATTACATGTTTATATTGATGCGATTATTCAGAATAAGTTTCATTATTTTATTTGCAATATTTCGATGACTGTTATCTGATAATAATGGCTATGTGAGGAACATAAATGCTTTTTTGAGAAGATCCTAATAGGCCTCTTTTAAAATGCTAAAAATTTTGGTATTTTCTTTTAACAACGAATACGAGGGCGGTCCCAAAATTTGTTGACATAACAAAAATATTGGGAAAATTTTTCTTTATTTTTCAGCATAATCTTCTTTTAGCTCGATACACTTTTTCCAGCGATATTCAATAGCTTCTATACCCCGTTTATAGTAAGAACTGTCAAACACTTTAAAATACCCATCAACTGCAGACTCTACCTCTTCATTGTTGGCAAATCTTTTACCACCGAGCCTTTAAATTTGGAAATATAGAGTAGGCCGAGGGAGCTAAATCTGGCGAATAAGGTGCATAATGAAGCAATTCGAATTTTAGTTCATTATTTTTGACCACCGCAATAGTGGATGTATGAACTGGAACATTGTCTTGATGAAACAATCCTTTATTTTTCGCCAAATGCGGTCTTTTTCCATAAATTTATTATGATCGTCGTTAGTTTTTCCTTACTGAAGGTAATCAATATAAATATTCCCATGCGCATCCCGTAAAATAGACGTCATAATCTTGCTAACAAATCAAACCGTCTTTGTCTTCTTTGGACACGATTCTTCCATTCCAGTCCACTGCTTTGACGGTTCCTTTGTCTCAGGTGTGAAGTGGTGGACTCATCTCTCATCCATGGTTATAAATTGTTGTAAAAATGTGGCTTTATTGCGGTGAAACATCGCCAAACACTCTGCTGAAACATCTTCACGGCACTGTTTTTGTTCTATTGGAAGCAAGCGCGGCATCCATCTAGCGGACAGCTTTCTTATCTTCAAATCTTCAGTCAGTATACGATGTGTATACTGACTATCATTTCAGTTATTTCGCATACCTTCATACGATGATCATCTAATACCATTTTGTGAATTTTTTTAGCTGTTTCTGGCATGGGCACCTCAATTGGTCGAACACTGAGGTACTCGTCTGGGCAGCTCGTACGGCCTCATTTAAACTCTGCTACTCAATTTTTACAGTTGTAAACGGAAGAACATTCACACATTAGGTCGGCTGGTTTGGCACCACACTTTTACGTTACAGTAGCGAGGAATCTGCACGGAAGAATAGAGATAATATTTTGAAAATCTCCCAAAAATTTGAACACTCTGACAAAGTAAAAATACCAGAAATTTATAATTTAAAAACATATCAAAATCTATTAAAAATCAAGATAATATTGACCGTGCCAGAAAATCAGACGGTAAATAAAGTTAAAGTTAAAGTTAAAGTTTGAGAGAGCAAACTAGCCGAAAACCTCAAATTTATGGAAAGGAAATTCATGGATTTTGCACCATGAAAATGGATCATTGAACAACCACCATATTTATTTGATATGACTCCGGCTGACTTTTACCTAGTTTGAAATCTTAAACTGCCACTTCGAGGTACCCATTTTCAGCCGAGAAAGAATTCGGATGGGAATTAAAGTCTTTTCGAAAAATAAATTGAAAGAACATTTTGATAATCGAATTATTTGATAGCATAAATGTTATATTTTAAAAGGAGCCTACTTTCAAGGCCATACAATAAACATGAATGAATGATAAATATTTTGTGCTTTGTTATTCAAATCTCGAAAGTTTTTTAACCGAATATAAATTGTAGTCAGTTTTGCAGATATCTGACACATTATTTTTTTTCACTTTATAAGAGTTGCAATCAAACAGCGCAATATAATCCGCCATAATCTCCCAACTATTTTTCTCACTTTGTAAGACTTGCAATCAAACAGCGCAAATACGTTCTTTTTGTTAAGAATTGAGAAAATGTTCAATAATATTATATTCCATAAATTCATAGAAGACAGACCCCAATCATAACTAAAATAAGCAAAATATCTAAAATAAACATGATCTGACATCTAACTCTTATTGGCTTTCAATTGTGCTTCTTTCGAAACATTTACTGGATAGTTATATGAAATATGGGAAGGCTGCAATGTTGTCAAACATTGTGGAGCAAAGTTTTGAACAGTTTATGACTTATTGAAACAAATGCGAAAGGATGTCAAAGACTAAATATTCAATATTTTAAGTCCGGTAGAAAACAATTGGTAACAGGCAAATCAGAGTTTGGGTTTTATATGTCATGACTCCAAATTGAGATTTTTATTGGCTTAGATTGGGTTCCTAAACAGAAAAATTAACTATAGCTATTGGTCCAAGTTTTTGTTTCACTGAAAGTATATTTACAGTTTAACTTTTACATATTTTTTTTTTTTGCAAAGCAATATAGAAAACATTCCTTACACACAAACCTGTATGTGCAAAAACACTACTTTCTGTCTGTCTGTCTGTCTCCCCATAAGGAATGTCTTCAGCCTTCACAAACCTTATGCCTTATGATACCATTCCTTCTCGTAATACCATCTAGTTAAACAATTCAAGAGAAAAATGACCCACTAAGCATCTGTCTTGATTTCCAGCAAAAACAATAGATTTAATGCCATAGAAATGGAGGATAAAAAACTGGAAAAATCTTCAATTTCTTAATGCCATCTTATCAAGCTCAAATTTCAAATTCGTATAACTTTTTGATGTTGTTCGGGCTGCTGTTGCTAATACAGCTGCAATTCAAAGAGAGTTTTCCGGTATTATTTTTTTTTGTGATTGTTGTAAAGAAAACCCAAAAGAATTATTTATCTTTTGTAACAATTTTTTCTATGCTGAATAGCAGATGGAGCCGCAAGGGGGCGGAAGGGGAGAAGTGAGGCAAAGATACGAAAATAGAGGAAAAACTATTAAATAAATTGTAAAATCACGATGTTGCAACAACAGCAAACAGTATCTACGACGACAACAGCAACAACAACAACAATAGCACAAAACAATTGTAAGAAGCATCTGTTTCAATGCCAATGTTGAAAATTGTAGTCATAGGCATCACCGGCATCATCGGCATCGTCATCGCTATTGCCATCATCATCAAGTTGGTTTCTTCTTGGCAACAATGCTAAGTTGTTGCAACTGCAACAAGCAGCAGCATGGCATGATTTCATTAAGGTCGAGGTTATGCAAACAATCTCATGCAATCTGTGCGAAATGTTCAACTGCAACAACAACAACAGCAAAACAAAATATTGCTCATAAAGAAATTGTGTACTTTTTCTCTTCAACAACTGTTGCATCCACAGTTACTGCAACCGCTGTTCCTGCCACATTCATGGTGACTGTGTTTCCTTACTGCATACTACAATCTTGGCCATACGTACGTACAGTGACAGTGACTGCTACCACAATCTCTTGGGCCAGAATAGCAGTTAACAATCACCATCAAGCAAACAAGCCACAAAAACCAACAAACGACCGATCAACGTACAAAAAAGATTCAACAAATATGAATGAAAAGATGGTTATGAGTTTTTGGTGCCTTTATTTTTGTTGCTATGGCAGCAGTGGCTGCTGTGGTCCATATTTTTAAGGATTTTATTTTCAATTTGTTGCGGAGGTTATTAGAGTACCGCAATAGCAGCACATTGCCGTTGCTGTTGCCGCCAACAACAAAATAACAGCATTTGTGGCAACATTTAGCCCAGAAGCAACTTCAAAATTTGCTTCGAGATTTCCTAAATGAAGCAAATAGTAAGAGCAGCAGTCGTGTGCTAATTTCTTTGGTAAATCCCATGGTCTCGAAAATTTTTAATAGCGCATTTTAATATACTATTTTGGAAAACCTTAAAATGGGCAAAACGTAATCATGGAGAATGGGAACCAATAGTTACCTTGGCTTAGCACTGATCAAATGTTGTTGAAAGTAGGTGAAAACTCAAGTCAATAAAAATTTACAATACCGCAGTTTTAGCGATAAAAAAGAAGGAAGATTTTCTTACGTGTTAATAAAATGTTGCCCATATTTGGGTGAAATCATCTTCTTCTTAATAGGTGATTCAATAGGTGATTCCTCCACATTCTACCAGTTGGTGCGGATATATGTAGATACAGACTCCCTTAGACAAACGTAATAAAGTCTTTATTAATAACGTTGCACAGTGCTTCATTCCATTTAAAAAGTGGGAGTAATGGTTGCGGCTAGAGAATTCAGTTCAGTTCAGAAAAGTCCTATTCTCTATCCCGGGAAATTGGGAAAAATATTTGAATTTCTGGATATACCGAGACGTCCTACAAAGATGTAAACTTTATCTATCTTGAAATTTTTATTACAAAATCTCACAAAAAATCACGAATTGAGTAAATACTGGCAGAAAATGGGATTAAGATCTAAAAATGGCTTTATTTCCTGGAAGTTTTGGAGTATTTCCTCATACAAAGGGGTTGCCAAATAGAGAGGGCCGATACAAAAGTAGAAGCAAACAAGCTTTGTATGAAGCGTTAACGAAATTCCTGTTTTTCATTTGAAAGGTCCACATATGTCATTACATATGAATCATAACATCTTTCAAATTTCCGCAGTTATTTTGCACAGTGGCATGGAATCAGTAAAATTTCATTGACTCTTTCGCAGATATTCGACCGAATTTGAGCGATGGTCTGAATTATGTTGATTTTGAGGACATCGGTCAGTTGCTATGTTTTGAGCATAGAACTGCAATTTCAAAAAAACTCCACATAAAGTAGTCTAGAGGGGTCAAATTGAACGATGAGAATGTCCAATTCATGTCACCTTCCCGAGAAATAAGAATACCCTTAAATCGTTCATACGGTGTATCTATTGTGAAGTTCGCTGAGTAGTACGTAGCGCCATTCTGTTGGATTCACATGCCGTCCACAATGGACCAAAATATATTAATTGCCATTGATCCGTAGCACTCGCCATTGATCGCAATGGCCGCATCAACGTAATTTTCGGACCAATGATTTGCCTGCTAACATAAATTTAACAAACATAAACATAAAATCTTATCCAAAGTTGGGATTCTCTTCCAAATGATCTGAAGCCTAGTCAGCAAACAAATAGCATTCCCTATGGCCATTCACTTTGAGTCCAGTTGGATCTTGTATGGGCCCGGGCCCATGTTCAAGTACAAGTCTGTGAAAGTTGCATCGGTTTTTTCTGCACAATTTCATGGCCAATGACGATGTTCTGTATGGGTGTTGGCTGATTATTTTCAACGTTAGAAAGTTGACTTTGAAGGATCACCATGACCGCAGTAAAATGAGCGCAACGCGCGCGACCTTTGCGCTAACAAATACTCAAAGTACTATCAATTGTGTAGCTTAACTTGATGATTTGGCATCAGTAACTGAATGATATGTATATAATAATTTTTACAGACACTGCCAAAAAAATATGGTCGCAAAACAGTGTCAATGTCAGCCCGCTCTATTTGGAAAATTCGTTAGGAAATTCCAGATTTATTTAAAATATATCATTTTATTATTTAGAAAATTGCTAAAAAGAAACAATTTTAATTTGTATTTTCTGAAAATCAAATGGATATTTAGTATAAATGAATAAAAAACGTTTGGAAATATCTAAACATAAATTAGTTAGAAATTAATACAACATAAATTAAAATATGTAAATCTTAAGTTTCTGAGTTTATATTGGAAAATTTTAAAGCTTCCTATGTTCTTTAAAATATCATCAGGATCGGCAAATGTCTTCTGAAATTACATACATAGACATTCAAAGGTAAATAAATAAAAAAAAAATCATTGATTAAATATGATTAGAAAATTAAGTATACGATAAGAATATTTTTCCTAGACAAATATGTGCATAACTTAATTCAAAATGGTAGTGTTAGGAAAACAGAAGGGAATGTTATGGAACGCATTGCCCAAATTTAACATCAAAAAGTTCTTCTTCTTCTTAGGTAGTGACTAGAATAAACATCCTTATCTATTAGAAAATAATTCCAAGCACTCCTTCTCCAATTACCTATACCAAATTTCGATAGTACTTCAAAAGGCTGGTCCTAACAACTGGATTTTAGTCAGCCTCTTCTGCGCCGTCCATCGAGTTCGTTGTCAAAAACTTTTCATGTTAGAGCATTTAGGTTCATCTGCACAACATGACCCAACCAACTCAATCGCTTGACCACGTCGATGTTGACATACAAGTATATTATGCAGCCAATTGTTATACAGCAATTGTCAAATGCGACGTCGATACTCCCCGTCAGCGATGATGAGTCCATATAATTTCCATAGTAAGTTTCTCTTAAAGACTCTTCAAATTCTGCGCCATACAACAAGACAGGTCGGATTTTTGTCGTTTATTGTTTGACCCATTTTTGCTCACCTTTTCTCAATGCTTGAGAAAGCTGCAGTAACGCCTCGCAGTTTTCTGCCAATAATGTCTATATCGTCTCCATACGAGAGTAACATATGGTTTCTGTTAAAGTACCTGTCGTATTACCTGCAGCTTTCCCCGAGTTGAAGGGGTCGTACTACAAACTGTCGCCTTGTCTAAGTCATCGTCTGGCGTAAACAGGCTCACTGAGATTTCTGTCCATTTTTACTGAAGACTTTGTGTCAGTGAGCGCCATCGAGAATGTGTAAGCTTCGCGGGAATTCCAAACTCGAATCTGTTTTCTTAACAGCACGCATAACAAATGGCTGCAGTGTTGCCCTGTATCCCAGCATCCCTTTCCTTAATCTCTGTGCGACATTCTTTATCGCAGCAGGGGTTGTCTGAACGCGGTCTCCTACCTAAGTACGGTTTTTACATCAGTTGCCATAGAATGCGCAATATGTTGCCACTGTGCATCAGAAACATCAGGATCAGGGGCGTTTAGTTACAGTGTTTGAGCGGGTTTGATGAAGCAGTGACGACCTCGCGGGTATGTAGTTTAGCGACGTTTAGCTTTCTTTGTGTCTGGTTACGCACGTTTTTTGCTCTGCTCAGTCTCGTGCGTACGTTAACTGATCCGAGCCAATTATGTGCCGCAGCGAATGAAAGCAGTCTAAATCAGTTTCCGAAGGTGTTGCTGTGCACGAATTTTCTGACTGTTAGACTAAGACCATCACGGCTCATCAGCGTGATGAAAAATTTTTCGCTTTGATGAGGATAGTGTCTTATGGGGCTGAATCGGGTTATAAGGTATCTAAATCTTTTCCCTCCATCAAATCCACGATTGAATTCAAGCCTTTCTGTGCGGCAGCTATAGTAGATGTCAAAATTTGTTCGTCGAGTGCATCTTTGTCTTGTAGATAGCATTTCCTGGATGACGGTGATGCCAGCTTTATATTTATCAAGGACATCCGTCAGTCTGATTGAGGTACTTTCTTCGCAAAAGTGCATATTTTTTAATCGTGTTTCTTATAACGTCTGCAAGGGTCGACAACAACTGGGGTGGTTCCGTTTTATTATTTTTTTATGCTTTCATGATAATTTTGTTTAAGATGAGCGGCTTATTAGACCACTGCGTCCAAACGTACTGTTGGGGATGCCAGTGATCAGTAGACTAATATGAGTTGAGTTTCAGTATTAGAAATAATGAATAATAATAAATGAATATAATGCATCGGAGTTATTGTGCATTTACGATTCTCAAAATGTTCACCTTCTCACTTTAGCTACTAACGAATGTATATATGATGCCATTACCATGCCCGAAAGCTGCTCGTGAGCTGCTTGGGAACTAAACAAGTTGAGAACCCAAATTAGATATTTCTTCATTGTAAATCCATTACCAGAAGGAATTTTTACAAAAGTATATGACAAATGAACTCGTTTTGAAAGAATTGTTTTTCTTTAAACCTTTTAAAACAGCGCTTAAAGTGGAAGATCAGTTTTTACACTTAAGCTCACTTTTTTCTAATACTCGGAGCATGCTACCTAGTCAATTTCCGATATGGCCTTCAGAGCACGCCTAGATTCACGTTGAATTTCTTCAATCGAATCAAAACTACGTTCTAGAAACAGCTTTTTAAGTTTAGCAAACTGTTAGAGGTTGGTTACGGAGCAATATTATTATAGCTGAATTGAAAGATATTATCTGAATTCCATGAAAAGTGCAGTAGGGATTTAGGTCTCAAGTAAGTGGAGCGGATTGGGTAGAACACAGATTCTATGCGTAATTTGAATACTCACGTAGGATTCCATGTAAAAGGCAGAGGAATATAAATTTTTGACTTACATTACAGGCTGGGTGATTAATTTAACGAGTCTATCAATGTTTAAACGGCGAGGTTTCCGTGCATCGCTGAGTGGCCACCAGGGCGTAATAAAATAGGGATTTTTACAATCACAAGGTTAGCTCAAGTTGTATTTATACTAACAAATAAATAGTTAATTTTTACAATTTATGCCAAGTATTTGCAAATGGCGGGATTTAAAGGTATTTAACTGAATGGAATTCTGGACAATTCTATGTAATTCATTGTCATTCAATGTAATTCAGAGTCATTTAATGTAATTTAATGCAATTCATGACAATTTAAAAGTTTGAAATGAGTTCAACAGTATGCCAGTAAGACATTATTAAATGCCGAATGATAGTCACCATGCAGAGCATGACATCGCAGAGTTTGCGATCTTCAGGATCTTGTATATCAAAGTATTTCCTGATAACTGTTTCAACGTATTAAATCCAGCCTATTAGCTTGATCGGCATATGTAGAACTTTTTGCCGGAATAGCTAAAATCGCAAATGCTTTGATTAAGAACATCTGAATCGCTTTAATTTGCAATTTGTATTCTATAATTAGTTGGACATGCACAAACATCTAGGTCACATATTTGTATTTCAATGAAATTCACACAGAACGGTTATGGATACCATTCACCATCAATGAACTTACTCTAAAGTTTGCTAAGTATAAAATTTCGCAACAATAATCGATTTATGCTATTAATAACCAAGTAATAACTCCTCTTTAGTGTATTTTGCAAGAGGGTTTTAATGAAAATTTATTAATTCACTGTATGAAAAAGGCGTTGCCATATACTACGTATATTTCATTATTGTTTTGGTGTTAGCATAATCCCACATTCGGACTTATAGAGATAGCTGAGGGTATCGGTAAAATTCTTTGCTATTAATCAAAAATAATTAATAAACTCCGAAAAAATTAGGCACTCAAATACACACAGACATTCGCACAAAATCAATTAACATTTTTGAGCTAAAAACCGACCCAAATTAATCGACAACATCGATGAAAAATTCACCATTAATTTACGCCGACAAAAACGAAACTGCAACAACGACAGCACCGCCACCACCACCACCATCACCGCTCCTAACAGCAATTGCAGGCAGATAAATGGAGAAACTGTGGCAGCATCTACTAGTCACTTGTATTGCCGGTAGCGGCAGCGACAGCTACAGAAATCCTCCAAACGTATCGACAACATTACAACTTGAGGTAGTTGAGAAGTTTTACTACTTATTTGAGAAAAAAAGGCCAAAAACCAATAGTAAACTACATGGGAGATTTTTATCGGAGTGCACATATTTAATACCAAATTTGTTTTATGCAAATGCTAAACGCGAAATGCGAAACGCCATATCGTATCGCTGCACATACCACCGCCACCGCCACCGCCAGCACCGGCATTACTCTCCTTCATGCGAAATATTCAAATACGCCATAATGAATAGCGAATAAAAACGCTCGCAGTGTAACGCAATTCAAACTTTGAAATGAACACAAGAAAGACAGACAGCAACAAGTGGTGCTGGCAATGCCATTTCATTTTCGGCTGCTGTTAATATTGTCGTTGTATTATTGCTGGTTGTGGTGGCAACCATTGGTGGTGGTGTAACTGGTGTTAGAATTATTGCACTTGGCAGCTACAATATGGCATTTTATTTAATTGATGTTTAACCTTGAGATTTTGTCGAGAAACGACCAGCCAGTTAGTGACGCGATATATTCGTTGCTAAATGCAGTAATCTGCCTGTTTTGTTTTTGGTTTACTTGTAACACTTCAAGGAGAAAAATATTTGGCTGAAGTACGAGGAAAACTTGTTATTTTTGGTCTAATGCTTGGGGCAAACAGCAAAGAAAGTTCAATGTGGCAGCTCGAATGAGCTACAATAAGTGATCAGCGATATAGCATGAGGGTTAAAATAGGACAGACTTCCTCGTTGTGACGATGAGAACTTTTGGCAATCGAATTACAATAATCGGTAAGGCTAGTAAAAGTTGACTTTTATATTTAAAAGTAAACAAATGAATTCATCGAAATGAGACTGACCGTAGCACGATGGTTAGTACACGCGACTATTGTTCGCATGATCCCGAACAATTCAGCATACAGCCAGCTATCATTATTTGAGCGGTGGTCACCTCGATGTGTCTGACGAACGATGTGTCTGAAACTGAAAAGTTTCCCTTATCTCATTGAGGAGACGCAGGGGAATTTGTTTCTTTATCTCTTCTCGAAATCGCTTGGGTTTACTGTTTTTCAAAATATTCCCCACGAGAATCCATCCTCATTTGCTGACGTTCGAAACAACATTCGAACATTTGTTCCAATTCGAACAAGGTAAAACATAAACGCGTTAGTTACTTCTAGATGCATTGGAAAACACAGGCCACGTAATTTATTTTTGATATGCAGTAGAAGTCACTAGAGGCCAGAAGTGATTAACGTCCGCTAGACGACCGGCGGGTTGGTGGTTGCTATTATTATTTCCTTAAACTTGAGGGTTCTCCAAAAACACATGCGTCGAAACTGGATTGCTTGCAGTAGCGTATCTTTTTGAGGTAGTTTTCGATCATTTTTTCACATTTCGGGAGGTATCTCGGCGATAACTTGACGCATGTTGCGTGCGTTGACGTGTAGGCCTGACCACGTCTTTGAGCGCTTCCGGTCTCTTCAAATTTCTTCATAATCTTACCAATTTTTTGCACAGTAGACCATAATCACCCCATAATGCATTAAAGGTGCCCACGTTTGAAGTTTTAACAGTTATATTTTTTAAGCGATTGATATTCGTAAATGGCAACCTGTAACTAAAAAAGTAACACTTCAGATGACCGGTACTTAAGAGCTGACAGCCTTGCCAGACCAACGGGTTTGAAACTACTAAGTGGATAGCACTATAAATAATCACCCCGGAATTGACTTAAGTTTGTTCATCCATCCGTCCGCATCTTGTAACCATAGAGAAAATGAGAAATTTCCGGTTTCTTTTCTCAGATTGTTAACATTTAGTCGTTATTAAAAGTTATACACGTTGTCAATTAGTTTTGCATTAACTTGATATAGAAAAAAACCAAAACTTTCGCGAAAGAAAACTAAAATAAGCTAAAAAAAAGCTAACTTAAAAAAAAATAAATAAATTATTGTAGTGTGAACTGTGTTACATTAATATTTATTGGATTTTATGGGTTATTAATTGAAATCTTTATTCACTCTTAAAGTTCTGGGTAGGATAGGGTATATATTTAAAACACAACATCAGATGACTCTTTCCTAAAGCGTAATTTTCGGTTAAGACGCTATGTAATTCGGTTAATATATTTAAAGTTTTAAAGTCATAAAATTAACAAGAATTATATTCCGATTCATTTCAGATAATAAAATATGTGATTATATCGAATACTTTATACCCATCACTAAATCAAAACAAACAACAATATTCTAAATTTCTAAAATTCTAAATTTCTAAATTCTAAATATTCTAAATATATCTAAATTGGTAACACCGGTGTACCTATAAATGATGGACATAGATTCATATAAGTAACTAGCTGTGGTCGTGGTCAATTTCAAAAAGTAATATTTTTCGTAAAAAAAATGGAACTAATTGATAAATGCATAAGAATATATCACTTCCGACACCCCATTTGTCTAGCGATAAATCGAACAAATCCATGATGCTAGAGATCGCAAATACTGTAAGTGGGTTAAAATTGATTCGGTAGAAAAACAGTGTAGTATCTCTGGAAAAATTTACTTTTGTCAGTAATTTCTGAATGTTTTTGAATGATTACATGAAACTTAAATGAACATTTGCAGAGGCAAATTGAATGAAATGTTGCTCAGCTGAAGTCCTGAGTCTGAGGCATTCAAGTTAAGGTCAGTCTCAATCATACAACATTCTATGTTTAATATTCAAGCCTCAGTCATTAACATTTTTTGACAACCTGCTTCGCTTGTTATTTGATATGAGCAATTTTGACGCCTCCAAAGTTTGCGTAAAACTCCTTTCAATAAAATTCGGTGTCAACGTCTTGCACCGGTAACAGAGTAAAAGCATTTGACATTTTTTCAAAAGATTGGTATTTTGCCTTTTATTACACGAAATCTTAGCGAAATTTTTTACACCATAGGATTTAGAGAGGGCGACAACCTATTGTGTGAGCGCTTTAACAAACTGTTGGAGTTGATTATGAGGAATGCAGCAGGTAACACGGCTGGGACCATTTTTAACAAAACCCATATGCTACTCGCGTATGCAGACGATATAGACATAATTACAGAAAACTTTGAGGTGTCACTGCAACCTTCTCAAGCATTGAAGAGTAAGCAAAAATGAGTTTGGCGGTAAACGAGGACGAACCGAAGTTATTTGTTTCAACGAAGAAAGAGTCTACTAGCTTGGGACGCTGTGTGAACAAAACAAAACGAACGATGTCAGCATGGCGATAAACATATGTTTGCTAACATACGTTATTATAAGCTAAGCTAGGAATTCCATGATAAAGGCCTTTCGTGTTAACCAAAAATTCAACTGTACCAGACGTTGGTTTTATTTGTCTTGTTGTATGGTTCAGAATATCGGGTTAAGCCACAAGTGGATGAATCAGTGCTTGGAGTCTTCGAGAAAAAAATATTTTGGGAAATGTCTGGACAACGAGCTGATGATCCAGCGCATCAACATGAAACGATTGCGTTGGTTGGATCACATTGTCTGGATGGAAGTTTTCGACAACGAACTCGATGGACGGCGCAGGAGAAGGTGACCAAATCTCCATTGGAAGGATCAGGCGTTTAAAGTACAATAGAAACTTGATGTGGCTAATTAGAGAAGAAGCTTTGGGTTATTTTTTGTGAGCGGCAGATAATAGATAAAGATATCAGTTCTAGTCACCATCTAAGAATAATAAGAAGAAGAAGGAGAATAAGAAGAAGACGAAGAAGGGGGAGAAGAAGAATAAGAATAAAATGAAGAAGAAGAATAAGAAGAAGATGAAGAAGAAGAATAAGATGAAGAAAAGAATAAGATGAAGAAGAAGAATAAGATGAAGAAGAAGAATAAGATGAAGAAGAAGAATAAGAAGATGATGAAGAAGAAGAATAATAAGATTAAGAAGATGAAAAACAACTCTACACCCCTTATTGTGGGCGATACTCATTGACGTCATTCTGTTTGTGATAACTGCAAATTCTCATAAAGATATCTTCAAAAGAAAGTTTATAATTTTCTGACTGATCGATTAAAAAATGTGAGCCATTTCTCAGAAAATTACTGTTATTTATTATCGTACAGAATTTTGGCCTTTCCTTTGCGATATTTATTTAACCGAACAGTAAAATTTTTTCGTCGCTAGAGCCGCCAAAAAAATGCTCTTCAAAGAAGTAAAAACCGATATTTGTTGCATCTCAGCAGCAGAATTGCTGCGTGATTCCGAATTGAATGACGCCATCCGCATTTTCTACCAAAATGTATAAATTTCTTTCTTTACTTTCTTTTTTTTTTTTACTTTACTTTCGTTCGCACTAAATTTATTCAAATTTAGCACGCATCAAGTGCTTGATAGGCACAGCTCTGAAAATATATAAATACTTATAGACCTTATTAAGGAGTCCTATCGTTTTCCCATAAATGGATAAATTTACCGAAATTCAAACTTAATTTCCCAAAATGTCACATTGGTAGGTTGCAGTAGGATCTAAAATTTTGCCAATTTATATATATTTCAACCACATAGGTTGAAAAGGCTTCTCAAACTGTAACGTTCGGAATCGTCGTTAAATTGTAGATTCCGTTGAGTGAATTTAAAAATAGAATGCAGGAAGATCACTGAATGTGAGGAGTTCTCCCATGTTTTATTCATGAGATGCAAGGATATTTGTTTGTTTGGTTTGTTTACCCTTAGGGTTATATCTTCCATTCAAAGTATGTAAATTTGTGTCTTACGATGAATATGGGATGCATTGTTGTGTTCTTTTCTAGCAATTAATTTGCCGAAATTCCTCTTTGCTCTCAAATTTCGAATTGGTATTTGGTAGAAATTTGATCGAAATCGACCTGATTTACTACGGTCGATACTGGATTCATTTAAAGCTGATATTCGTTAAGCGTTTGATGGATTTAGGCCAGAAAATAAGAATGAACTGCAGTGGCTCCTCCATTACAAATCTTCTATAATTTATTATTATTATAAGTCATTATTATTATAATTTATTATTATTATTATATAATTTATTATTATTATAATTTATTTATTTATTTATTTATTTTTTTTTTGATCAAAATCTTGTAAATAGTATATTTATATTGCTGGAATATTACCTAAATGAGGCTAAACGGTAAATAAATGTATGAAGTGTGAAACACAGACTACCGCTTGAATGTTGTTACATTAGAAATTTAAAATTCCTTTTTTACAATCGCTTGTGCTTAAAAAAAAGACGCTTTATTAATGTTTCTCATAAGTGAATGATTGTGATGCTTCTCCAGTTTGTGCAATCAGAATGGAATCCTCTTTAAGTTGAGAATTGCAAATGCATAAGACTTGATAAACTATTCATAATCATTGTACCAAGTCTGCTAATGAGGATCTGTGGCTGGAGTTAAATTGGTGTTGAGCTTGAATAAACATGAAAACAAATAACTTGTTTTCTATATTTATACCATCATCATTTTTATCATTTTTACCGCTTCCAAATCTAAACAAACTTGGTAGTTCTTATTAAATTGAATTACATTTATATGTTAATAGTTTGTCTGGATTCGACTGGCATATGATCACATTTGATAGAAATATAAAACAGGTCTGATTCCGGTCTGAAAATTCTGATCCAAAAACAAAATTTTTTTGATCAAATAAATAATTGCTCCAAAATGACTGTTTTTTCATTGCTAGAATATTTCTCATGAAAATGTGAAGAAGACACCATAAAAAACCACTTCTTCCTACGACAAGCCTATGTTAAATTCATTGGTGATTACGCAAATTTTAACTACTTTGCCGCAAAAATGGAGGTGGCTTTCAGGTTCCACGGACGCACTTATTTTGCTGGGAAATTATACGTTATTATTAAACCTTTCGAATGAGAACAGACTGGTTTAGTCAATGTCCCTTTCAGCGCCTCCCATACAATATTTCCCATACTCGTATAATTGATTTGCGACATAATCGTAATTCTTTTTATTGTACGGTAGTTTTGAACAATATCCACTAAAAAAACTGACAATTCACCACCCCCTTATTTTGCCATCCCCATTTCTTTTCACCAATACAAAATTAAAATCATCAGACGCCTGAATTTCGGCATAGGAACATTGAAGGTGAAGGCACCAGCAAAAATTCTTCATACCAATCAGCATAATAATCACCATAATTTTTGATACTGTAGTTGTTCCTATTTGACTGAAACACCTATGATTTTAACATTAGCCAGTCAAAGGGAGTAAGTACTTGTAATTTCACAACCATTTAGTAGTACTTATGTAGCATGGTTATGTAGTTCTAGAGTAACATTTTCGGATGCATTTCTCGAAAATAGTTTTTTTTTTTTTTAATTTATAAGATTATACAGTCAACGTTAAAGTTTTATAAGTAGATTGAGCGTAATATTTTACCGACATACTCGTATGTCTAACTGTAATGTATGTAACGCATGAAGTTATAATAAATTTATGGAAATTGAATGCCAACATATTGAGTGTCAATATCTGGTCTTTTATCTAAATAACATTAAATTGAAAATTCATGTCGCAAAATTTGTGTACTACTAATAACTTTCCAGAGGGGAAGAAAAGAAAGAAAATATTTCGTTACTTCTGATCATTGTTATAGCAAAAAGTAGCGTTATTATTTCTATTTTGAAGTCGTACATAATTACATTATAGGAAGCAATCTGACAGCACTTCTGCTGGAAATATAAAATCAGCGCATGTTGCTACCTTGTCACTAATGAAAATAAAATCGTCCTCTCGACTACAATTTATGCGCTAGTTTTATCAGTATTTTATTGGTAGATTTCAAAGAAATTAAATAACGTTTTCAAAAAAGTTTACATCATAATTTTGCAGTAAATGTTAAAAGCTTTTGCTGTTAAAAATCAAATATTTAAATCGTCATTAAATCGTCTTGAATTCATCCGAATGAATTTGAAAAGCCTGATACTTTACTAATACAAGCAATTTATTTCGAAACTGATATCAAAGATTGGTTTAACGCCGAATTACGATTTATACACAACGTCAGTGAATTGTTTTATATTAAAGCTTTAACAAATATAATTTTACATAATAATAATTTAATAATTTAATTTATATTTCCTTCTTTAGTATGTTGCGACCTAATGCGTTTGAGTATTTATATGAAATATTTCATTATTGCAATGGGTTTATCTATTGGACATGTAGAGAAAATTGTTAATGAATGAATGCTGATATAGATTTTAATGAACTTCGTTTCTCCGTGAACTGGTTGTTGCGGCTGTTTGCTTTTCATTCAGCAAGATCCTGCAAACTGAACATTCCTAAAAAGTGTTACAAATCAGCCTCAACAGTTGCATACACAGCTTTGCGTGCGTAGTGATCAGGAGGATATCTTTACAGAGTTGTTGAAAGTGATATCGAATATAGCATTTAGCGAGAAGATGAAAACTTTAAGCAATCTATAGTTTACGTATTGCGGTGTGTATTTAATGTAATGTGTGAATTGATTGTCAATTGGACGCTGTAGTTTATAAATTTGCAACGATTGCTGCTGTTTCAAATTGCATGCAACACAGATTACTGGCTGTCTGCGATATTACGACAAAAAACGTAAAGTGTATTTGCGGCGGCAGCTCCTCCTCTCACGCGGTCTGCCGATGGGACCGTATCGAAAGAAGGCTGTCGACGACAGCGACAAGTGGTGGCAAATGCTTATTCAAAAATCTTGTCATGCTTAATTTAAGATCGCAAATAATTGATAAGGGTTTTTCTGCTATTTAAGTTAGCAAACAGCTTATTTGGCTGACTTATTCTGTGATGCTGTGTCAGTTGGTGGAGGTTGTCTTTGCCGTTTGCTGCTGCCATGGCAGCAGTGATCAACTGCTGAGCGACCGCTAAATGAGTGAGTTGTGACTGAGTGAGTGAGTGAGTGCTGGTGATCACATTGCGTTTTGAAAAGATCAAGTTATTGTTTATTGGCTTACCGGTGAGCGGTTAGGATTTTTATTGCTTTTACATATTTTTTCGGCATTTTGCATAATTTAAGAAAATCTATCAGTTGTGTTGGTGAACCAAAGTGTTTTTGTTTTTGTTGAATTTCTTACCAATAACTGTAATCATGTCTGTGTTTGCTTCTAGGTTAGATTTATCATAAGATTTGTTTAAAACAGTTGGAAAACTTTGCAAATTTAGTTGTTTTCGCTCCAAAGTTTAGATTAGACATAACTTTTGACATGTTCGTATTTGGAATCATTGTGATCTATCTCTGCTGCAACAACAGCAGCACCATTTCATTGTTTGGAGTGTTGGGAGCCAGCATTTTCTAGTGCATGTCAGCTTTTGCGTGTTGTTTCCAATATTTTTTGTTATGAATTTGATCATTTTTTTCGTGTGTAAATATTATCTGATCCAAAGAAATAAATTGCTTAATTTAATTCATGAAATCAGTTGGTGGAACAGTCTAGGAGATTTTTTTTTTTCATTTGGCATAATAACATTGAATTTTTGGTTTACATATTTTTAGACGGGATTTTAGTATTGAAACATGAGATGAATGAATTTTCATTGCGTGATTTGTAAGGCAACAATGTAAGTCTTTCGATATTGAATTAAACTCTTTGACACGAGTTGTTGAGTTGGGCGGCAAAATATGATACCTTGATAAATATGAATTGAAGGAAACGCAACGCAGAAATTGTGTGCAACAATGTGGCATGAAAAGCTATTTTTGTGCAAACTGTGTAAATAATACTCTTTTGTTTTCGAAATGTATTTATTTTAAAGAAAAAATACGCTAATTAAGTAAAGCAGTAAATAAATCTATTAAAATACGAAATACAGAATGGGTGATGAATATTGACACCTTAAGAAACGCAATCTTTTTTAAATATATATAAGCTAGATATTCTTTATTCTTCTGGAAAAAAAAAATTAATTTGTCTTAAGCCTTTTTAATGGCTTTTAAATCGCACTTAAATAAGCTCTGCACTCGGTGATGCAAGCGCCACATCGTTATTCATTACTACCTGCAAACTACAGCAGTGATTGTCTCAATTATATTTCAAATATATTGCTTTAAATCGTTCAAATTTGGTTTTGTATTGTAAACTTTCCGTTTCCAGAATCAGCTGCAGTAAAGTTAGGAAACCATGAGGACTAAGGAAATGTAGAGTTTCTTGGAATTAGTTTGTGGCAAAAATTTTACTGCAATTCTGTTATAAGTCTAGAATATATAAATCGTTGATGAATCCATACAGAGGTGAAAGCGCTTCTGTTTTGACGTAGTTCTGAAAAAAAAATTTAATTATGATTCCGAAGGCAACGTTTAAACTGCATTCACAATGGTACCAACATTTTGACCAGGCGTTCTCAATGTAAGTAACAAAATTGTGAGTGCTGCACACTGCCTTCTTTTCAGAAATTAAATGAAGCATTTGCTTACGAACACAATTACGAATGCGACATACCTCACTCACGCCTCAGGTAGCTGTTAATGTATTTTTTCTTAAAGCTTGCGTTCCATTGCCTCAAAATGAACATGATGAAATTAACTTTAAAAAGAAATTCAATGAATATAGAAAATGAGGCTGCCCAAACAGAATATTAGAAACATTAACAATGATAACACAACGAGAAGATTTTTTCGAAAGGTGAATGTAATGGATCGTATAATTGGAACTGACTGCGAAATTATAATTGTGGTAAAGGTCTTGCCTAATATTTTTAGTAGCGAAAGAGTTGATGCCAGCAAGTTTGGAATGTGCCATGTCAGGCCCGCAGAGGTAAAATAACTTGTTAACTCCAACGATCCACAACGTTTTGAATCATGGCCAATAAATGATAGCGTACCAATAGTTTACTGTTGGGGAAATATAGGTAGAAATACAAGAATGTTAAAGTCAAGGGTTATTAAACTTGCATAAGTTCCATTGGAGTCAAAAAGTGCACTAGTTTGACATGCTCTATAGGGTCATCGGACTCAGATATTTCATTACTGAGACATGTTAAGTTAATACCAAACCCATAATGTAAAATGATTACTTTGTTTGAAAGAATTTATTACTGTTTCGTAGAAATTTAACGTTTAACCAAAAATAATTATATAAAATATTCTATTTTAGTTAATTTATGCGCCAATTTTCACGTAGTTGCCATTTAAAATGGCAAATGTAGAGTAAGGAATACTGCAAATACGTAGCTCGGGTTGACTCACAAAGGCTCAAATTTCGCCGAACGACTACGATTATGTCAATGATTCTCTTTTAAAGTCTTTTTTTTTTTTAATAGTCTCCATATAGTTAAAGATTTAAAAATTTTTGGCATGGTCGGCTTTTTCATACTTTCACTCGGAGGAATGAAAACATATATTATTTGATGCGGCAAAAATTTAATATTCAGAGGAAGCGTTTTAAGTACAAAATATGTTCCAAGACTTTTTGAATGTCTGGCTAGGAGGCACGACAATTGTCATAAATCGTTATGAAACTTCTTAATACTTGGAATAATATACATATTTCCTAGATCGGTGATTGCAAAATGAGTTACGTTGTGCTATTCCTATTGGTATCTTTCATACAATTTGATCGATTTTTCGAAATTCAGTTTCAGTCCTGTAACTCCTCATTCGTTGATTGCAGTCAGTTAAATTTTTGTCCATTATATTGTTTTTTAATGCTCAGTGAAATTTGAAGATTGGGAAATGGTTATCCTTCTAGTACCTCGCATACAAATGGTCAATTTAACTTCAATGGCCCACATGTTTTATGAACTTGTACTTCTTCTCCTTCTTCTTATGTGGCGACTGGAATAGACATCCTTATCTTTATACGCCGCCCGTAGAAAATAATTCCAAGCGCTTCGATCTTCTGCGCTTCTCCTCCAATTCGTTCCATCAAACTTCGATAGTATTTCAAAAACCTGGTCCTTCCAACGGAGTTTTGGTCACCCTCTTCTGCGCCGTCCATCGAGTTCGTTGTCAAAAACTTTTCGTGCCGGAGCATTTGGGTCCGTCCTCACAACATGACACAACCAACGCAATTGCTGTGTATTAATGCGTTTGACAACGTCGATGTCGGCAATAGTTCATAAATGCCGAAAAAAGAACTTGTACTGATTATAGTCAAATTTAGGGCACATCATACCCTTTTTAAAAGAGAATGGAGATCATTGCAACACATCTTCAGGTAGTCCCACGCAAAATAGACGATCTCCCGAATTTCAATCTTTCCTTTGCATATTCCAATTATTAGTAGGCTTGAGTAGCTTTGATTTTTGGCCACTACATTTTTAGCAACTACACATGTGTAGTTCTCTGTATGTAGTTCTCTGTACCGATTTAAGCCATATATTCATAGCTTTCAATAGCTTTTCGTATAAAATGTCATATTGAATTCAGTCAAAAACAATATGCTTTTTGGTAAACTTATTTTTGGTAAACTTGTAATTCTTAATTCGTGTAACTTAAATATTTGATAGTTTATAAAGTTTGAAAAATCGGCATGATCAATATCAAAAAATAACCGTTACTTTAATTTTTTCCAAAAAGTACTTATTTATTCATCAATAACTATCTTGTCCCCTTTAAAGCAATCCCCCTCAGATATAATACACTTATGCCAATGTTTTTTCCAATCCTCGAAACACTTCTGAAACACGCTTTTTGGTATCGCCAACAGCTCCTGTTTCGATTTTTCTTTTATCTCCTCAATCGTAGCAAAACATTTTGGTTTCATCGGTGTCTTCAGTTTTGGGAAGAGGAAAAAGTCAGCGGGGGCCAAGTCCGGTGAATACGGTGGTTGAAGCATGATTGCGGTTTTGTTTTTGGTCGAAAACTCACGCACAAACATCGATGTGTGAGCTAGTGCGTTATCACGGCGCAAAACCAATGATTGGTTTTTCCACAATTCTGTGCGTTTCTGGCGGATTGCTTCGCGCAAACGGCGCATAACTTCAAGGTAGTATTCCTTGTGGCAAGAATTCATGATGAATCACGCCATTGCAATCGAAGAAACCAGTGAGCAAAACCATCACATTTGACCGAACTTGACGTGCTTTTTTCGGTCTTCGCTCTTCTGGACGCTTCCATTGGGATGATTGGGCTTTAGTTTCATGTCATAGCCACACACCCATGATTCGTCACCAGTTATGATCTTTCTGAGGAAATCTGGATAGCCGTTGACGACTTTCAACAGCTCCTGAGCGATGTCCATGGGACGTTTTTTGCTAAAAATTTATCAATTTTGTAACAATCTTCGCTGTCGCACGTTTCATGCCTAAAAAATCCTTAAAAATTGCTTGGCATGACCCGAACGATATGCCAACATAATCAGCAATCTCTCTAATAGTAATTCGACGATTATCCAAAATCATTTTCTTCACTGCTTCAACGTTTTCATCGGTTGTTGACAGTTTCTTTGATCGATCATTTTTTCGAATAGTAAAAAATCGAAGAGCACACCAAAACACAACTAACTTTTTTATCTGTCCAAAACAAACTGACAATCCAAAATGGCTGATTTTGTCAACATATATAACAAACATGTGTACCAACATAACAAAAAAAAAAATGCGAAAATCGAACATACGTAACTCACGAAAATAACGCTTATTTTGTACCACAACTCGTGTTTCTAATTAGCACGCATTAAGAGCATGGTAATTGTCCGATTTAGGAAACAAGTAATAGCTCGTCTATAATTTCTAAACTAAATGACATTCTAAGTTAAAATTTGGTTCATTTATTAAATCCAAAGTAATTTTAGGAAAAACATAGCAATTTGCTTGTCTTCTTAGCAGCAAAACAAGAGGATGTTGGATCATTTAAATTGCCTTGATAATTATTAGTTAAATTAGTAGAAATAGAGGGTGGCGCACTAATTGTGCTACAATAAGAAATTCAAACTTTTTCAAGACTCTGGACGAAGATGGTGCAGCATTTAAATATTTGTTAGCGGGTTTTCCTAAAATTTCATATGCTAAAATCAAAGAAAGCATATTTGTTGGCCCTCAGATCAAAAAACTATTGAATGATGGCAATTTTTCGCAATGTTTATTGGAAAAAAAATATATAGCCCGGAAATCTTTCAAAAGCATCGTAAACAGTTTTCTTGGAAACAATAAGGGTGAAAACTACAGACAAATTGTTGTTGAATTATTGGAAAATTATAACGAATTAGTTGCACGAATATCACTCAAAATGCATTTCCTCTATACGCATTTGGATTTTTGTCCACAAAATCTAGGCACGGTGAGCGACGAACAAGGGGAAGGGGCGCTCACTAAGATTTAATGAAAATTGAAAGAAATTTTCAGGGATTTTAGGACAAAAGCATGCTGGGAAATTATTGCTGGACTCTAATACGTGAAACCGAATCAACAAAATACAAACGACCTTCAAATAACGCCATTCATTAGTCCCGGTTTTGTGTTTGTAGCACGATTCGTGCTCCACCTCGTATGAAGCAAAATACCTCGCTTGATTAGAAGGTAACTTTCCTACACCCCACCGCCCCTCTTGAGAGCATATTGCTTCCACAAAGCATATCAATCGTATTCGGGTTGCTGCTTGTTGTTGTCGCGTCTTCACATGTAAGATTGTACTCTCATCGTTCTTAATGAGCTTCTCCATACAGATTGTAGTCGTCCGAATGCCGCTCTTGCTTTACTGAGCCTCTTATTTACGTCTATTTCTGCATTACCTGTTGTAGTTGTTGTATTGCCTAGATAGCAGGAGTTGTCTACGTATCCGACTGATTAATCTTTTAGCATAATGTTCACTTTGCTAACGTTGTTGATTCTCACAGTTTTGGTTTTCGTAATTTTTATTTCAAGTTCAACATTGCGCTCTAATCATTACAAGTCTTTCCACTTTGTCGGGGTTCTTGTGCGAGAGTAGACAAATATCATCTGCATAATCCAAATCCTCGAGTTGGAGTGAGAGACTTCATGTAATTTCTCTTCTCTCTGAACAGACTTCACTCATGATATCATCCAGTACGATGGTGAAAGGTTGAGTTGATAGAGGGCATCCTTACTTTATTCACAGCGTTGGTGTGAAATGATTGACTGATGCTTTCTGGGGTACTCATTTTCTCAATGCATTCTACATGGCAGTTTGTCTGATGGTATCGACGGTTTTCCTAAAATCAACGAACATTACGCCATTTAAGACTTTGTACTATAATGATGCGTAGATTGTTGGCCTGATCTACGCAGCTCCTGTTCGACCGGAAACCAACCTGTTCATCTCGTAACTACAATAAAATAATTTATTTTTTATGCTGTGCACGTAGAAAAAAAAAAACTTCAAACATTTTAATCTTCTGTGCTCATTTCATAAACCGGCATACAAAGTTTTGAGCTTCAAAAACTTGGTTCCTTTAACAGAATTTGAGTCTTCTGTTTAAACTCTAACCGATTTGAAATAAACCCTTTTCGTTTTGTTTCCATTTTTTTTTTTTGAAGAGAACTCAACTTGACGATCTGTGTAAATTGAAACATGTAATCGATATAAATGAAACTTCAGAATTCGAGTATGATACAGGGTTATCCGTCCAGTGGTTTTAACGGTCTGGCAACGTTGTCAGCTATGAAATACCTGTCATCTGAAGTGCTATTTATTTAGTGAAAGGTTTGCCATTTACGATCGTTTATGGATCGTTTAACAACTGAAAACGCACAAAAACAGTTAAAACTTACTACAAAAGTGGTAATTCAAATGTAGGCGATTTTCGAGCATTACGGGGTGATTGTGGTAATTGACCTACTGTGTGAGGTTTTTCAAAAAGTTGAAGAGACTGCGCATTATCGTTATATACCCATTGACGAAAATATCGGTTCTGTTACTGAAACTATGGCAGATAATCCTAATTTCAATTCAGACCTTATGATAACCGACTTTTTTGGCCAGTAATTGAAGATTATGTAGATCATACGTATGTGGTTTCAATAAGACGGCGACGCGAGCGACACAAGACGAAAGCTTTATTGCATGAGAAGTTTTTAGCGTAATTTCACGCTTTGGTGACGCTAATTAGCCACCAAGATCATGCAATTTGAAGCCATTAGACTTTTTTGTATTTTTGTACGTCAAAGACCATCTTTACGAGGATGATCCCCAAACCTTGGGACATTTAAATACTAACATTCGTGAAATTATTGCTGAGACACTGCCCGAAATGTGCGGAAAAGTGGTTAAAAACCGCCTCAACGGGATCCACTGCTGCAGCCAATCCAGAGGAGGTCATTTAAATGACATTGTATTTCAAATATAATGACAAATCATAGCTTTATGTGTGCGTTTTATTGAACCTTACTTTCGAAACCAAAAAATGGATAATCCAGTATTAACATTTGTGTCCAGTCGATCAATTGGAAACTAGATTTTTCGCCATGTTTCCACAAAATGAGCTGTAGTTTTCGGAAATATCAATTTAAATTTTCGAATCTGAACAGAGTAGAATGACTTTGCTAACATAAATCTGCTTGCTCTGGTTTATAAGATGGTTGAGCTAATAGGGTTTTAAATCTTTCGAGTATAGCGAACATTATAGGTATGGACCTCTGAATCAACCACTAATGATGCATTCATGTATCTTCTATACTTTTATTTAAAAGTATATCCCTTACTTTTATAGGAAAGAATTATTCATTTGTAAGCAAACAAATAAACAAACAAAAAATTACACCTTTATCTGAAAATCGCTTGGTGTTTTTTTCTGTCTTAACCTCACTCACAACTAAGTGGAAATCTTTAAGAGCCCCAGTGGTGTGGGACTTTCTCCAAATTGGAAAATTTAATATCAACGTAATCTGAGGGGTGTTAGAAAACATGCTGGAAAACATGTAAAGTTAACAAACGATAACGGTACCGTGCTGGGATATAATACTTGCCCACCAACTAAATTTTTATCAAAAGTCCGCATTTTGCTTGTATTCTTGTTGTGGTTGCTGTAGTGATTGTTGTTGCTGCTGCTTGATGGCCGTTTATTACGCTTGCGCAGTACAGCGCAGTGCGGTCGGGATGGTGCATGGAAAATAGCGATTTTGTTAAATTTCAATATCGTGCATATAAAAAACAACTAATTACCAAATAAATGTTTTATCTAAGAAATCTAAAGTTTAACTCGATTGAAGGAAGCAACAGCAACAGCAGCAGCAGCAAAACGAAACAACATCACTAGCACTTTGAACTCCAAATACCCAAAAAATACCGACAAAAATTAAGAGGCGAAGCAACTATTAGTAAAAGTTTAACAGTTTTGTAATTTTAAACGATTTGAGGTGTAAGTAAATTTCCTCTTCCAAACACTGGTTCAAAGAGGCAGGAGGAAAAGTCGATACTGATAGTGGTACTGTCTGTTTTTGTTTCTTCACCAAGTCAAACTATTTAACACTGCTCTAATGAAATGTACTCGTAACAAACTTTTAACGCCAACATCATCAACATCAGCGGTGACAAAGGAGCAGAAAAAAAGTCCCCTTCAAAGAAAGGAAGAAAGTAGAGGAAAAAAAATACAAAATACAAAAATAAGAGCCAAAGAAACTGTTAAACTATATTGTCCCAAATAACTGCCAAAAGAATCACATTTGGAAAATCTGCCATTGTTGTTGTTGCTTGTTGTTGTACTCTGTGGTCTTCGGTTTGGTTTCTTTAACGGATTTGTATCTGTTGTTATGTTAAAACCTCCAAATGGCCCCGAAAGATCAAGGAGAAGGAGTTTTGGAAGATGCATAGAATATATACGAGTATATGGAAAAAAAAGTTTACCGAAAAAAATACCATAAACAGCCCAAATTGTTGAAACGATAAAGACGGGAAAAGCAACAACATCAACGCCAGCACCAAAAGCAGCTGAAGTTTCCCCCTGTACAGTTCTGGGGGTGTAGAATAGCAGTAGAGATCTTAACTCTAAAAGTGTTTTGTATAAATAAAACTGTTACTAATTTTGAATCTCTGAAGTATTCTCGGATCTTTCGGAAATCATGCGACATTTAATCATGACGTATCCTTTATCTCCAAATTCTCTAGCAGACATCGCATATTGGCTTCTACCAAAAGAAAAAATAAGGAAGAGGGAAACATTCACGTTGCATGCAAACTATGCGTCATAGGAATATAAAATGTGTAGATGATGCGAGCGAAAGGTTTTAGGATTATCAACTATGCGCAGTAGTTTAAATGCTGCATAGTTGTTTTTTCAATTTTTTTCTGATTCGAGACACTGTACGTCTGTATGTTATAAACCCAGCCATTGAGCACCTGTCATTTCAAAATTTTCTGGTAGGCATCCTACAGTGACTTCCTTGCCAGATTTTTTGCCTTAAAGCAGAAAAACGATGTGCCTCTCTTACTTTCTCACTATACTGATCCCATACAATTGGCTGCAGCGTTGCCATGTATGAAGCGTCATTTAATTTAGACGCAATGCTGAATGCTTCATCATACTAAGTCGGAGTTGCTCATATCCAAGTACTATTTTTTCTGCAATTGTCACTTGTTAACGTGCAAAGAGTTGGTACAGTGTATGAGAAACATTCGAATTAAGATATTTTGCAGTAATTGAGGAAATTTATTGAAATTTGCTGGCTCCTATGGAGTATGTAGATTTGCATTTATGAAGCATTTAAATTACTCATCGTATTAGCATAAGACAGACGGTGCATATATAGGGTTATCCATTTTTCGTTTTCAAGCTAAATTAAATAAAGCACACATAGATCTACGATTTCGTTGAAACTTTTATGTCATTATAATGCTTGGATCTTGCCATTATATACGAAATACATCGCCATTTAAATAACTGCATCTGGATTGGTTGCAGCAGTGGATCCTTTTGTGGTTGTTGGTTTCAGATCATAATGCGCACCAAACAGTCACTTATCCCAGATGTAATGGCTTCTTCACAATTACTTCTGAGTTCTCCGAGATCCATATGCAACAATCTTGCTAGTTGACGTAATCACCGAGTAGGAAACGAGCTTCATCATGTTCGATTGAAAGACCACGTTTGAATCGCCACCATTGTAGTAAGTTTTAACCATTTTTCTCTGGTTTAAATGACGTAATCACATAAAAAAAGTCTGGTGTAGTCAGGTCAGGAGACTTTTGGGTGCCAGCAGAGAGTAGAGTTTCTGGATATTAATTTGTCTGGGAAATGTCGTTGGAGTTCCGCCATAACCGGTCTGGATGTGTGTGCAGTTGCTCCTTCTTACTGGAACCAAATGCGGTTGAAACGGATACGTGTTCGGCGCAGTTCTTGGAACAAAATTCTTTCAACATCAAATAATGATCCCATTGACAGTTGACAGTAGCACGATTCGTGCGCCACCCTGTTTATCACTTTACTTCGTTTTTTTTTTTTTAGTAAAATGACACAAAATCGGAATATCTGCTAGAATATTCACTGAAAGTAATGAATAAATTTAGTTTGATATGAATACAGAATGGTGCAAAATAGAAGAAAATCAGTCGACGTTGGAGAAAGATTGTCAAACCGGACATGGTGGATGTAAAGTCTGATTTAAAGTTCCAAAAGGTTTATGGTACATTTTTGACTCAATTTTTTCTTGGTGTGGCGGTGGCTCTAATTCGCATATCTGTGAAAAAACCGACAGATTGACGTTTTACGGATCGCTGCGTAATCGTTGTCAAAAATATTAATGGATACAATTTCAATTATGCTTTTTGTGTATTCATATATTGGGTCTCCACTATAAACATATTGAAATTACTAAGACCTTATTCACTTATTGTTATTGAGGATTTATTACGCAAACGTTCAGAGCAACAACTTTCTTCAAAAGTTCACATATGTGTGAATATGGCTTCTAATGGCATATACAGATCGGTTTAAGACATGGTTATAATTGATTCCCAAATTGAATTCTGAAAATCGATTACAAAACTATGGCGTCAAACCGTGGTTTATGCAGCATTTGTTGCAATTTTTGCGAAAAATCAAAAAAAATTGCATTTTTAATTACTATCATAATCGTATACTTGTTAGGTCCTGACCTGAGATCTCTATTGTAAGATTAAATTAGAATCGTACCTCCATTTTAATTCAAATCAATCAAAAGTACAGATTTTCCATATAATTTTACAGGAAAGGCAACAGACCGGACAGTAGATATTAAACAAATTCCCTTACATTTCTTGAATGAGACATGGGAGAGCTTCTCACATTTAGTAAGCTTATGCGCTTTCTATTTTTAGACTCCCTTAACGAGACCCATAGCATAATGACGATTTCGAATGTTACAGGTTGAGAAGCATTTAACAGGCTTGACGATTACTTGAATACTCGAAGTATTCGTCAGACATATCGAGGTGACCGCCGCTCAAATAATGATAGTTGCCTGTATGTGATTTTGAACCCAGAATCATGCGAACGATAATCGTGTGTACTAATCATCGCACCATGGCCGGTCGCAGTAGGGCAGCAGTTTTAGACCATGTAAAATCAAAATGTTTGCTTTTCCATGCAATTACTTGCCACTTTAATGGCCACAAGTAGAGTGCTTCATAATGAGGTATATTATTTGGGATGGTTCTTTCATTACCTGTCAACTGTCTTGAGCAAAATTTTAATTTTTTTGAAAAGAATACCAAACAATTTAAATTTGTTTTGTTCAGTTTTTTCCTACAGGATCAATTTTTCTATCTTGTGACATGAGCGATTAACATGAATAACTTACCGACTCATCACCAGATAAGAGCAGTTGTGAAAAACGCCCTCTTACGGCGAAGAATTGGAATGTTTGTGCCAAATCAATAATATTTGCATCCTAGTTTATGACTTTAGAGCGGTATGATTTTCAGAAGCCCATTTTATATTTCGATACGGTTAGATACACCTTTTGTGAATCGAGAATTAAATGTCATATCTCTAAATCAATATGAAAATTTGAAATTAAAATGTAGATGTTTTTGACCATCTACAATTATAGAATTATGATTTTGCAGATATTTAAAAAAAAAATTGACGATTTTTTGGTGTTGGGAGTTGGTGGCTATGTCCACTGACAGAAAAAGTGGTTATATTCTGTTTAAATCCGGCTCGGCTCATAACCGATATGCAAGCCTATAATATAACAATTTTGTTAATAAAATAACCGTAATTCGTAATGACTGTGACTTTCGATTCCTTACGTTTGGAGATATTTAGCAGTGAATTAAATAAATGAGAATGGTCTTGACAACGGCATTGACCAAATTTTGCTATTTTCTTCCTCACAACTGTTACTCTTTCAAAAAATGTTTCTGCTATGTATTTTGCATAGTTGCGGTTTATTTATAAAAGGCGAATTTTTTAAAGTTGTTAAGTTAAAGTAGAAAAAATAGATAAAGTTTTGGTTGCTTTTTTTGCTATCGTTTGCTTTTTTCTGTTTTGGCCGACGTCTTCTGTTTAGTTAAATTTAAACGCCGCTTAAATAGCATCATTTGCACGCGGTTGTTGTTTGTTGTTAAATAACAACAACTACAACAAAGTGAAAAACGCATGAAAATCGCATTCGTCTCCTTTGTTGTAGCCTCTTGGCCATCCGAAAAGTGAGGCAGGCAGAAGAGAGTTTTAACAATTTGTGCAGTTAAGTAAGGTTGCAATGTTTGGTTTCCCCCCTTTTGTTTGCTGTTTAATTCAGTTTGCTTGACTGTTGTGGCAAAATAGGAAGTGTTAACCTTTAGCATTGTGTGGTTTTCAACCACCGCCACCATCACTCATGTGCCTCTTTCTTCTAACCGGGCTATACTCACCGGGGATATGTGATGATGGCCTGTTCCTGTTTCAATGCAAAGCAACAACTTTTCGATGGTGTTGGTTTAGTTAGTTGGTGTTATAAAGAAAACATTTGCCAAATGTGAGGACAAAAATTGAAACATTTTTTCTTTTTCTTCTTTGTTTTGTTAAGCATAAAATGAAATGAAATAAAATAAAATAAAACAAAATACTTAAATAGTTTTACTTGAACGTTTTATTTAGATAAACGAAAAAAAAAAAACGTTAGAAACGTGATCTAAAGACAACAGACAATACTCGTACTTTTGGTTGGCATTTTTTGTTCTCTCTTCATTTTGTGTGATCCCATTGAAGTCCGGATCGGTTTGTCGTTTGTAGTCTGTCCGCCGTTTAAATATGCGCACTGAAACTGCTACAAACTGTTGCAACTGTATGTGGTTGATTGTCAGTGAAGGCAGGAATTCATTCATATGTAAATTTTTTGAGAAGATGTTAATGTATCACTCGGTTTGGGTTGCGAAATGGCCCAAGAATTTACGATTAATATCTATGTGTCCTATATTTCGCTGTGCAAAAAGGGCTGCAATTTGAGACGAAAGAAAATACAAATTTCCCTGAAATACCATAGAATACAGTATAAATTAATCGTGCCTACGATCAAAGTAAAGCTATGGCAAGCATGATTGCGAATATGTTAATGTGTGCTCCAATGCATATATGGAGGTCAACTTTTCCACTGTCCCAAAATATTGGGGCCACACTAAATTTACAGTAATTAGATTTATCGAAGCCGCATCCTATATCTAATAATGTAAAAACATTACAATGAAACCAGTTAAATTCAGTTAACCAATTATTTGCACAACTTTTTAATTGAACACCAAGAAATTCTACATTAGTCCTGACTAAGAGCCAATCGGTCAAAGCAAAAGAATCTTTTTTTTATAAAATTCACTACATTTCTCAACACAAATTTAATTTTTCACTATGCACTATAGATTTCTTGGAAATATTGCTTTTGTTATTATCAACGGCGTTTACTTTTGATCCAAATCAGTTACAGCAGTATCTTTTCTTCAGATTTCAACATAGAAAAGTGGTCACATAACAATAAATCTGAGGAGTTTGGGTAGGGATACCAACTCGGAGCGAAATGTTGCCACTGTAATTTTACAGTTCATAAGTTGTCTTCCATAAATGGAGTATGAAAGAGTTTCACACTTAAGGTCAACCTGTACGCATTCTATTTTTATATACACTGAATATAATATATATAATGGATTCGTAACGTTACTTTGAGAAGCTTTTACTAAAGTTGCTAATTACTCGATTGGCTAAAGTATTCCCTTACTCATTAAGGTGACTGCCGTTCAAAGAGAGATAGGTAGCTACATCGGGGATCGAACTCCCGATAATATGCACTATGTGAGTGTACTACCAACTATTGTGGCAAAGTTGGTCACTGCGTAAAGTTGTTCTTTCATAATTCTCGAGTTAGCGTTTGTCGCCGAAACGGAATCAAGTCGCAAATAATTTTGACTTCTTAAAGTTTTCGTTATACAACTCAAAGTGATAAAAAATTTTGATTGCAACAACCGAACTGAAATATTATAAAACAAATTTGATTTCGATTCATTTACCTGAAACGGAAACTATAAAAAAAATGTCGATTTTGATTTAGTTTATTAAGCATTGTATTGCAAATAATTTAGAAATTATCAGTTCCGAAAATAATGACAACATTTTTAAAAACCACTGGATTCTTAACATGTAAACTCAAGCACACGGCATTTTAATCCTATTTATCTTTCGAATTTGGCAAACGCTTTTTGGCCAAGATTTCTGGTGGAGAACTACATCAAAATTCAAATACAAAGCAGTTTAATAAACGGAATTAGATAAGAAATGGTGTTATTTCCGATTTTTCAATATTATTATAATGGACAAACTGGACTTACGCAAGTTTCGGATTACTTTTCATATAAAGAGCGAATCGATACATAAAACGAAATTTTGTTTCAAATACAGATCAAAATCAAGTTTCTGATACACTTTTAAACATAACAGATAACGAGTTTGACCACTCATAATTTTATAGTTGGCCAATGCCGACTATGAAATATTCTCCACCATCGAAAAAACAGTACTTTTGAACACAATATGAGAAAATTCCAAATGGGAAAATTGCAATGAAAACATCACCTACTTATATGCTGAAGATAAACGTTTATCCATGTAATCAGTTTTCACAGAAACTAAATATTATCTATTTAATGGTTTCAAAATCACCGGTCTGACAAGACTGTCAGTTGTTAAATACCTGTCATCTGAAGTGTTATTTATTTAGTGAAAAGTTTGCCATTTACGAATATGGATCGTTTAACAACCGTAGAATGCCTAAAAATAGTTAAAACTTACTACAAACGTAATGACTTAAACGTGGGCACTTTTCATGCATTACGGGCTGATTATGGTCGTCATGTTAGGCATGCAAGGAACGACCTAACGTGGAAGCAAGGCTATAAAAAAATTTGAAGAGACTGGTAGCGTTACAGACGTGGTCACTGCTAAAAATATCATTTTTTCGAAAATGACGCTGAAAGAACCATTACCGTCAATTCAGAGCGCTATGGCCGTATGATAATTAACTCTTTTGGTCTGTAATTGAATATTATGAATTGTACGAAATGTGGTTTCAACAAGGTGGCGCCACGAGCCACACAGAATGGCTAATTTAAGTTTTATTGCATTAGAAGTTAGCTGAAAGCGTAATTTCACGTTTTGACGACGTCAATTGGTCACCAAGATCATGACTTATTTTTGTAGGGCTACGTCAAATACCATATCCACGCGCATAGTCCCCAAACGTTAGAGCATTGGTTTTCAATATCAGTCAAGTCATTGCCGAGATACCGCCCGAAATGTGCGGAAAAGTGGTCCAAACCTATTTTGAAAGATCCACTGCTGCAACCAATCCAGAGGCGTTCGTATTATGACAAGTCATAGCTTTATGTGTTTTTTACTTAACTTTACTTTTGAAACCGAAAAATGGATAACCCGATATAATGCACCGTAAATTTAATTTTATAAAATAAACGGGATAACTAAAACCATTCTGGTAACCCACATGTAGATTAAACAAACTTAACCATTCATTTTTAGTTTTCCGAAGTTCTGCGAATTGAAAATGTGTAGGATTGCCACGCCTCTTATGGTGACATACATACAAAATGTCCGATTGAACAAAAACCTTTCTTCTTTTTCTTAGAAGCAAAAATTACTTTTGCACCGAAGTAAAAGGTTGTTGGGTGATTTAATTTAAATTATGCGGATATAAAGAATCTCTAGATTGATATTGAGATTGAGAACAAATTGAAGATGAAGAACGCTTCGGATACCGAAGAAAATCCTGTTCAATAAATCTGTGGTTTGGTGCTCAAAAATCACCGATTCGCAACAAGTCCCCTGCCTTGTTGATGGTGCTGCCATTTCATATGAATCAGTCAGCTCCATTTTAAGGGATATTGTGGGCTTCAGATGCGCCAAATCTCTATAGGTACCAAAAACATTGATTTTTTTTTTAATAAACATCCTTGCGATAAAAACTGTAAAAAGATGATTTCTGACAACCGTCATTATACTCAACGCATTACAATGGATGATAAGATTTGGATTTATGTTTATGATCTGGAAACAATTGAAAAATCGACTGAATGTCGTACCAAAAGTGAAACAAATGCGAAAAGATCGTGCGAAAATCGCTCAAAAAGTTCGTGTTATGCTAACAGTCTCCTTCCATTATGTCGGTATTGTGAAATATGACCTGACCCGAAATGTCAATAAGGAATATTATTTGTGTGTTGTGCGTCTTTTGCGTAAAGCTAACCCTAAAAAAAAAAACTCGATTTGTGGACATATCTTGGATATATCTTGATTTTTGCATTACGATACCGTGTCATCTCACACTGCATTGATTTTTCGTGAGATTTTTGCCAAAATTTAACTAATATTGTTCTACAATCCCCGCAATCACTTGGTTACTCCCGTGTGATTACTGTATATTTCCTAAATACAAAGGATTTTAAAAAGGTTTCCCGGACAGAGCACTTATGCTTTTTTCCTACCCTCGGATCATGAAAAATAGTAACCTTTCGGTAAGGTCTTCAGAGAGCGCTGCGATTCACGTTGAAACTCTTAAAACGTCTTAAAATGATATACCAGGAACAGTCATTTGAGTTTGGGAAATAGCCAGGGGTTATGCGGTGCAAAAATATGGTTTTGGAGTAATTTTAATTGAGCTTTTGGGAAAGAACTCACGATCTTTCTTAATATCAATCAAAGATTATGGTACGGGCATCCAATACTTAATGCAAAGCTAAATGCACATATGGAGGGAACAATTTCACAATTTGTTAATTTAAAAAATGCAACTATTTGAGTTGGAAAGGAAAGATGAGGAAGTGTTGCCAAGTCCTTTACGTGACAGTTCAAAGATGTGGTGAGAATACCAATATAACGACTTAATAATAACGAAATTGTGATCGTCAGTGCTATATCGGAAGAGCTTTATTCCACCACTGGCGATGGTATGATGATGGGTATGTGTCAGCTTCAAATTGAGATTTGGCTAGACCTGTGCTTGACCGCTGCTTATGCTCTCAGTTGATGCACTAAGCAATGTCCTCTGCTTAAGAAAGACAAAACAAGGGCATCTGTTAAATATTTCGAAATTAGTGATCTTCCCGATCCTTTCTATCATTTTATGTGAAGAAATATTTGAAGATATTGTTGCTCTTGTAATGCCGGTACATTTTTGTGAAATGACACTGATGGATTCGTGATTTTCGGTACATCTGGTGGCATCCTGCTGATATATTGTACACTAGACGCTGCGTTATAGAGGGTTTTATGTAACGAGAAAGCATGGACATAGACATCAACCTCTGTAATGACAACTTACGTGTAATGATATACACGAGGGTGGTCCTAAAACTAGCCGACCTAACAAAGAAGACCCAAAAAGTTATGAACAATTTTCTTTGTTTATGGTAAGAACTGTCAAACTTCTTAAAATAACCATCAACCGCAAACTCCACCTCTTCATTGTTGGCAAATCTTTTATAACCGAGCCATTTTTTCAAGTTTAGAATTAAAAAAATAGTCCGAGAGAGCTAAATGGTAAACAAAGTACATGAAGAAGCAAATCGAAATTTAATTCATTAATTTTGGACATCGCAATAGTGGATGTGTAAATTGGAGCATTATCTTGATGAAACAACAATTCAGACTTTTTTCCATAACTGCTTTCCTGCTTTCTTTGACACGATACTCCTACAGCAGTCCACTGCTTTGACTGTTGCTTTGTCTCGATTGTAAAGTGGTGGACCCTTGTCTCATTAATGGGTATAAATCAATGCAAAAATTCGGCTTTATTGCGGTGAAGCAACGCCTTCAAATCTTCACTTCAAACCTTCTATCAATGTACGAAGGGACAACACTTTTTGAATTGCCTTTTATTTCACCTAGCGCCTTCAGTCGACAATTATGTGCACGCACGCACAATCAGCCGATATATTATATAAAATTTTGTGGGGTTTCTTAACCGTATCTGGCGTGGACACCTCAATTGGTCGACCAGAACGGTGTTCGACCTGGCAGCTCATATGGCCTCATTTAAAATTTGCTACCCAATATTTTACAGTCATATACGAAGGAGCAGACTGCTCGAGAGTAGAATCAAGCTCAGCCTTAATATTGGTTGGACTAAAACCTTTCAAATAGAAATATTGAAAGTCATGTTTCTAAATAGTCTTGGTACCGCCCTTATGCATCAAGGAAATCCTCTAATTATCGATACTATATCACTCGTTCCCATTTTCATTTAAACGTTGTTTTATTTAATTTCGAATTTCGGTAGATTTGATATTATCTGACTTCATGACAATATGAGTCGAAAAACGCTTCATTTATATTTATATTTGTTAGAATTCCTGAACAAATTTTCCCTCAATGCGCTGGTACAATTGGCTGAGGATTCCGGGAAAAGTCCTGACAGGAATTTCCAATGGAAATTCTCAATCTTAAGTACATCAAACGTTCTCTATTGATGCTTTGGCCTTTAAAATTATTTAATCAATATGGCTATGATATTGGCAACAATATATTTCTTAATTTCGCCATTTAAATTCATAAAAATTCTACTACATCCATATATATTAACCCCTTAGCAGCCACTAAAGTACTTAACTGCTCCTGGTTTTGCCGATATCCGTGTTATTGTTATACTTTTTGTTTTATTCCATAGAACGACTGAAGTTTAACACAAGTCGGCATAAATGATTTTAATAGTTTTTCTCTCTTTGTATATGGCATGCCTGTTGCATGTGTGTTCGTTTGTGTGTGTGTGTGTGTGTGCATATGCAAATACATGTTCTGGCTACCGTTTCCTTTGAGTATAAACTTAAAATTGACATTTTATATATTTTCGCTACTGTGGTTGCTGGCCGTGTATTAAAGTTTTCTAAAGAACTTTGCTACCGATTAACCACAAGTACTATGAGCGTTCTAGCTTCTGCATCAAGCATGATTCGATGAGGAAACCGAGGTGAACACAAAAACAACAACATTTGATTATATATATATACATATGTATATATAAATATATATTTCGTTCTTTTTGTTTAACAGCTGAACTGCTGCATGATTCCACCATTGGCAACATTTTTCTTTCGCCATTTTTCCCCATTTTGTTTCTTTTCTTTTGAGGAACGAGGAAAAAAATCTCCTTTGTCCTGTCACTAGGCTGTTCTTTTCGAGTCAACTGCAACCGCTCAGGCTGCCGCTCTTGCTATTTACAGCAGGAGCAACAACAGCAGCAACAAACAAAATGTGAAGCGTATAAAATGCTATTTTGCATACATAAATTCATCTGTTGTTGCTGCCGCTGCTGCCGTTGCTGATACTGTTGTGTCTGTGGTTGTTGTTGCTGCTGCTGTTGTTTAGCTCGCAATTTCAATGCTATTTGTGAGCAATGAACTGTTGATATGCAAAAGGGTATTGCAGTGAGGAGGATCGGTGTATAATTATGGAAAAAGTTTTAAAATACTCAGCAAAAAGAAAGGTTGGAAGTACTCTTAAAGAGTGAACAGTTTCATTGGTGACAAGGTAGCAACAGGTGACGATTCTGTATTTGCTATAGAACTACTTCTAGATTGATTTCAGTAATGTAAATATATATTACTTCAAATAACTCTACTTTTGGGAAAATAATGGTTTGATGTAATCAAATGTTCGACTGTCCATGAGAAGTTGTTATCCCTTGAAATGTTATTAGTAAAAATATGTATTGTTTATAAAATCCATGAAAAATTCAGAAGACTAAAATGCTAAATACTAATTTTTTTTGGAATCAATCGAGGAATTAAAAGGACGAGTAGCACAATTCCGTACAGATACATGTCATGCTGTTAACAATTTGTAACAGCCGATTTCAATTTAGAATAATTACACATGATGAAATGAGAAATGTTTTCTCTAGCTTAGCGTTGGGGAAAAGTCCAGGCCATGATGATATTTCGGCAAAAATTCTTAAACCCTATGCTGCTGATAGTATGATTCCACATTTGGTTTAAATCTTTAATGATAAAATTCAAAGATCAAAATGTAGCGAAGTATTAAAAGGTCATATACCAATACCTAAGGCGAAAATATCTATTTATATTGATAAATTTCGTCAATATCAATATTGTTCATTATACACAATGTTTATGAATGAATTGAATGAATTCAAGATTGCCATTTGCTAAATGATTTTCAATATGGGTTTAGAAAAGGTTGTGCAACAGAAGAGGCTGTTGTAAATGTACAAAATTGTATGTGCAAAACACTGGATGATGGATATAGGGGTGTGGATGGGATTGTTTTATTATCTATTTAAAGCGTTTGATCTGATTGACTATGATATTTTACTTTAGAAACTCAAATTTTATGGTGTGCATGGCAAAGAGCTTTTTCTTCGAAAGAGGTATTTAACAAAGCGTCCACAATTTCTACAAATTTTTAATAGTAAGAGTGGTTTGCAACTATTGGAGCATGGCGACCCCCAAGAAAATGTGTTGGGCCTACTGTTATTTTCTATTTATATAAATGACTTGGAAAATCTTGATTTGCCGGGTGAAATATTAGTGTGTGCTGATGATAATGACTGTGAAGTCTTACATGGAAACTTTTCCTTAATCCAAGTAAAACAAAATTGATAATATAGGCTGATTTTTTATTCGTAATTTTTTTAAAAATCGAATAAAACATTCAAATTTGCAACATATATTAACATTTTTTATTGGAATCGATAAATTGGTCTTTGTCATTTAATTTTTAAAGATAATTTCATGTAAACGTTGTCCGCGGCTCTGTCTCAAAATATTCATTCGGAAGGTCCAGTTTTTCGTCTCTTTTTCGAGCATTTCGGCCTGTATTCCACGACTAACCCGTGTTATGTTATCTTCTAAGGCTTCAATAGGGTTTAGCTTGTCCACGTAGACTAACGACTTGACATAACCCCACAAGAAATAATCCTGAGGCGTTAAATCGCAAGATCTTGGGATCCAACTCACAGGGCCACATCGAGAGATAAGCTGCTCACCAAATTCATTCCTCAACATATCCATTGTTTCACGAGCAGAATGACGTGTAGCACCGTCCTGATGAAACCACATATTAACTAAGTTCAACTCAGCCAATTGAGGCAAAAAAAAAATTCCTTGATATATTCGAACACATGTCCAATCCTAGAGAATGGTGACGAATTGACATTTCACGATTGTCATTAACACTGGTCGCTACGGCTGCAATATTTTCTTTCGGTACGCACTTTACGCATGCAAGTCGATGGTTTTATGTCCAACAAAGTAAATTTGGTGCGAAATTTGGAGATAACAGCACGAATTGTTGATTCAGCAGGTCGATTATGACGTCCATAAAATGGTCGTATCCAACGATGCACATTTGTCACAGAGCACGAATTTTGATAATAAATTTCAACGATTTGCAATTGTTGCTCGTTTGTTAGTCTTTCCTTCATGAAATGGCAGAAGTATACTGTACACTTTTCACTTTGACAGATGATCTTAAAAAATCACTCTATATTTAGCCCACATTGTCGGTTTAATGACAACTTCAATATGTATGTACTCAGGAAAGAAATTTAATTCAGTTAAATATTTGGAAGTGTATTTTCAAAGTAATCTCTCTTGGACACAGCAAATACAATATTTGAAGTCTTTTGTATCACCTTCTATTGGTTTATTGTATAAATTCAAAAATAAATTTCGGAACCAAAACGCAAAATTTTTAATATTTCGAGCTTTAGTTTAAAGTCATTGTAATTACTTAGCCATTGTGTATGGCTACAAAATGTGCTCTGAATTAAAATCATTCCGAAGGCAACAGAATAGGGCGTTATAAACTGTAGCGAATTTGTCGATTTCATATAATACGCTTTCTTTGTATAAAGAAGTTTTGCCAATATGGTCGTTACAAATTATAATTGCTAGCATTTGTTTTCAAATGCTTGAATTATATAGGCCATCATATTGTTAATATTTCCCGAAATCAGTGTACTATGTTATACTTAATATCAGAAATAATTACAATTTGAGAGGGCTGTGTATCGACCTGAAACAACAAAACAGCGTGTTAAACATTCTGGTAGTATTCAATACAATGATTTATCACAATACCTAAAATCATCAGAATTGCTTTCTTCATTTAAATTATTATTAAAACATTAGTTATTGCAGAATGTTGAAGAGTTTCTGGTATGAATATTGGGTTTATATTGAAGTTCATGTTATGAAATTAAACTTGTCATCAATTTATTTGTATTCCATTTTAATTTTGCTGAATCAAACTACTTTGATGTAACTATTTTGCCAACTAGCCTAAGACATAATTTGTATGACGTTTGTTTGTTAGAATGAAAATTAAAAAAAAATTTGAGACTTAAACGCAACAAAATGTATACTCATTGCACACTGGCAGCAACAATGGCCAGATTTATAGGATATTTGATGCATACCTTTTACAGGGCCATGCATCATATGGACAGTCTGAGCGAAATTGTATCGCTTCATAAATCTATGATTTTTTGTCAGAATTTCGCTAGAAATTTACATTTTATACAACTGGATCAAACACGAATTCTACACTTAATAGCTTCAATTCCTAAAAGTTCATATCAGACATATTTGCATTTGAAGATTACTGAAAATCAGTGGTTCTATTTTGCCTGGGTATCACAATCATTACCTTGACACTTTCCAATAGCTAACAATTGCATTAATTTGTATATTCTCACAAAAAAGGTTGAATGGAATAAATTGCAATAAATAAATATAGACAATTAAGCGAAACAATTGTCAGCTCTTATCTAATCTCCAAAAAAGTTTGCACATTTACCAACAATTTCAACAATGAAATGCACTAAATTATCTTATTATTATTTCCCGATTATCTGTTTTCAAAATTGTTATTTGTTATGATTTATTTTACCTACAAAGTTTTGTTGTCTTCCCTTAAAAAAATTGCAACTGAATTAAAGAGCAACGTTAGCAAAACCAAACAACTTAAATACAGGGTGGCGTAGGAATCGTGCTATTGTCAATTGTTAGTAGGGATCATTATTTAAAGATATTGAAGGAGTTTTTTTTACCAAGAACCCCCGCCGAAGACGTAGGCCTTTTCAACAACATTTGGTTCCAGCAATATGAAGCAACAGCACACATAGCTAGACCGGTTATGAAGGATCTCCAGCGAAAATTTCCAAACAATTAAATATCCAAAAACACCATTTTCCTCTGGCCCCCAAGATCACCTGGCCTGACTGCACCAGACTTTTTTTTATATGGTTATGCCAAGCAAGAGGTGTACAAAGCGCAATTGAGAAATTTGACAAAATTGAAGCAGTCTATTAAGACAATAATTGAGGCGATTCCGCAATGACTTATTTTCTGATCAGGTGCCGCATATGTGTGAAGGAGCATGGATGTCATTTACAATCCATCATCTTCGAAACCAATTGGTTATATCAAATAAAGTTGAATTTTCTATACAATACAAAAAGGAAAAAAATGAAACACATTGATTGAAAAAAAAAGTTATTTGAATTTCTTATTATACTTCACTCTGTACTTGTATAAAATTGCTGGCTATGTTCGTTAAACGCTTTAATGACGATTGTTTGGCGCTTAGAAGTTTTACCAAAATTCTCTTATTTCTTCCATAGAGAAGTTTCAATCAACTAAGCAACCTTATTTTTATGTTGTAAATGGCAAATATGGAATGAAGTAAAGATTTATTTTCAATAAAAATAATTGTTTTGCATTTGAGGAGATATTGAAAAAGAGGTAGCAAAAACTACTGTTTAAAATTTTTCTCAATTTGTTGTATCAATATTCACTAGGTTTTTTTTTTGGTCCAGATAGTTCTAAATAAATTGAATTCCATGAATCGAATATGGCAGAGCTTCTCAAATTCAATTACACGAACAGATTCACACGCCTCTAATAGCCTTGACTATTACTTCTCAAAGTGTTCTTTAAACTGTTCGCCTATATTTGCGATCATATCCTTAACGACATTTTATACAGCTTCAATATGATCAAATTCTCTGCAACAATTTTGGACTTAGAAATTTCAAAAATTTGCATAAACGCAGCGTTAGTGGGAAAATCGTTGACGATATCATTAATTTGACAACATATTAGCTACTAATTCACTTAATAAAGGATTAGAATTTTGATGAAGCGTCTGTTACATTTAAATTTTTTTTTCAACCAATTTCGAATTGTAATTAAAAGCGACTCATAAAGGGAGGTGGACAATATTTTCGATCTTATGGAATGACATTCGCAAAACGAAATGAATTACTGAAAGTTGAAATTGAGAATTGATGACAGAAGTCCACGACGGTTTAACATGAGTCTCGCCGTGAAGGCCTTATCCACGGTGTGCAACACACTGGGCATATTACAATGCGATTGTCAACGCCCCCCTGGAATAGCCAAGTAAACTTGGACTATCTAGGAAAAGGGGCAGGCAGGAGATGCCAAATTGATTATGCTAGTATGGAATATAATCCCCATTGGCGGAGGTGAGACCTATCTTACCACCTCTGCTACTCTATGGGTCTGCAGCACCCGGTTGGAATGCAACTCCATTTTTGGTATCAACCCCAACCCGCGTGATGCTCCCACTAGGGGTCCAACACCAAATGATCAGGCGGGAACTCAGTCCCGAGGCCTCCTGATCCCCACGCTACCGGCCAAACTCTCCTGGAGCTGCGTAGCAAAGCACATAGCAAATCTACTACCAAGTCGTGATTTATACACCATACTTCACAGGATTGGTCGCGCTGTGGAAAAAGAGTGCAGACTGGACATTTTTACATACCTGCAGGCACGGAGACCCCAGGCAGATGGAATGGTCGATACTACATTGCAAGAATGCAGTACCCTCACCGGTGGGAGGCGGAGAAAACTCCAAACCCCTTCCATTCCGCGACGGTGAACGGCAACCATGAAATATAGACATGCCTGTCCGTACACCCCGAGAGATCAAAAAAGATACAGATGACAGGGCACGAACCCGAGACCTGCCCGTGTGTATCCCTATCATCCCCGGCACCAGACAAAGCCTCTGGTCAGACTTCACAGATAATCTACCTCTGTAGAAAATCTACTTCCGGCTATCAAGCTGAATGGGATTGTAGGATCAGCATATTCCGAACAGTCCCGCAGCCCTTTAACCCCCAGGTCAGACTGCCTTGAAAAGGTCAGCAAACCCACTTGCCACAATTACGTCGCAGTAGCCCTACGCCTAGCAAACGCTCTGGAAGCAAACACCGTTGCTATAGCCAAACAACCCTGAGTAGAGAGCATATTGCTAACTATCCAGTCATCCCCTGACCTTGTTATCATTAAGCCCTGGAAGTCCCTTATATCTGCATATAAGTTACATTCGCACAAACCGTGCCGCCAGTCTTCGACTGGTGCACCACAGTTGCACGACTCGCGATCGGACAGGGCTCTCTTATGCAGGAAGGCATTAAGTGACCCATATTTCGTCAACAAGAAACCAGAAACCAGAGGTTAAAACCAAAGTCAGGGTTTCTTCCAACGAACCTAACATATGGCAAAAAACCTAAATGTAGCACGTCCGTTCTGACTCTCTTCCCAACGTGTTTGCCATCTCGACAAAACACATTCGTCCAAGAGCCTCCTATACTCAGCCCTACTCATGCTCTCTACCCCCTCAATGGGCCAGTCCGTTCCCATTAGTGCATACCCTTTCCTGGCCTTGAATCTCGTTGCACGACAGATAACAACAAGATGCAGCGGGTCAGCACCGATCAGTACTTGAAGGGCTTCTATCGAAACCGTACGACAATAACACCACTCTCTGACAAGAGAGCATCTTACGTTACCCGAATGCAGACTTCACCGATTTGTACCTCACAGGGGAAGCGTAAGTTGTCATAGCAACAAACAGCCCCTGATAGACGAAACGAACAACTCGTCTGCTAAGCCCCCAGTCACTCCTCAGCACTCGCCTAAGCTGGCCGACAGCGCTAACCAGCTTCCTTCTCAGCCTATCCAAATGAGGCAAAAGTTCATTCGCTCTCCCATGGCAACACCCAAGTATTTCACCTCGGTGACGCACCTAAGCACAGACCCATCAGGCAAAAGAACAAGAGGCTTGCGAGATAATCTACTCCGCAAGAGCATCATGCTGGTCTTATCAACAGCAACATCTACGCCGACATGCTCTGACCATTGCCTAACTATCGTCATCATGGCCAGAACCCTCTGTTCCACCTGAGAACGAGAGGGACCCTCAACCATGATGAGTAGGTCATCAGCATATGCGCAAACTTTGTACTGGTCACTTAGCTGCCGTAATAACGGATCCATCATAAGCTTTCTTATGAATGGACCGCAGGTAGAACCCTGCGAACAACATTGAGTTCCACCGCGCTATTTGCCCCAACTACTCTAGCTGTTCTGATACAGAAGTAACTACGCCTAAGGCGCAACTCCTGGCACCCTACCTCCTGAAGCCTTTCCAACACCCTCACCCACAACAGGTAATCGAAAGCGCCCTTAAAGTCCACGAATACACCAAGAACATAGTTCTCAGTGGATTCGCCCACGCACCTCTGAACGTGGAATTCAGGCATCCTCAACACTACGACCCATTGTGAAGCCGTATTGATAAGGGCACATGCCGTCAATGACTCTCTTACTCAGTTTTTGCACCATTATCCTTTCCAGTACTTTTTCAAGCACTGGAAGCAAGCTAATACCCCTGTAAGATCGTGGATTGCTCCTAATCTTGTCGGGCGATTTAAGGAGAACAATGACATTGGCTGTTTTCCACTGACGCGGAAAATAGCCAACATGTACACACTGCCTATAGAGAACTAATGGCAGTTGAAGTTCAACTAGCAATGGAAACTTTTTATGGTTCTATTCGACTATAGAGATGTAATAATAATAAATAATTGAAGTAGAAAGGCCGATCGATAATAATTTTAGGGTTTTTAAATGAATTTAGTTGTTATCGATAATAGTTTTAGAGATTTTAATAGTATTTAACTATCTAAGTGAACCATCATGCAAATAAAGGAAAGAGAAAATTCAGTTTCGTTTCGAATTTGATATTGTAATTTTATTTGAAGTACCTTATAAATTTGTTTCTCATTCAACAACTTGCTTCACTCACTTCACTTTACGAAATTAGAAATCAAAATTGATGTTCTAGGCAGTTTCGTTACTTAATCAGAATCAGAACTGAAACCAAATGTAGTTTCGTTTCTTGGCAGAGAAAATGGTCTGGCCCCAAACTGCGAAAGGTAGAAATGCTTTAAATAGTTTATTTTCAGGTTTTACGATACCAGGGTACAGAAATGTTCACAGCTATTCAAAAATTTGGGTCTTTTTTTTTGTTTAAAAATCTCAAATGAAGTATAAACAAAACCTTTCATAAACTGAATCAGAATCAAAATTGTTCCTTGTTTCACTTCAAGATTTCACTTCTGCAATTTTGTTTTACAAAATTCAATACAATTTTGATAAAATTTTCTGTAATTTTGTTTTACAAAACTCAATTCAATTTTGATACTGTTGCCGGAATTAGAAAAATAATTTTGTATATTTTTGATTTCGATTCCGGGAAGTGAAACAAATCAAAATTATTTTCGGTTTTAATTTTATTTCGGAGATGGTCCCTGAATCGAACTAATGTTTTTTCATTAATATTTGCGATAATTGCATTATGCAATTATTGAAAAACGCGGGAGATTTGAAAAGTTCATAATTCCACAATCTCTAAAGAAGATGATGATGGTTGTATTGAGATTACAGCCCATGATGATGTATATGATAGTCGCAAGTACTAAATATAGTGCCGATCGCACTGTTAGTAATTCATAATATTAGTCTGTGTTTTCTCAGTATTGGCTACTACGTTCTTAATACGAATTAGACTTTCTTCAATCAATGCTTGCGTAATAGCGAGAATTAGTAAACATATTAAAGCTAAAGTAGTAAAGCTATGGTTATTAGTACATGCAACAATTTTCTACTGAGTAAGTGGATCAAAAGACTCAAATAATATGGTTGAAACAGGGCAAAAAAAAAGAAAAAATAATTTTCTAAATTCGTGAAAAACTATTGGTCATACGAACCGTTCAAATCTTTGTAAAAGAGGAATCTGCTATCCAATATTACCGATAACTGTTAATGGATACGAAACTTTCTTAGTGACGTTCACGTTGCTAATAAAGAGGTCAATTCACCTGTTTATTTAATGAATTGGTTTATTCAATCATATGTATATTTAGTGCCAGGACCAATGGATGTATTTACATTAAGTTTTCACTGCCTTTGTGGAACTCCCTTTGCTAGAGATGTTCACTAACTGAATGGCGTTTCTTTCGCTCTCAACTTTTCTGCCTTATTTGAGGATGGTTGATGATTTTAGTTTTAAAAGTTTTCGATTTTATTTTTTCACAAACTAAGAAGAAGAAGTTCGAAGTATTTGTTGTGTTGTTGCTGCTTTTGTTTAGCTGCTTAAGAGTATTCAAGTTCAGGCATTGAAATTGTCTTTTGGTTTGGTGGCATTGCTACTGTCAAACTACATTTTTGTGGTGTTCTTAAAGACTTAAACCACGATTAGTTTAGTTTCAGCAGTTTGTAGTTGTCCGTTTTCATTTTTTTTTTGCTCGTCGTTGTTGTTGTTGTTGTCGTTTTCTTAAGAATTGCAGATATTTTTCAATAAATCTTTAATGTTAAAATACAAGTGTTCTATGGAGTGTTTTGTTGGCTTTCTTGTTTATTGTTGTTTAGTGTCTTGTTGCAATTGCTGCTGCCTTTGTTGTTGTTGTTGTCGTTGTTGT